>CAMAPE010000010.1:35750000-36092500 GCA_945859875.1 Cuscuta europaea | reverse complement strand
ATCTCACCTCTTATCACCAATTTAATGCTCATGATGCGATCGTTCTTCCTGAAGACTTCTACCACATCCTCAACATAGTCACGTGCCACAATAATGCCTACCCCATTTCTAGTCTTATCTCTCCCCGAATACCACAACTTAAAACCTCCGGGATTAATCTCGCGTGCTATCTGTCCAACCCATTTAGTTTCTTGCACACACATAATGCTGATATTCCTTCTACTCATAACCTCGACTACCTCGGAAGATTTCCCTGTAAGAGACCCAACATTCCATGTCCCAAAACGCAATCTAGCATTCCACCTTCTGTTCTTAGCCCCATCTCGGACCCCACCATGCTCTTGCATATTTGACATCATCCCCGGGCAATGGAATGACGCGCCGCTTCTGGGCGGCGACCTAGCAACCTTAGCATTCTTATCACCACACCCAGGTCTATCAAGTGTAGCGCGCCCTTGCATATTTGACACCACCCCCAGGCGAAGGGATGACGCGTCACTTACGGGTGACGACCTAGCATTAGCGATTTTCATATTTCGATTCATGTCATGTGATGTGACTAGGTGATACTGTTGACCGTCACACACCTACCACAACACCCTCCTCCTTTATCCTGGCTTGGGACAGACATGATACCAAAAAAATTATATCATGGCGGAGTTGGTGTTCATCTTGTTCAAGAAAAAAAATCATATTTGTGACAAACTTCCATTATTCTGTTTTTATGCATGATTACATATTTATTGTCATGTTTATGGCTCTATCAATCTGTCTAAATAATTTCAAGTGATTTTTGCCTGAAAAAACCCATAAATGACAAAATCTGAAACAAAACAAAGCATAATAAAAACTTCATGATAGTTATCAACCAAAGTCAACATTGTTGTGTTGTTTCAAACTACAGAAACTAAGAAAGGAAAGCATTGTAAAATTAACTTAACAAGAAATTTCACCAAGCACAAGTGTGTGATCTAAGCCAGCCACAGCTTCCAAAACTTCGTAACTTTGAGAAAAATCTACCAACATTGGTTCTGATTCATCGGTTGAACTACATAACCCTAATCTTCCATTTTTACCGCAACCCCACACCCAAACGTCATTCTTCTCAGTGAGAGCAAGAGAATGTGCACGACCTGCGGACACGGACTTAGGGGTGTCCCCATCCAGCCCTTGAACCTGCTGGGGGATGTGGCTTGGACCTTGCCTCCCAAGTTGACTATTTTGGTTCCATCCCCATGAAACAACCTTAATTCCACCACCTGATGCCACTCCGGAAAAAGGAACTTCACAAACTGCCAAAGAGTGCCCTAAACCTGAAGCTATACTCAAGGTACGAAAGCCTATGTCAACAGTGTGCATTCCCAAATCTTGATTTGCCCTTCCTAACTGTCCATATGCATTGCTTCCACCACTTAAAAGTGTTCCATCATCTGAAATTCAATATCCGATCATGTTTCTCAAGTAAAAGTCCTAAATGCCCAACTGGTGAGGATCCGATTGGAACCTGGAAAATGCTTGGGAAAGAAAATAAGTACAAAAACATGGAGAAAATTTAGAGTGAAAGGAAATGGGGGAAATGAGATATGTGCACAAACTCAATAATTCTATATTTATATATTTGTTCAAACTCATTTTATTTATTGATTTCTATCATATAAAGATATGAAATCTAAATATACATTAAAAAAGAAATTTAATCATATTTCATTTTCCACCGTAGGTAAGACTGCTTACATCCGACCCCCCCTTACCCCACCGTAGGTGGGAGCCTTTGCGGCACTGGGGTAAATGAAAAATGAAATGAAAATGATTTCATTTTCCATTCCCCCCCCAAGATAAAACTGAACATAAGAAAATCACCTCCCGCAGCAATTTCTTTCCTTTCCCTATCATTTTCCAAGATCCAAACATAAACTGAATATAAACCATGGCTACTTACTGCAAAGAACTAATGAGTGGTCAAGCCCACAAGCGATGTCTTCAACTGTCAAGCCCTGTAGTTCCTCAACTAAATCAGGTTCCCATATAACAGGCATATCTTTTTCCTTCTCTATGGCATCAAAAACCGACCATTCAGCAGCTTCCTCCACTGACAAAGTATTTTCCAATGATTTAGACTGAGGAGAATTAGATTCCAATGGGGAGATTTCTAACTCTTTCCCAATCTTCCCTATTCTACCATCTGCATAATATCCCCAGCCAAACAATTTCCCACTTCTAGTCATTGCTAGAGCATGCCCCCAACCAAATGATACCTGCAAATACCAAATGAACTTGAAGCAACAATACAATAGAACATGGGATGAACATGAGTTGAAGCCCACATCTCTCCTCTGTTGCTAGTAGAACACTGGAAATTTACAATTACCAGTGTCAAACTGCCAATTAATTGTCTATTACTCCCTCCATACCGAAAATAAGATTCATGTTGCAAAAGCGTTGTTTGCACCCAAAAAAGTCATCATCGTGCATCAAATAAAACTATTTTTTCATGTAATTTGGTGATGATGTAATTTGTTCAACCAACGAACAAGTTTTAAAAATATAAGTGCTAATGTGAACAATGGTTGTCGCAGAGGACTTACAAACATGCCTGAGGTCAAATCTTCGGAGCAGTGGGCGTTCTATCTTGGTCTTCCTCACTGGTGAGTAGAGGTAAGAGGGAGGTTCTCACATTTATCAAAGAAAGAGTAGTTAAATGAATGAGCAGCTGGAAACATAGGTTTCTGTCCAGAGCAGGTCAAGATATTCTCCTTAAAACAGCGATTCAAGCTATGCCCGCATATGCTATGAATGTATTTCTATTACCTCAAGACATGTGCAAAGAGATTGAATGACTTATGAACGTTTCTGGTTGAACGGCTCTTTTGGTGGGGTTATTTGGTTGAAGGATTGGGGAGGACTGAGTATTCCTAAGTCAAGGGGTGGTATGGGGTTCAAAAGATTGAAGGAGTTTAAGCGGGATTGGGTAATAATCCATCTTTTGTGTGGAAAAGTACTTGGGAAACTATATCATTTATAAAGATGGTTTCCGTTAGAGAATTGGACTCCAAGACTTTTTAACAGTGGCTCTAAAACAAATTGAAAGCTTGTTACTTGGCCACAAAGGTCGTTCCTGGATGAAGTAATAGCAAAAACTATATATTCATGCAGAAAAAGTTGTGTCAATAGTTCACGCCAAATGTCACTTATCACAACTTCCTTACAGAGAAACAGTGATAGACATTCTAAAAGCATCATTATATGTTTTTCCCACTTGTACAGAAATATCATGGGGCGTTGATAAGTTCAGATAATTTCAATAGTCATGTTCTGTGACGAGATTGATATTGTACAATATACACATACATAAAGAACATGATCATAGGCAGTATAAATTATTCATGTGGATAGGCAATTTCTATCTACAGCATGGTTGGAAAATAACCTTAACTATATGTTCTCCAGCAAGTGTTTCAACCCTGGTGGGTATATGAGCCTTGGAAAGTCCTTTACCCAGGCCTAGTTGTCCATTATTAGAACTTCCCCAAACCCAAAGAGATCCATCATCTGCAATGGCAGCAGAGACGACACCAGAGGCAAATGCAGCTCGGAGTCTCACTTTATCTAGCCCTTCTACCCTCTTCGGTTCACTCCATGTTTCTCTGAATTTAATTCGTGAGAAGGCAGAAAACAAAAAATACATATATTAGTGTTGCAATCTACTCAAGGAGCAAACTTTGAGAAAATAGCATCCCCACATTCTCAATGCTTCCAGATCTAAATAACGAATCAAAACAGAGAAATTATGCATTTTTCCATGCATTTGTAAAGATAACCCCATTCTTATGGTACAACCTGTAAATGAAGAAGTTCTCTAGAAATCTTGATGCACAAGCTCATACCATTGGAATTCGGATTTGTATGATGTTTCATGTTCAAAGGTTGAACAAACAACAACCAACTATCGAAGCTTTAGTTGTTTGTACAGCCTTTGATAAACAACAACAATAACCAACTATCCGAGCTTTAGTTGTTTGTACAGCCTTTGAATATAAAACATCATACAAATCTGAATTCCAATGGTATGAGCTTGTGCATCTAGATTTCAAGAGAACGTCAAAGGCTGTAAATTTAGTTAAAAAATATTTACGTGTTGCAAATTTGACCTTTTCAGATATCTTATTCACGTCAAACACATTTTTTCTACTAGTATTATCAAGATCTTAGAAAATCATAATAGGAAAAAAGTACTTTACCACCAAATAAACAAGCAAAACATGAGATTCTCTCACACTTCAACAATAAAAAATGCAAACATCCATGGATTATATCAACAGAGAACTACCTAGGAGAAAGAGGATCGCGACCAAGCTGAGCTTCGAGGTTACGGCCCCACGCATAAACATGGCCCTCACGAGTGATGGCAAGAGAGTGAAAGTGGCCAGCAGCAATGCTGATGACATCACGTGGCAGGCACGGAATAGGAGTCGGCTCGTAAGCATCAAAGCCTAAACCCATTGTGGACATTGGTAGGCCTAAAGCTCCGTGACTTCCATCGCCAAAGCTCATCACGGTTGGTCCCCTGTGGGTACATATCCATCGCCTGGTCAGTCCGATAAGAAAACCGGATGTCAAGAATCTCTGTCTCTTGACTGAAAACATCAATCGTGCTTGATTGCTAAGACGGTCGGACTGTTAGTCAAATTCAACAAATTTTACATCAAACATTAAATTGCTTGATTACAGCAATATCTTTGAACTTTTTTAACTCAATATTTAAAAGTTGCTAATTTTATTTAGTGTAATAATCAAAGGCATTCAGTTACCTTTTGTTTTATTTGTTTGACATAAATAAGCATTAGCGAACATATTATTTATATAAATATTATAAATGTGTTTTCACACTTTATTTTAGTCTTTGAAATACAATTAAAGCTCAAAAGGAGATATGTATGAATGCATGATTTGCCATCCATGATGAGCGGGCATCCTATTTCTTTCTTTTGAGTTATGGTATAGTGCCATGAAAAGTTCTGAGGCTTAAACTTACAATTGTTTTTTATTATTCCAACACTACATACAAAATGTTTCCTAGTCAGTGTTACACGAAGAATAGCACACTAATTCCACTAATTCAATAGTACCTAACACGGTGGGTACAAAAGAAAATTGTATAGGGTGACATGCTAAGAAGTAATCAATTTGGGTACTATTCACTCCGTTTTTAAGAAGACATTTTAAGAAACATGCCTGGGTGTACTCTAACCCCAATTCACATCCAAAATATATCAGGTTGAAACTTTGAGACACTTAAATGGTCTAGCACCATGGACACAACAGAAAAGGCCTCACTTTGATACTTAAATGGTTTAGCACCATGGGCACAACAGAAAAGGCCTTACTTTGATACTATATGTATGAGCAGAAAATACAAAGACATGTACAAAAGGGCTAGTAAAATACAAAGAGTCTAAGTGTGCTCTGAGCCTAGTCGCCCCCGACGCACGACTTTTTAAACTAAGTTGTATAAAAAAGATAAAGTATAATGTGATGTGCAAACACAAAATGGCCAGTGATAGTATAATAAAAATATTCAGTTTTTTCTTCTCATTTTATGTTCTGTAATACAAGAGTGGAGTTTTATGTAGTGCAATGTAATATGAGGTAGTGCTGTGTAATCCTCATGCTAAGCCTCACCCCACCCCTTTCTTAGGAAAACTAAGGCAATTAAATTGAATTAGCAAGTGTTATTCTTTTGTTGGTAAGAGCTGATCTAACTTAAACTATATTTCACTTTAAATAGCATCAACATACTTTTTTTTACTTGTCTAACTAACCCAAAGTTGTAATCCCTAACTGGTTCAACCTATTAATTCCTAATAACGATGGTCTTTTAAAGCTCTAATGATGGATAAGCGCCACTGCACTTGAGGTGCTACCTGACTATTTATATTACCAAGGAGATGAGACAAGACAAGACATATATGTACTCCATAATGAAGAAGAGGTTGGGAGGCTAAAACAACATTTTTTTGGGATGAAGAGTTGAAGACACTATTTCCACCCGGCCACTTTTACCTATAAATGTCTTTGGGGTCAAGACACTCTATTCTTACATGTCTCCATTATTTGTCATTCTTATTAAGCCTAACTATTTCAATTATTGAACCGATTGCAAGTTAGAGGTTCCCTAAAAAGAAAGTGGAAAATGAGTTAAACTGAGATTTTGGAGCCATTTTAATTCTTTGGTTTAACCAGTTTATGTTTTCCATTTCTAAAAATCATTCTCTTATAAGTTCTCTATACAATAAGAAGTCTATGATAAATGGTGAAAAAAAATCCGGAATTTTAGTGTTAAGTAAAACCATAGCAGACAATTACTGAACGTATATACCTATAATAATAGCGATACTTCTGTTTCAAACAATACCACTAATACGGAGTAATGCTTATGATAGAAATATGGCACTATGTAATGGATGGACTAGAATGCGATGTACCAATGAGAAATCAGAGACAGCCCCTTATGGAAAAGTGTTAAGTTCGAAAAAAAATGAAAACAGAACTTCAGCATTCTTCCATTCAGAACATGAACCGTCCTGGCTCTTCATAAAATAAAACATAAGCCGTCCAAACTATTAAAGAAAAATACCTTTTGTAGCTTTCTTGCAGGCCCATTCAACGGGTATCTATCTCATTTTTCATTCGATCTGTAATCTCAGCATCGTACCTCAATGCAAATCGCTTGAAGGGAGGAAATTCGGAGTAAACGGTGGATAGGGTTAGAGTAGTTTGAGAAGAATAGAGAGGGAGACTATTAATGATGATGATGATTAATGATGATAGATCAACTTTCATTATATTTAATCCTCCAATTGTAAAAATTCTAAAAATTAGATTATATTTAATCCTGGAATGTTTGATAATTTAACTAGTCGGTCATAAAATTAGTAAAAAAACCTTATACTATCGTATTTCAAAAAGTTAATTCAAAATTCTCTTATTTGCAGAGTTTTCATTCAAACGATTCCCCCAAAAACGTTAGTAACAAACAACTATTTACCAAACAACTTTTTCACCTATTGAAAATGCTAAATGTGATCAAACTGTCATTTTTCACTTCAAGTTCCATTTACCAAACACCCCGATACGGGCCCTCACATTTGGCCGGCAGAGTTTTTGCCCTAAGTGAAAGGGTTTTAATGTGAAGAGGAAAGTCTCATGTAATAAAGAATACATTTCTATGCATTCACTATTCCATTTCAATTATGTCTCTTCTAAGTTATATTTGGCACTTTGATTCTGCTGAACCAACCATCCAATTATCATATGTAGGCACCATGTTTCGGTAAGCTAGCCACATTATAAACGAGAATTTGGGAGGAATGTATGCCTTCCAAACAAAAGACATCCATGCATGTGGTGTAGCTTTAATTCTAAGGAGATCATATACCTTTGAGGAGGATAACTTACCATTGTAAGACATCTTACCAAGTTGTGTGATGGTCTCGGCTATAGATGTGAATTTGGAGATAATTAGGTCTCGGATTTGGGCTAGCCTCTTCATCAATTGGGAGTCTCTATTGTGTGATACAAAAGTCCACACACACCTCCCATGGATATAGACACCGTGGACCCATCTCCCCTAAAGAGTGTCTTGCTTGGAGTGAATGTTCCATAAAGTACGGGATAGTAAAGTGTTATTCCAAACTTTTGTGTCTCTAATTCCTACCCCACCCCCCTCTTCTTTTGGTAAGCAAACATCTCTTCCCATGCCACTTTTGTGTGCTTTCCCCCCCAAAGGAATATACGACAAAGGCTAACAATTCTATCCAAAATAGTTTTAGGGACCGGAAAAATTCCTAGCCAGAATGATTGGACACCTTGTACAACTGACTTTATCAACTCAACTTTCCCCGCGTAAGATAAGGACTTAGTATTCCATGCATTCAAATAATCCGTAACCGTATCAATTAACGGAGATAATTGGGCTTCAGAAATCTTAAGAGGGGCCAATGGAATACCTAAGTACCTTACCGGGAAAGATCCTTGTTGAAAGTCCACCATTTGTAGGATAATTGGTAATTTGTTCACTATGTTCCCACCTACAAAGATATTGGATTTGTCTTAGTTGACCATTAGGCCAGAAACCCTTCCATAATCATGTAAAGCATCCAACAATATCTTTATAGATTTGGGTTCTCCTTTAGATAAAAGCATTAAGTCATCAACATATGCCAAATGTGAGATTTTTAGTTTGGAGCATAAATGCTGATAACTAAAATTAGGATTCAGGGTCCTAAGAGCTAACATCCTAGAGAAATATTCAAAACATAAAACGAATAACATGGGAGACATTGGATCCCCTTGTCTCAAGCCCCTTTTCCCTTCAAACCACCCATGTAGAGCACCATTTATGGAAATGGAAAACGAAGAAGTAGTCACACACTCTATTATCCAATTCACAAAGATGTTGGGCAGCCCAATACCCCTTAAAACATTTTCAAGAAATTCCCAAGAAACAGTGTCATATGCCTTTCTTAGATCAACCTTAATCATGCACCTAGGAGTAACCCTCTTTCTAGTGTAACCCCTCACCAATTCTTGTGCAAGAAAGATGTTATATGTCATAAGTCTACCATCTACAAAAGCAATATGTGATGGATCAACTACACTTGAAAGATATGGTCCAAGTCTAGATGCTAAGATCTTGGTAATAATCTTATAAGTCACGTTTGTACACGAAATAGGTCTAAAATCAGAGACTGAGGGAGTGTGAG
Source organism: Cuscuta europaea (assembly GCA_945859875.1). NCBI lineage: Eukaryota > Viridiplantae > Streptophyta > Magnoliopsida > Solanales > Convolvulaceae > Cuscuta > Cuscuta europaea. The sequence goes on along the minus strand of CAMAPE010000010.1, from coordinate 36,083,738 downwards.
TTGTTTTAGGAATGAGAGCTACAATAGTATGGTTAACTTGTTTAATCATAGTCCCAGACTCAAAAAAACTCCCTAACAGTAGCACATATATCCTCACCAACTATTCCCCAATCAGATTTGAAGAAAGTTGATGAGTAACCATCAGGTCCTGGTGCCTTGTCATTGCCTATATCAAACAAAGCTTCTTTGATATCCAAATCAGAAATAGGTCTAATAAGGTCATCCATAGAAGTTTGATCTATTGTATTCCCCGAGGAATTATATTAGGATCAAAATCATAAGATGGTTGTGATGTACCAAACAAACCCTTAAAAAGCTAATAAACTCATTTGCAACTTGGTCCAAAGATTGGGTAAGGGACCCATCTTGTAACCGAATGGAAGCAATGTAATTTTTAGCTTGTTTCTTCTTTACAATAGAGTGAAAATATCTAGTGCATCTATTAGATTGAATTAAGTGGACAGCCTTTGCCTTCTGTTTGAGATAGGCTTCCTCGACCTCTTTAAGAAACAAAGCTCTTTTCTTAGCAATAATCATGTCCTCTTTAAGAGCATCATCATGGGGAGTTAAAAGAACTAATTGATAGATTCTTTGATACACCTTTTTAGATTGTTTTGCTCTAGCCGAGATATGACTAAACTCATTAAAATTCAGTTGTTTAAGGGGCTGTTTTAGGAGCTTAAGTTTACGGGCTAGCCTAAATTGTGCCGTTCCCCCAACATTTTTTGTCCAAATGTCCTCTAAAATACAGAGATAGTTGTCATGTTTCATCAACATGTTAAAGAACTTAAAAGGTTTTGAACCACTTTATTTATGGTGCCAATTCTTAGTACGACTGCTACATGGTCAAAATCACATTCCATCTCAAAGAAATGTACATTACATGTTACACCTTGGGCACTCCAAAGGGGGTTAATAAGAATCCTATCCAACTTAGCCCAAATAGCACCTCTATTCCAAGTGAAGAATTTACCCGTGGAAGGGGCATCATCTAGATAAGTTTGGATTTTCATCTCATTTAAGTTCTTCATCAAGTAGTCCTTGGGTGGGGCAGAGCCTCTTCTTTCATTAGGGGCACCTACACAATTAAAATCCCCCATGACAAACTAAGGTCCAAGTGTGTTTGTATTAAGCCTTATCAAATGGTCCCATAAAACTCTTCTTTCTAAAACCATATATAGAGCATACACGAACGAGGCATAAAAACAAATTTGCGTAGTTTTACACCTAAATCTAGCATGCACATGTTGTATGTCAACTTCCATAATATCATCATCTACAAAACAAGGATCCCATATAACAGCTATACGGCCACCCCCTGTCTTATCAAAATTTGTCACATAACTCCAATTAGGCAATCTAAAATGCATAAAATTAGCAAAACTAGTTATGGACATTTTAGTTTCTAGAAGGCAAAAGATACGTAACTTATTAACTCTTATGAAATTGAGTATAGTGTTTTGTTTTGAGGCTTGATTCAGCCCCCTTACATTCCAAGATGTAACTATCATAAAAAACATATTAGGTCTTGCCTCCCTTCCTCCTATACGGTCTATTCATCTCCCTTTGCATTTGCTTCCATTGCCGGTGCTCCTCACATCCTCTATACCTAGCAAGGAAAAGATCATAGACATGTATTATAAAAGTAGAGGAGAATTCATACCCTTCATCCATTTGAGTAACCCCGGGAAGAGACTTTAGGCATGAGGTAGTGAATGTGATTCCTTTGCGTGCCAAGCTTTCCTCCACATCCAAATAGTTGTCCAATCTAGTCATTTGCTCCTCCACATCATCACAATGCATCAAGTGTATCTTCGGCCTTTCCCCTCTTGAAACTCAATCGTTGTTATGACATCATCTAAGTAGGCTTCTTTGATGTCTCTTACAAGTTACAACACAGGCTGTTTTTCTTGTAAACTTCCTCAAATCCACGACTTTACTTCCATTTCCCATTAAGTACGTGACCATCCTCAAAGTACCTATAAAGGAAATGCCTATACACACATGTCATGAAAAGTGATGTATAAACATATCCCTTCTTCTTTTTTCTCACCCCCGGGAGTGATTCCAAGCATTGTTTGGTGAAGTATACCCCTGCTTCGGTCTCATCCACCACTTTTAGAAGGTGGTTTAACCTAATTGTGAGCTCGGTCACATCATCAATGTGTGCTACTTTGATTTTAGGCAACCGGGCCTCATCCGCTTCCATTTCTATGATGACTTCATCATCAAAGAAATCCTTGAAACCTTGAATTCTTCTAGGTTGGTCATCCTCTTCATCATGCTCTTGTATTGTCTCATATCTGGAGGATAATTCCCCATCCTCCCTTGGTTTTTTTTCTTCTTAGGCTTCCTCTTTTTCTTTTTCAAACGGGCTACCTTGAGAAAAGGGTGTTCCTCTCTTTGACCATGGGTGTCCAATGCCATGGCATTATGCTTGCTAGCCTCGGCTTTGGATGTCTCCCATTGTAATGCCGCGACATTACTCTCCGGTGCCTTGGCCTTGCCCTTATCTTCCTTGGTTTGGTCTTCTTATTTGGCTCTTGCCTCTTCTTCTCTTCTCTTTCCTTCTTTTCCATTTCGGCTATGACTTTGCACGTAAATGCATGGTGTCCATAGGCCTTGCAATGGAAACAAAAATTTGGAAAAGTTTCATAGATAATCTTTTGGAAATGAAACCTCCCATTCGGAAACCTCACCTTTAAAGTGAGAGGTGGTAGTTTAGAAGCATCCACCTTTATAAGAACTTTTGCATACTTTGATATTGCCCATTCTTGAGTGACCCTATCCGTAGTTAAGGGCACATCCACTATTGAAGCTATGTCTCTTATAACATCCTCATTCCATATTTGCATGGGAAGATTAGGGAATTTCACCCATATTGGAACTTTGAGGAACTCATCACTTTCAAAGGAGAAGTCCTCCGAGAGTGTTTTGAGGTAAAGTGACTTCCCAAATAAAGTATACAGCCCCTCCATGAGGACTTTAGACCTGTCCTCCTCTCCTTGAAACTTGAAAATCACCCACCCTTTGTCATGGGTTCTTACTTTACAAGGAACATCCCATTTAGAGACAAGTTCTTGTATAGGTTTGAAACTGGGGTATCTTCCCGCAAAGTAACCTACGAGGCAATGCCCCAAAATCTCCACCATTGATGGCATAATCCTTTCACGTAGATCAACATATTCCCCAATAGGTTCTATAAATCTTAGCTTCATACCTTTCGAGGGCTCCCTATTATCCTTGAAAAGAGATGCAAATTGTTTAGGAGTTGAGGTCTCGGTTTCTTTCTGAGCAATAGTTTTGCCCAAGGCAGCAACATAGAGATCATTTGCACTCCCTTATCCTTGATTTTGAGGCTTAGTTTTAGCCAAAGTATCATCCAATGCGCCATCCTTAAGTGCACCAACAGTGGGCTCTTTCAAAGGCCCTTTCAAAGGCTCAACAATAGGCTCTTTCAAAGGCTCGACACCTTGGTTATCAACCTCCTTTCCTTTGCCGATTGTTTGCACCTCAATATTCTCATTTTGAGGGGGTAGTGAGGTTACCACAAGAGTAGTAACTTGTAGGACATCCTCACTTTGAGCAGGCTTAGACCCCTCAGAATCACTTGTATTTGAGTTAACATCAAGGTCCGAGTCACTCATTCGATCCATAACCGAGAGTGCTACCTCCAATTTCTTTGCTTGAGCTGCTGCCTTGAGCCTTGAAGAGGATTTAGTAGGTGCATCCATCTTCTTAGCCGTGAGATTAGGCATGGTTAAGTTGAGGTAGAGAGCATTATATCATCAGGACATGGAAGGGGAAGCTAAAAATAGAAACCCCTTCTAAAACGAGAGCTTTGAGTTCCTCTTGTGTTTTGAGCTCAAAATCCGTACCTATGGAGTCGGAGGTGAATAGTAGTGAGTTGTACGGCCTTCCTTGACGATGAAACAAACTTGATATGCTTAATCCCCACACCTAGGAGAAGTTCAATCCATGCTCAAAACAAGATTTGGCCAAGTAGATGTTGAGTTATGGGCATTGACCTTTTGGGAGGAGTAGTGTTTTTGCGACTGTTTTTCCGAGATTGGGGATGCTATCCTGGGTATTACAAACTCCTAAGAAAGGAAAGACTAATAGAGAAGATAACAAGGTCCAAAACGGTGAAGGTGGAGGTGGTGGAGGGCGGTTGGTGGTGGTGGTTGGCGGTGGTTTTGAGTTCAGGTGATAGTTTGAAATATCAAAGGATGATTACCTAATTTCTAAAATAAGACTGTATTTACGCTAAAAGTGCTCTATTTACGCTAAAACGCTATATCACAGAGATAAGACTAAGTATTTGTGACACTCATATCTTGCTGTGTGTTCTTCCATTTAGAGCGTATTATATCTTGTTGAAAAGATAATTTTGAGTTCTAAAGCTATTTTTCAAAATTCATTTACAATGCATTAAGTATAAGGTACAGATTAACAAAAAATTCACAAATATTTCTAATCTCACTGGGAACTCTTGTAGAATTTGATCCGACCATATCTTGCTCTATTTTGTTCCCTTGAAAGCGTTTACTATCTCATTGGAAAGATCTTATCGAGTTCTAAAGCTCGTCTTCAGGCGCCGGTTTCGAAATATCAAGGGATGATTGAATCATTTCTAAAACAAGACTGTATTTATGCTAAAAGTGCTCTATTTATGCTGAAAACGCTAAATCACATAGACAAGGCTAAGTATTTGTGACACTTATATCTTGTTGTGTGTTCTTCTGTTTAGATCGTATTATATCTCGTTGGAAAGATAATTTTGAGTTCTAAAGCTATTGTTTCAACTTCATTTACAATGTATTAAGTAAAAGGTACAGATTAACCATAAATTCACAAATGCTTCTGATTCCATTCCGAACTCGTGTAGAATTTGATCCGGTCATATCTTGCTCTATTTCGTTCCGTTGAAAACGTTTTCCATCTCATTGGAAAGATCTTATCGAGTTCTAAAGCATAGGTTATTTTAAATTATGTCTTTATTACAATAAATTTACATTTGTAAAAAACATATGATCATGGTGCGAAAACAAATTTTTAAATATAGTTCAGGTGTATGTATTACATATGCAAACTTAGAGTATTTATCTCATATCCCTTCAAAGTTTTGGGTATATATATTATTTTCTCCTATTCTGAAAGACTTAATTAAACCATGTTTTACTTTATTTAAATATTTAATTTGAGTCAAAAATGAATCGAACAAATCTAATCGCCTCTTCTTTGTACCATTATTATCCTATTTGAAAGATTAAAAGTTGCTACCAAATACAGAAGAAATGAAAAGGAATACATCAAATCCCGAAAAGGTATTGTTGCCATTAAGGAGAAAATAGTAAAAGCAGATGTTTGAAAAGTAGAAGGCTCCATACAATGTAAATTACAATTCAAGCAAAAAATAGGAATTTGCACTATATTCTCGTGCATGCGCCGTACAAGTTTTGTGTCATATATATGTATCCTTCTATGTTTTATAGAAAAAAAAATCACTTAACTGCTTAAGTTTTGTTTGACATTGATACCAATTGTAAGTAATTTTCTAGATGGATTACCAATTGTGGTACTAATTGTGGTACTACCAATGCATCACTTATTTACTATTATCTCCGATTTATATACTGGGCACACTTCTTATGTCACATACCATTTCTCCCCCGCAACATTTATCCACAACAAGATTCATATTTGACATTTGTAATAAAAGCTATTAATTGGTGTCTTAGTTACTCAACAACTATACTCCGTATGAATTAATAGCATGTTCCAAAATGTTGAATCCTCCCTCTCAAGAGCCCCCACTCACCGATCTGACAAGGCATTTGGAAGTTGTACGTCACGGTAACTTAGCCAACCCAATGATGATAAACCTTGTACCCGTGCACATTGATATATACACCCCAATTTTTTTATATTAAAAAATATGTTATTACCATGATCAAATGTTTTTCACAAATGTAATTTTGTGGTGTTAAGTATATAATTTAAAATACACAAAACACTTATGGGTATGCAACTAAAACTGAATTGTACCAAATTATTAGTATCTATTTCGCAAATGAAGTTTTAGAATGTTAATGCATCCAAGTACAGCTTAGATTATTTTAAATTATGTACTTAGTACAATAAATTTATATTTGTAATAAACAGATGATCATGGTGCGAAAATAAATATTTAAATATAATCGGGTATATGTATTACATATGCAAATTTAGAGTATTTATCTGACATCCCTTCAAAGTTTTGGGTATCTATATTACTTTTTCCTGTTTTGAAAGACTAAACTGAACCATGTTTTACTTTATTTTGATATTTAATTTGAGTCAAAAGTAAATCAACCAAATCTAATCACATCTTCTTTGAACTATTATTATCCTATTTAAAAGATTAAAAGTTGCTACCAAATACGGAGTAAATGAAAAGGAATACATGAAATCCCGAGAAGGTATTGTTGCCATTAACAAGAAAATGGTAAAAGCATATGTTTGAAAAGTAGTGCGGTCCACAGAATGCAAATTTCAATTCAAGCAAAAAATAGGAATTTGCACTAAATTCACATGCATGAGCCGTACAGGTTTTGTGTCATATGTATCCGTCTATGTTTTATAGAGAAAAAAAACTTAACTACTTAAGTTTTGTTTGACATTGACAACACTTGTGAAGAGAACACCTTTTGTATCATTTTTTGCTTATAGAAATTTATTAACTTGTTCTCACTTCTCATCTACAAAAGTATGTAATTTTCTAGATGGATTACTAATTGTGGTACTACCAATGTAACACTCATTTACTATTATCCTTGATTTATATCTTGAGTCCACTTCTTATGTCACATAGCATTTCTCCCCCGCAACATTTATCCACAACAAGATCCATATTTGGCATCTGTAATAAAATCTATTAATTGGTGTCTTAGTTACACAACAACTATATTCTGTATCATTGTATCAATTAATACCATGTTCCAAAAGGTTGAATCCTCAATCTAAAGGCCCCCACATCCCGATCCGACAAGGCAATTGGAGGTTGTACCTCATGGTAACTCAATCAGGCCAATGGTGATAAAACCTTGTACCCATGCACATGTAATATATATATATATACACCAATTTTTATAAAAAATATGTTAGTACCATGATAAAAAAAATCACAAATGTAATTTTATGGTGTTAAGTATATAATTTAAAATACAAAAATCACTTATAGGTATACAACTAAAACTAAATTGTACCAAATTATTATTATTCATTTCTCAAATGAAGTTTTAGAAAGTTAATGCATCGAAGTAAAGCTTAGATTACTTTAAATTATGTACTTATTACAATAAATATACATTTGTAAAAAACATATGATCATGGTGCAAAAATAAATTTTTAAATATAGTTCAGATATTGTATTACATATGCAAATTTAGAGTATTTATCTCACATCCCTTCAAAGTTTTGGGTATTCATATTATTTTCTTCTATTTTGAAAGTCTAAATTGAACCATGTTTTACTTTATTTTGATATTTAATTTGAGTCAAAAGTGAATCGAAGAAATCTAATCGCCTCTTCTTTGTACCATTATTATCCTATTTGAAAGATTAAAAGTTGCTACCAAATACGGAGTAAATGAAAAGGAGTACATCAAATTTCGAGAAGGTATTGTTGCCATTAAGGAGAAAATCGTAAAAGCATATGTTTGAAAAGTAGTGGGGTCCATGCAATGTAAATTTCAATTCAGGCAGAAAATAGGAATTTGCACTATATTCTCGTGCATGCGTCGTACAAGTTTTGTGTCATATATATGTATCCTTCTATATTGTATAGAAAAAACTACTTTACTGCTTAAGTTTTGTTTGACATTGACACCACCAATTGTATGTAATTTTCTAGATGGATTACCAATTATTGTACTAATTATGGTACTACCAATGCATCACTTATTTACTATCATCTCCGATTTATATCATGGACCCAGTTCTTATGTCACGTACCATTTCTCCGCCGCAAGGGCCCCCACGTACCGATCCGACAAGGCATTTGGAGGTCGGACGTCACGGTAACTCAGTTAGCTCAATGGTGATAAACCTTATACCCGTGCACATGTAATATATATACCCCAATTTTTATAAGAAAAAGTGTATGTTATTACCATGATCAAATGTTTTTTCACAAATGTAATTTTGTGGTGTTAAGTATATAATTTAAAATACAGAAAACACTTATGGGTATGCAACTAAATTTAAATTGTACCAAATTATTAGTATTTATTTCGCAAATGAAGTTTAGAATGTTAATGCATCCAAGTAAAGTGTAGATGATGTTAAATTATGTACTTATTACAATAAATTTATATTTGTAAAAACACATGATCATGGTGCAAAAATAAAATTTTAAATATATTTCAGGTATATGTATTACATATGCAAATCTATATTATTGTTTCCTGTTTTGAAAGACTAAACTGAACCATGTTTTACTTTATTTTGATATTTAATTTGAGTCAAAAATAAATCAACCAAATCTAATCACATCTTCTTTGTACTATTATTATCTTATTTAAAAGATTAAAAGTTGTTACCAAATACAAAGTAAATGAAAAGGAATACATGAAATCCGGAGAAGGTATTGTTGCCAGTAAGGAGAAAATGGTAAAAGCAGATGTTTGAAAAGTAGTGGGGCCCACAGAATGCAACTTTCAATTTAGACAAAAAATAGAAATTTGCACTAAATTCACGTGCATGCGCCATACAGGTTTTGTGTCATATGTATCCTTCTATGTTTTATAGAAAAAAATCACTTAACTACCTAAGTTTTGTTTGATATTGACAACATTTGTTAAGACAACATTTACTTATAGAAATTTATCAACTTGTTCACTTCTCATCTACAAAAGTATGTAATTTTCTAGATGGATTACTAATTGTGGTACTACCAATGCAACACTTATTTACTATTGTCTCTGATTTATAACCTAGGCCCACTTCTTATGTCACATACCATTTCTCCCCTGCAACATTTATCCACAACAAGATCCATATTGGGCATCTGTAATAAAAGCTATTAATTGGTGTCTTAGTTACACAACAACTATACTCTATATCAATTTATACCATGTTCCAAAAGGTTGAATCCTCAATCTAAAGGCCCCCACGTCCCGATCCAACAAGTCAATTGGAGGTTGTACGTCACGGTAACTCAGTCAGGCCAATGGTGATAAAACCTTGTACCTGTGCACATGTAATATATACACACCAGTTTTTATAAAAAATATGTTAGTACCATGATAAAAAAACTTCACAAATGTAATTTTACGGTGTTAATTATATAATTTAAAATACAAACAACACTTATAGCTATGCAACTAAAACTAAATTGTACCAAATTATTAAGTATGTAATTTTCTAGATGGATTACTAATTGTGGTACTACCAATGCAACACTTATTTACTATTATCTCTGATTTATATCCTGGGCCCACTTCTTATGTCACATACCATTTCTCCCCCACAACATTTATCCACAACAAGATCCATATTTGGCATCTGTAATAAAAGCTATTAATTGGTGTCTTTTACACAACAACTATACTCCGTATCAATTCATAACATGTTCCAAAAGGTTGAATCCTCAATCTAAAGGCCCCCACATCCCGATCCGACAAGGCAATTGGAGGTTGTACGTCACAGTAATTCAATCAGGCCAATGGTGATAAAACCTTGTACCCATGCACATGTAATATATATAGACCAATTTTTATAAAAATTATGTGTGTGAACTATGCCCAGATTTCAACAGTCGAATAATCTAAGAATAATTGGAAGAATTTAAACAGTAGAAGAGAAATTCAACATCAACATATACCGTGTATTCATAATGATGATTCGGTGAAGAACAATACACACAGTACTCGAACAAATAAGCTAGAGAGAGAATTTCTATTCTACTGACTCTACAAAAAATAATATGGGGAAACAGAATGTGTAGAGTCTTAGCTGTTTTCGGCCATCTCAACCTATATTTATAGGAGAGATGTTCGAACTGCCTAATACAATTAGGAATGCAACTTATGAGGCGTGTGGGCTTAATTAGAGCTAGATTAAATGGACTTAATTCTCTCTCAGCTAAACTAATTAAATACAAAGACTCATTAATTAAATTACAAAATAAATTGAACACAATTAATAATATTCTAACATTCTCCCCCTTTGTGTTCAATCATCGGTGAAGCGCGGATTATCTCTCTGTCTTTGACAATGACTTCCGATAGCCAAGGATGACTTCATATTGTCTGAGAGTTCTTCTGAATTCAAGTCTGAGACCTATGGCTTCGTTAAAGTCTGTAATAAGAGCAATCTAGATCGGATCATCTGGATTTTTGGAATTTAGTAGTTCGATTGCAGCATCTCCCAGATGGTCTTCAATGATTCTAAGTGTTCCATCACAGTATTTATGAATTTCTTCCTTGAGTAGGATTCGCTTGATGCCTTTGTAATCTCTGTAGATGAGTCCTATCTCTTGTTCTGTTGCGATGGAGCCTTCTTCAAAATTTTCAATCCAGGGAGCTCTATTCCTCGGAGCAGTCATATTCACTTTTGAAAGATTGTTTTCAATGGCCATTTGCAGATCAAAGAGACAATAATACTTGACTTGTCTCATCATGAATCTCTTGATTGCATTTAAGCCTAGTTCTCTGTCTTTCTGTGGAAAATCTCTCAGTCTCACGTTCCTATATTCGTAGTAAAGCTGAATAAGATCTTCTAGAACAACGTAATAGAGATCAGCTTCAGAGACTCTTTGTACTACTCCATTTTGACGCTCAAACTCAATCACAAGATATTTCACTAGTCTGCAGCTATGGGCTTCGATTGATTTGATCCTGATGATTAGACAATCAGAATGTTTCTTCAGTCGCTCATGATGTCCATAAGGATCATTATGATCTGCAGTCATATTTCTCAGCATCCATATAAGACCGGAAGCATTGGTTCCTTTCAAATGTTCTAGTCCTCTCAGCTCAAGTTCGTCAATCTTCTTGATTCCTTTCTCACTTCTCCAAATTCTTGGTCTCAGATCTTCTTGATAAGGCACAATAATCTTGACGTTCTCCCAGGGTGTCTCAAACTTGTCTTCTATCTTGGAATCACCTGGGCGTCTTTTAGTCAGATCTTTGACTATGTGAAAATCAAGAAGTGGATCATCATAAAATTCTCCTTGAGCATATTCCTCGGGTTCCAATCCCATTAGCTTTTCAGCAGCTGTCCTCTTAACTTCTCGAATGAAATTCAGCTTCTTGAGTGCATCTTCGTTGTTCAGCTTTTGAAGTTCGTCTTTTTCATTGTCTTCTATCCAATCAAGTAACATCAGATCAACAGCTTTCTCTTTGAGTTCTCTTTCTTTTCTCTTTGACTTCCTTGATGATGATGATGATGGTACGTAGATCAGCTGGAATTGGGATAGAAGTGGACTTTGATGAAAATGTGTCTTTATCAGCTTGTGGAACTTGTGAATCATTGAGGACTGATGTAGTAGCAGTGGGTAACATAACGTCGGAGTCACAGAGACTTACCGTTTTCATCATACTAAAGACTAGCTCGTTTTGACGGCCTGAAGACAATGGTGATAGCGATGTTGCATTGTCAGGACTTCCTTCCAATCCTGGGTCAACATCCACGAAGGATGAGCCTATAGAAGTTCTCGAGAGGACACAAAGTCCTTGCTCAGTGTTTATGGGCTCGGAAGGGTGAAAACGGTTAAGGCTAGTGAGTCGTTTGGTGCGGTGGAGGATGAAGGTTCAGGTTGAGAGGATGTGGATGGTTCATAGCAAATGGAGGATGGAATGATGGATTGTGAAGTATTTTTCTCACAAATATGTTGCCTTTTCTCCCCCTCATGATGATCCGAGTCCTCGGAGTCATCATGCTTACGCTTAGGCAAGCGTTCTTGATCACGGCAAGAGGTGTATGGGATGTAAGGTGGGGCTAAGGCTAGGATGTCACGGACTTGTAAGAGGTGTGAAGGGAGGTTAGGTTCACATAAGAGTTTATTGAGAAAATACTCAGATAAATCAATGATGTTCATTTGGGTAGGGTCAGGGTGAGAGGTAGATGGAGTGGATGTGGGTATGATGGAGGTGGGTGAGATGGTTAATGGAAGAGTTCCTATGGAGGGAGTTGGGTGTGATCTTTGGTCTGCTACGCCTGTTGGGACTACATGATGCAGATCTTGTAAAAGTGATAGCTTGAAGGCTAGAAGCTCAGACCTTAGATCCTCCCTAGTTAAATTAGCGAATGAAGAAAAACCTGACCTAAATGAAGTATCAGTTCTCACAGCATAACTAAGAATGACAATGTCATGGCCTGCTGGGGAGTATAGTGTTGCAGGACTTCCAATCGTCATTGACGTATCTCTGGTTATTAAGACAGGAGGTAATGAGCCTGTATCAGTGTGTGCAGAAGTAGAAGGTTGTGCCAAAGAAAATGATAAAAAATATGGGATTGTGGACACAAGACCTAATGTGCATTGGCTTGCAGTGTGGGGCGGTTCACTGATGGGTTCCCCTTGTTGGGTTGAAACAACCATCTGTTGGGAGACGGTTGAGTAGTTTAGGCTTGGCTCATTTTGCGCTATTGAACTCAATGTTGCGTCTTCTACTCAGGAACTGACAACGTCAGAACCTGTACTTATGGGCTGAGTTCGGTGTGTTTCAGTGACTGATGATGATGAAACAATTATAGCACCAGAGGAGGAGACATCAGCTCTCTTGGACTGAGTCTCACCTGCCCTCTTTTTGGTCTTTGACACTCTCGTACCCTTACTTCCACTCGGCTTAGAAGTCCCTTGGGTAGACACAGTGGGGTTTGACTGCGTCGTACGGATAGAAGAGATACTAACCTTATATTCAGCAACATGTGGATCGTTTGGAGCAGCAAGGTTGAGTAGAGCATCAAGAATTTGCATGGGCCACATCTCAGGAGTGTTGTTAGAGTTCTTGAAGTGTATTAGCTGAGGAATTGCTTGCAGCTCTGTTGTTGGCCTTTGTGGAATGCTCACATCTTCTTTCATGAAGTGATCGATCAAAATAGAAAACCAACGTACATATGGGATGTACTTGGTCTTTTTGTTTGATGCCCTTGTGCTCAGTTGCTCTAAGATTTCCAACCAGGTTAGCTGTGTCCAGTCATAATTCTTTGAAAACATTACTCCATGGACCAGCTTCAGAATGTGAATGTTGCATTGATCATGTCCTGCTTGCTTGGATGACAGACATTTATTCAGAATGGCAAAAAGAGTTTTCCACGCTCTGGGCAGCTTATTACCTATGAATTGAGAGAATGAGGTTAGAGGAGGTAGATGACCTATTTTGAGCATGTCGGAGAAGATTGTTGGGTTCTCTGGGAATGTGTCGTATTCAGATGATATGGGTAGGTGGAGGAGGGTGCGGAATGTATCTTTTGTGATGGTGATGGTGGTGTTGGCTAATTTGGCTTTGAGAGTGGGAATGGAATCAGTGGTGGTGTTCATGGTTCCCCAGAGTTGTCGAAGATAGATTTTTGGGACTTTAACTGAAAGGGAGAGTGCTGTCCATAAAGGGTGCCCTTTGAGGATGGAGATCATAACTTTGTCTTGGCATTTTAGTATGGTGGGGTCCAACAAATAATTGTTGTCCTTAATCTTAATCCAGATCTCCATTGGATACACTTCCTCCTCAGATATGAAAGCCATTGTGCTTGAATTGCACAAATAAAAACTTAAGATTAGAAAAATTGGTTTTGGGCTTGGGTAATATGGTAAAAGGGCTTTGGGTCTTGGAATGGGTTATTGGGCTTGAAAGAATTCAAGTGTTTGAGATAAATAGGACCTCGGCTTAAGATTTCGATAGGGATTATGATTTCGGTAGGGGGAATTTCAAGTATCCGAGATTTGGGATTTCGGTAGGGGGGATTTCGGGTAGGCGTTTGAAAAAGAATTTCGGGAGCCCGTTTGTAGGATTTCGGAAGGAAGGATTTCGGGTGCCCGGCTTTTAAGATTTCAGAAGGGCCTTTTCGGGGTAGATCTCGGATTGTGATTTCGGGACAGGGTATCTCGGGAAGATGATTTCGGCTGAAGTTTGATTTCCGTGATTGGGATTTCGGGAAGTGTATTTCGGCTGAGGAATTCGAACCAACTTTTGGCTATGGCGGTTAAAATTTCAGGGGATGGTTATATGATTTTTGGGAAGTGATTTGTGGATGATTTCGGGGGTGGAGGTTATTGGTGATGGCGATGAGGGCTGACGACGTCGAGAGTGGTTTCCGGTGGTCTTGGTCGGTTTTCTCGACGTCGTTCTAAGACGATACCTGCAAAAATAAACACACTCACACACACATGCAAACATATGAAGAAGAAGATGAAAACCTTGATGAGTACTTCGGAAGAGACAAATGAATGAAGAAGATGGAGAGGAAAAATTGAGAGCTCTTTAGTGCTTTGAGATTGTGAGAGGAAGATGAATGAAAAAGAATCTTTTCTTTCTTAAGTACCCGCGAAAAGGAAAACCGGAAACTCTTTTTGGATTTTTCTGATTTTTTGAAAACTGACTCAATTGAATAGACTAAAATTCTAGACTGACTCAAATAATAAAAATATTTTTGTGATTTTCTAAAATTATAAAAAATTGCGGATACTAAGAGAAATAAAAATTACTCTCCCTCAATTGTAGCACTCAGACCAGACTAATTTTACTCCCCCTTAATGTTTGCACACTTTAGGAAAACAGACTGACAGACCAAGAAACTAACTCTATGAAAATAAAAAATGATACGACAAACAAAATAAACAAAAATAAAAACTCCCCCTATACTTGTGCACGGTGTTAAAATTCCAAATTCAGCATTCCCAGTTTAGAGACTAGGAACTGAAATCTTTTCTCGTCCAGAGCTTTTGTGAATAGATCAGCCAACTGTAGCTTAGTGCACACAAAGTATAGGTCCACATGACCTTTTTCAATATGATCTGTGATGAAGTGGAATCTCAGGTCAATGTGCTTAGTGCGAGAATGATGAACCGGGTTGCATGAGATAGCAATCGCACTTTTTGAGTCGCTGTAAATCAGAATGTGGTCAAAATAGAATCCAAAGTCGCGTAGTTGAGTCCTCATCCATAATACTTGTGAACAACAGCCAGCAACAGCAACATATTCAGCCTCTGCTGTAGATGTAGACACACAATTTTGCTTCTCTGAGGACCAACAGACCAACTTTTCTCCAATAAATTGAGCACTACCAGAAATACTCTTTCTATCCATTTTACATCCAGCGAAATCCGCGTCAGTGAACGCAATCAAATCAAATGCAGTCTCCTTGGGATACTAGAGTCCTAGGTTAGGAGTTCCTTTCAGATAACGCAGAATTCGTTTTACCGCCAGCAGATGGGGTTCCTTTGGATTTTCTTGAAAGCGAGCATAGAGGCAGGTAGCAACCATTATATTAGGTTGGCTCGAGGTCAGATACAGCAATGAACCAATCATTCCCCTATAGGCGGTATCATTCATAGGCTTTCCTGATGGGTCAGAATCAAGCTTGCAGGCTGGAGTCATCGGGGTTTTCACAGGGGTGTTGTTCTCTTGACCGTATTTCTTTAGCAAATCATGAATGTACTTGGACTGATGAATAAAGATTCCGTCAGGCAGCTGTTTGACTTGTAGTCCAAGAAAGAAATTCATTTCACCCATCATGCTCATTTCGAACTTAGATTGTATCAGACTTCCAAACTCAGTGCAGAGGGCCGGATCAGTGGAACCAAAAATAATGTCGTCAACATAGATCTGAACCAAGATGATGTCAGACTCATGACGCTTAATGAAGAGAGTGGTATCAATCGTTCCTTTTGAGAAGCCAGAATCAACCAGGAAATCAGATAATTCCTCATACCAAGCTCTTGGGGCTTGTTTGAGTCCATACAAAGCCTTATCCAGACGATAAACGTGACTTGGATATTTCTCACTGATGAAGCATTCTGGTTGATCCACATAAACTTCTTCTTTCAAGATCCCGTTCAAGAATGTTGTTTTGACGTCCATTTGGTAGATGGTGAAGTTCTTGTGTGCAACATAAGCCATGAACAGTCGAATGGCTTCAATGCGTGCAACTGGAGCGAACCTCTCATTGTAGTCAATGCCTTCTTGTAAATTGTAGCCTTTCGCAACTAAACGGGGCTTATTGCGAATTACAATCCCGTCTTCATCTTTCTTGTTCTTGAAGATCCACTTAGTGCCTATGATTGATTTTCCAGGGGACGAGGCACAAGTGACCAGACTTTCAGTCTCTCAAACTGGTTCATTTCTTCTTGCATGGTGATTATCCAATCAGGATCAGCTAATGCTTCAGTGACATGAGTAGGCTCAGATTGACTTGGGAAATAGGAAAACAAACATTCATTCTCGGTTGCAGATCGTGTGTGCACTCCACTTGAAGGATTTCCAAGTATAAGATCAGGTGGATGAGCACGTGTCCATTTTCTAACATGAGGGAGTGGCTGAGCATTGTTGTTTGGTTGATAATCAACATAAGGAATATCAGCATGAGGAACAGAGGAAGATGAGGGATCAGTGGTTGGAGGCGGTGTAGCTTCAGTTGTTGATCTAGGCTCAGATTTTGTAGTAGAAGATGATGGAGTTGATGCAGAAGTAGATGTTGCAGCTGTAGACGCAGTAGTAGGTGTAGGAGATGGATCGTGTGGTTGTGGATTCTCGTATATTTGGTAAAACAGATGATCGAGATCCACAGAGTTGGAATCGGGTGAGGGAGATGAGGCGGGTAGATGTGCTAGAACACCAGTGATATTGGGTTCTGAACTGATGTGTCCAGAAGCCTGTTCTTCCTTCTCGTCAAAGGTCACATTGATGCTTTCAATGACCTTCTTTCTGTCTCTGATGTAAACTCGGTAAGCTTTAGACGAAGAGGAGTAGTCAATAAACACGCCTTCAAAAGCTTTCAGATCAAACTTGCTTCGATCTTCCCTATCATTAGCCACGAAGCACTTGCATCCAAAAACTCTTAGAAAAGAAACATTGGAAATTCGACGGTTGATCAGCTCATATGGTGTCTTTCCAAACCTTTTGTGAATTGATGTTCTGCTCTGAGTGAAGCAAGCAGTGTTGATAGCTTCAGCCCATAGAGAATGTGGAAGTTTAGAATGTATCAGCATTGTTCTTGGAGCCTCAACAAGAGTTCTGTTCTTTCTTTCCACCACCCCGTTCTGCTGTGGGGTCTTTGCTGCAGAGAATTGCTGAATGATGCCTTGAGTCTCATAGAATTCACTGAGTTTCTGGTTCTTGAACTCAGTGCTGTTGTAAGATCGTATGAAGAGAATGGTTGCCTAGAGTAGATTTTGTGTAGTACGGATGAAGGTGATGATGATGTCTACTGTCTCGTCTTTGGAGCGTAAGAACCGGATCCATGTGTATCTTGAGTAGTCATCCACTATCACCACGACATATTTCTTCCCATTGATACTTTGTGTACGCATGGGCCCACAAAGATCCATGTGAAGCAATTCTAGAGGACGTGTAGTAGATGTTGTCAGTTTCGTCTTGTGAGAAGCTCTTTTCATTTTCCCAAGTGCGCAAGAATCGCAGAGATGATCACTTTTGCTTTGTAATGCTGGCAGACCAGTGACGAGCTTCTTTGATGACAATGTATGTAGATCACGGTAGTTCAGATGAGACATCCTTTTATGCCACATTTGATTTAGTTCAAAGGATGCTCTTGACAGCAGGCAGATGTCAGCATTGGGAAACACAGTTTTCAGCACAATGGTGTAGAGACTGGATTTGCGTCTACACCTCAGAATGGTACGTGTTCCCTTGATCATCCTTCATGCAACACTTGTTAGCTCGGAAAATGACTTTCATGCCCTTGTCACAGAATTGCCCGATGCTAAACAAGTTATGTGTTAACCCAGCAACATAAGAAACATCTTTTATAGTGACCCTACTATTGCAGATATCTCCAAATCCAAGGATGGGAGCAGAGTCACTATTTCCAAATATCACTTTCCCACCAAATTTGTCCACGTAGTTGCTCAACAGCTCTTTCTTCTCAGTCATGTGTGTGGAGCAACCTGAATCTAAGTACCACACATGACTGACCAGCAAAATTAAGCAGCCTTAGGTACCCATTTAAGGACGGGTCCATCCTTTTTATGTGAACAAAGAATTGAATTTGTTTTGATTGAATCACTTTTAGGAACCCAGACTTGCTTGTCCCTATGAAATTTGTTTGACTGGTTCTGGAATCGTGAGTGTGATGTTTCAGAGTTTATGAAAACTTTCTCTCTTTCTAATCTTTTGAGATGTTTGATAGAATATATCTTGAGAGGATAATTCAGACATACACCATTACATGAAGAGAAAGTAACACAATCATTATCAGCATTCACATCACACACATCATGCTTTGAAAAAGGAGAAGAATTTAATTGATCACGCTTAAAACAATCACTTGAATAAGAATTCATAGAATTGGAGTGAGAAGTAGAAAACTTAGGAGAATAGTTAGAAATATAACTAGAGGAAGTAACAGAAGAACTAGAATGAAAATAATTTCTAAATCTATTACAAGACTTTTCCACAAAATTAAAGATTTTAGAAATCTTCTTTGTCTGGTCAGGTCTTGTATCCTCGCTTGAAGGCTTCTTTGGAGTCCAGTTCATCCTTCCTGCAGTGGATTTAGAAAAAGTTTTTCCTTTATTTGGAGCAGATGATAAGTTCCTTTTACTTTCAAAATGATTTTTCTTTTTATGCTCTTTAGAAAAAGAAGTCTCAGGAGATTTTGAGCCTTGAGAGGATTCGTCAGACAATTCAGAAATTTTCCTTAAAAGATTTTTTTTTCAAGTTTAAATTTTTCACGTTCCTCTTCAAAAGATGAGTGAAGGTAAGCTATTTTTTAATGAGAGGAGGAATGTAGGGTTCTGAAACTTTTGAGGTTGAGGCTTCTTCCTCACTGGACACGTTTTGATTCTCAGGAGGAGAATGGGTAAGATAGTCATTTGACAAAGGAATTTCTCTAGTAACATAGCTGTCATTGAGAGGAGTATAATCAAAACTAATTTCAGCTTTAGCCCTATTTTGCCTTTTCTCCTCTTCTTCCTCAATAGTTTTAGAAGCACTAGTAAATTTCATCAGCTTAGTTAACCCTAACTTCATGTACCTTATGTCGTACAGTTGAATGCAATCAACCTTTTTCAAATTCTCAGGGTTTTGAAAACCTAGTCCTTCTCTAGGATTGTAAAACTGAGTATCCTTGATTTTACTATTGAAAAGATGAATTGTCTGTTCGGATTGACCTTTCTTGGCTAAGATGTCCTCTAACTCCTTTATCTTAGAGTAAAGTTGACCTCGTTCTTTGTTAATAAGATCATATCAAATAACAGCTTCAGAACGTTGTCGTTTATCTCATCACGTTCCTTAGTTAAGTCACTAACAGTTTGCTTAAGCTTAATAACTTCTGACTCTAACGTAGAAACTTTTTCACGTGAGTCTTTTAAGCGTGCATATTCAAAAGCTCCTTCTAACACTTGTTTTTCCAGAACCTTTTGATTGTTATCAAGTCTGTCTTCAAGTTCCTTTATCTTGTTTTTCTTTCTTTTCAGAGAAGTGATTAACTCTTTCATTTTGTTGTTTTGTTGAGAGATTAAAGAGTTTAGGTTACTTACCTCATTTTCAACAGATGTAGGAGCATTGTCTTCTTCTTCAGAGTCTTCACTTTCACTTCCAGATCCAGTTACCCTTGCCATTAGAGCCAGATTCTCAGGCTCACTATCTTCAGAATCTTCGAGCCAGCTATCATGTTCAGCCA
Source organism: Cuscuta europaea (assembly GCA_945859875.1). Classification (NCBI taxonomy): domain Eukaryota; kingdom Viridiplantae; phylum Streptophyta; class Magnoliopsida; order Solanales; family Convolvulaceae; genus Cuscuta; species Cuscuta europaea. The sequence continues at coordinate 36,063,899 of CAMAPE010000010.1, read as the reverse complement.
TTAGGACAACCCCTTGCTCCTTTTGTTTAGCGATATGTGCCTTCTGCATGTAGTAGTTGAAATCCTTCTTCTTAGCAGATCAGCACTCTTTAGCAAAGTGTACATGCTTGCCACATTTAAAGCACTTCATTGGGTCACTGTTGACAGCCTTATCTGATGGTTTAATTTGCTAACTCTTTCAGAATAGTTTGAGGAAGAAGTTCTTTGTTTGTTATTTGTAGCAGGATTTCTGAACCTAGTGAACTTCTTGTTTATTTTCCTCGACATGTTAGTTAGCAAGGCCAGCTCTTTCTTCAGCTCATTAATCTCAGGGTCAGAATCAGACATGTTCTTCTCTTCATCGGATGAGTAATCTTCAAATGTAATTTTAGGGGTGTTTTCCTTCTTATTCTCAGTTGAGAGGAGGGAAAGTGTGTCAACAACGTTCTTTCCCTTTGAAGAGTTGATCTTTTCACGAATATCCTCAGAGAATTCTGCTAGGCAGTCATAGAGATTGTGGATGGTCGGCTCATCCAGATCTTTGTTTTGTCTGATTCGTTTGGTTGTTTTCTTCCATTCGGGCTTGAGAGACCTCAGGAAGCGAAGGCTAACTTCCATATTGGTTTTGCGGATGTTGATCTTCTTCATCTCGTTAAGGACCGTGAGAAAACGTTGATAGGTGTGTTCCATCTCTTCATCAGGTCTAGCAGCAAAGGAGTCGTATGCAGTCAGGGTGTGTGCTCGTTTGGATTTGATTCCCACATCAGTGCCTTGCATGATCTGATGAATTTCATCCCACAAATCCTTAGCATTAGTAAGTCTATCGATTTGCATAAACAAGTCATTGGGAATGGCTTGTAGCAGATAAGTGGCAACAAGATGGTCAGCCTTTGCTCTAAGCTTCTCGGGTTCAGTGTAATCATCTTCAGATTTTAATGCCTTACCAGCTGGAGTGGGAGGATCGTTTGTTGTGACTTCGGAAATATCAACCCAAACTTCGAGAGGTCCTTCATTAAGAGATATAAGAATATTATTTCCATTGTCTCGGCTTCGAATGAAATTGAGAAAACGGACTTTCCAGACAGCAAATTCTCCCCTTCTAAGCAGAGAAGGTCTTGAATCACTTCCAAGTGTGTATGCTTCCATGACTGTTGTTGATCTTAAAGGCGAGAACTGTTCGTGAAAAAAGAATAAGACTTCGGTACTGCTTTAAGAAGATTTCAGATGAGATCTCGGAAGAAGATTTCGAGTGTCCGAAAATAGAAACTCGGATCTGCTGTTTTCGGATGTTCGAAATTGTAATCTCGGATGCACTGATTTCGGAAGTCCGAAATTGTAATCTCAGAAGCACTGATTTGGGAAGTCCGAAATTGTGATTTCGGCAAGGCGAATTTTAGGAAACTCGAATGGTCTTCGAAATCAGATTTCGGATGTGCGAAAATTTAAACGGGTCTGAGATCTTTACCTGCCAAAACAAAAGATTTTGGAAGTGCGAAATTATGGTAACTCAATTTATACTGGGATTCTTCTACCATAGCTTTCCAAGTTCCAGTTGCCTTCTTAAACAGTAAGTTTCCAAGAACAAATCTAGAGATTAATTCAACCAAAAATTGTGTTTTTGATCAAATTAATTTCAGAAAAATTTGAAGATTCTCAAGAACATAATTGCGTCGTGGCTCTGATACCAATTGTGTGAACTATGCCCAGATTTCAACAGTCGAATAATCTAAGAATAATTGGAAGAATTTAAACAGTAGAAGAGAAATTCAACATCAAAATATACCGTGTATTCATAATGATAATTCGGTGAAAATTTGAACAATACACACAGTACTCGAACAAATAAGCTAGAGAGAGAATTTCTATTCTACTGGTTCTACAAAAAATAATATGCGGAAACAGAATGTGTGGAGTCTTAGCAGTTTTCGGCCATCTCAACCTATATTTATAGGAGAGATGTTCGAACTACCTAATACAATTAGGAATGCACCTTATGAGGCGTGTGGGCTTAATTAGAGCTAGATTAAATGGGCCTAATTATCTCTCATCTAAACTAATTAAATACAAAGACTCATTAATTAAATTACAAAATAAATTGAACACAATTAATAATATTCTAACATTATGTTAGTACCATGATAAAAAAAATCACAAATGTAATTTTATGGTGTTAAGTATAAAATTTAAAATACAAAAAACACTTATAGCTATGCAACTAAAACTAAATTGTACCAAATTATTATTAATTATTTCTGAAATGAAGTTTTAGAATGTTAATGCATCCAAGGAGAAAATGTTAGAATGTTATACGGAGTAAATGAAAAGGAATACATCAAATCTCGAGAAGGTATTGTTGCCATTAAGGAGAAAATGGTAAAAGTAGATGTTTGAAAAGTAGTGGGGTCCATACAATGTAAATTTCAATTCATGCAAAAAATAGGAATTTGCACTATATTCTCGTGCATGAACCGTACAAGTTTTGCGTCATATATATGTATTCTTCTAAGATTTATAGAAGAAAAAACACTTAACTTCTTAAGTTTTGCTTGACATTGACACCAATTGTATGTAATTTTCTAGATGGATTACCAATTGTTGTACTAATTGTGGTACCACCAATGCATCACTTATTTACTATTATCTCCGATTTATATCATTGGCCCACTTCTTATGTCACATACCATTTCTCCCCGCAACATTTATCCACAACAAGATTCATATTTGACATTTGTAATAAAAGCTATTAATTGGTGTCTTAGTTACTCAACAACTATACTCCGTATCAATTAATAACATGTTCCAAAAGGTTGAATCCTCCATCTCAAGGGCCCCCACATACCGATCCGACAAGGCATTTGGAGGTTGTACGTCAGAGTAACTCAGTTAGCTCAATGGTGATAAATCTTGTGTCTGTGCACATGTAATATATATACCCCAATTTTTATAAAAAAATTATGTTATATCCATGAACAAATGTATTTTTCACTCATGTAATTTTGTGGTGTTAAGTATATAATTTAAAATTCACAAAACACTTATGGGTATGAAACTAAAACTAAATTGTACCAAATTATTAGTATTTCTTTCGCAAATGAAGTTTTAGAATTTTAATGCATCCAAGTACAACTTAGAATATTTTAAATTATGTACTTATTACAATAAATTTATATTTGTTATAAACGGATGATCATTGTGCAAAAATAATTTTTTAAATATAGTTCTGGTATATGTATTACATATGCAAATTTAGAGTATTTATCTGACAACCCTTCAAAGTTTTGCGTATCTATATTACTTTTTCCTATTTTGAAAGACTAAACTGAACCATGTTTTACTTTATTTTGATATTTCATTTCAGTCAAAAGTAAATCAACCAAATCTAATCACATCTTTGTACTATTATTATCCTATTTAAAAGATTAAAAGTTGCTACCAAGCACGGAGTAAATGAAAAGGAATACATGAAATCCTGAGAAGGTATTGTCGCCATTAAGGAGAAAATGGTAAAAGGAGATGTTTGAAAAGTAGTGGGGTCCATAGAATGTAAATTTCAATTCAGACAAAAAGTAGGAATTTGCACTAAATTCACGGGCATGCGCCGTACAGGTTTTGTTTCATATGTATCCTATATGTTTTATAGAAAAAAATCACTTAACTACTTAAGTTTTGTTTGACATTGATAGCACTTGTGAAGGGAACACCCCATTTGTATCATTTTTTGTTTATAGAAATTTATCAATTTGTTCTCACTTCTCATCTATAAAAGAATGTAATTTTATAGATGGATTACTAATCATGGTTCTATCAATGTAACACTTATTTACTATTATCTCTGATTTATATCATCGGCTCACTTCTTATGTCACATACCATTTCTCCCCCGCAACATTTAACCACAACAAGATCCATATTTGGCATCTGTAAGAAAAAGCTATTAGTTGGAGTCTTAGTTACACAACAACTATACTCCGTATCAATTAATAACATGTTCCAAAAGGTTGAATCCTCAATCTAAAGGCCCCCACGTCCCGAGCTGACAAGGCAATTGAAAGTTGTATGCACAGTAACTCAATCGGCCTAATGATGATAAAACCTTGTGCCCGTGCACATGTAATATATATACCCCAATTTTTATAAAAATTATGTTAGTTCCATGATAAAAAAATTCACAAATGTAGTTTTATGGTGTTATGTTTATAATTTAAAATACAAAAAACACTTATAGGTATGCAACCAAAACTAAATTGTACCAAATTATTATTATTTGTTTCTCAAATGAAGTTTTAGAATGTTAATGCATCCAAGTAAAGCTTAGATTATTTTAAATTATGTACTTATTACAATAAATTTACATTTTTAGAAAACATATGATCATGGTGCGAAAATAAATTTTTAAATATAGTTCGGGTATATGTATTACATATGCAAATTTAGAGTATTTATGTCACATCCCTTCAAAATGTTGGGTATATATATTATTTTCTCCTTATTTGAAAGAATAAATTGAACCATTGATAAGTCCGTATTTAGACATACATTTGATGCGTATTGGGATCGGGTTTGATGGTTTTCCCTACCTTTAAGGTGTTACAAGTCTCAATTTTAGCTCAAGTTATGTTTACCGGGCATTGCTTCGAGTTTTGTGTCATTTGGAGTCAAAATCAGGATTTTAGAGTTCGGCACTGGCGCTTGAGGAGAAATCGGGATGACTTGAGAAGCATTTGAGATTGATTTTAGAGCTATGGAGGTCAGCGGGAGGTTTACGATGAAGATTTGATGACAAAAGAGCTCTAGAATTGGCTACGGGGTCAAAAGAAGATGAATGGAGCTTGAAATCGGCGATCAGGATGACCTTCTGTCAATCGTTCAAGCATATCTCTTTGTAGCAACATTCAATGTACACGATTCAAAGTCCATATGAAACCTAACTTCAAGGGCTACAAATCATATGAAGACACATTTGCTAGAATCGGAGAGAAAGAAGGTGAAAACAGACGATGAAGTCAGATGAGCTCTTCTGCGATTTCAGAATGATACCTTACACCGTTTTGATCATATCTCTTGATTCGATGATTCAAATAACATTAGGCAAATTGGGGTGGATATAGGACTTCATTATCTACAACTTTCATGAATGAAGCATTGCCAATTTTGGAAGTTAAGTAGGCACGATCGTGCCCTCGAAGTCAGGCACGGTCATGCGTGAAGAGAAATCATCGCGGAGTTACTGCCAGGCAGGCACGCCGTGCCTGACCAAAATGAGCGTTTTTTCTCCGGAGGCACGGTCGCAGGCACGGTCGTGCCTGGCGCCGTGCCTGGCCCCGTTTTGTCCTAATTCAGCCCAAATTGCCTTGTTTCCTATAAATTACACCCCCATAACCCTAATAAGGGGGGATGGACTTTAGAGAGCTGATTAAGGACGAAAATTAGAGAGCTTTTCAGCCAGGTTTTTGAATTCCTTAACATTCTTTGTAAGTTCATACTTTTTTATTAATGACAATTAATTCTATTCTTCTCAATTCTGTTGATTCTTCAATTATGAATTGCGAGTAGTTTTAATTAGGGATTTGGGGTTGATGAAGGGGTATATCATGATGTATGGCTAGTTTCTTGATGGTTTGATTACATGAATGCCATTTAATTTGTGTTTGAATAATTTAATTGTTATCTTTTGTAATCTGGAACCGCGGCTAGAATTACAATTGCACATAGAATAAATTAAGAGAGATCTAGTTTATTCTAGGACACATTCACACAAACTTAATCGTTCGCTAAGAGATTAGTAGCGATTAAGGGGCTGTAAGCTCGTTCGTCTTGGCAATAATATAGGATCTTGTCGCATGAGAGATCAGCCTGGTCCCCTAAATTATTGTACTCTACGCCGCGAGAGCGGTAAGAACTTAGTATTGATTAGCTAGGCTCAACTAAATTAAATTCATGTAATTAAGCCTGCTCTGCCAGAAATCTGATTACCCCGGAATCAATTCATGTTCCCTTCATCGTTAATTAAGAAGAACCCAAATATTTACTTTTATTCACTCATTCGCATTAGTTTAATTTCAATTCAACCAATCAATCTCGCACGACGCATTTATTTTATTTTATTTCTTTTTAATCGTTGAATTTAGTTAATCTTTAATTCCCTTTTGTCTGTCCCTGTGGAGACGATACTCGTACTTTCACCACTATTCTACAATCTTTTTAAGTGCGAGAAAACTCACATCAGTTTTTGGCGCCGTTGCCGGGGACGATGTCGGTTTTAAGGGTTAATTAATTTCAGCGAGATTTTTTTTTAGTTAGTTTTTCTTTTTGTTTTCCGTAGGATTTTTCTGTGCTAACCTTTCAGGTTTTCTTTAAGAAACATGAGATGAACTCATTCAACGAAATTTCTGGAGGAATTCCTTACCCTCAAACCTCCATGGAATATTCACCATTTACGCAATACTCTCCTTACATTCCTCCTCCTCCTCCTCAATATTACACACCTCATCAAAATTACTCTCCTACACCACAAAATTATCAGTTCTCTTATTCATACCCTCCAACCACGCAACCTTGTCTGCCTAAGAATAATATTTGTCCCTTCTGTGGAGGATGCCACCATATATCTTTTTGCCCCGTTAAATCTCCATATGACCATCCTTACTGGGCAACTGCATACCCCACTTCATCCTCCCCATGACTTACAGATACAAATGTTTCAGCCATTCCTACATCTTTGCCGAATAATGAGCCACATAATAAATTTAAGAAGACACTTTCAGAGATTCTGTCTGAGAACACAGACATGATGAGGGAGAGCACTTCAGCCATAACGGAGAGCACTTCAGCCATAATGCAGAGCACTTCTGCCATGATGAAGAATATATATACCATAAGGAGTCATCTGGTAGAAGACCAATCCGAGGAGACCAATAGGGATGATCACGTGAGTGAGTCAGACAATGATGGTGGGAATATGATGGATGATACACTTCCTGGTGATGTTGAAGACTCACCTATGTTTGAAGATGAAGAAGAAGATAATAATGTCAAGTTGTTTTTCGAAGAATACATGAAAAAGTTTGTAACGGCACAAGATGTAACGGATGAAGTCACAAATCACATTGATTTCCATACAGAAACTCACCAGCCGTTTGATTTACCATTAGTCTCAACACCTGAGGAGGGCAAGGAGAAGATCAGTCATGATGATGGTGCTACTGAGGTAGGTTTGGGTATTGAAGACGAGTTGGGAAAAGATAATCATGAGCTCCAAGAGAGTGATAGCAAGGTAGATGATCTCCATGACAAAGAAGTCCCGCTCCACATACAAGATTACTCCTCTTACATTAGTCCAGGTTTGGATTTCTTTGATTCACTCCTTGAGGATGATATTCCTTTTTGTATGAAAAGTGACAACATCATCCAAGAAGACATTCATGAGAACGGTATTACCGAGAGTTGGGATACTCACATGGGGAGTGATACAGAGTCCAGAGGAGATGCTGTGAATTTTCAATATATTTGTGAGGAAGAAAAATACTTTTCCATACTGCAGTTCGAGTTTGATGTTGCTTCAGATCCTTGCTTCGAAATATCTTTTGAGCTTCCACTGATGCCTGGAGTAATCAAAGTTTTGACTCATGCTATATGTCCATTTAAGGAGGATGTGAGGTTGATCCTTCAGTTCTGTGCTGATACGGTTTTTGAAGACCATGTGATTCCTTCGTGGTTCCAAGAGTTTAAGGATCTGCGCCACCTAATGGCATTTGTTGAGAGGAAGCTGGAGAGATTGATTATTAGTGCACCACTGCAGTCTTTGTTATTTGAGAGCTTATGAGGTATCGTCGGGCACACGACGTTAAAAATAGCGCTTCTCGGGAGGCAACCCGAGCTTACTTCTGCATTTGTTGTTGTTGTGTTTGTTTTGTGTGTTTTGTTTTTGCAGATCAGGGTCTTGCTTTGGGGATGATCTGCCGATGACCACTTAGACTCAGTTTAGTTCTGCACCGACCAGCACCCTAGGGAAGTTTCTGCGACTCTTATAATCGCCTTTTTGTAATGTTGACTTGAGTTAAGATTGAGCACGCGTGACCCTTTCCTCTTTACCCCCTTGTGCATAGTGCATATTTGGTCATCGAGGGCGATGCCAAAGTTTAAGTGTGGGGGAGCGAATTGGGCATTCGGGCAGTAGTTGTTACATGTGATTTTTAGAGTTAGCATGCGCAGGTGTTAGTTGTATATTCATAGGAAATTCATGTCAAATTTTTGAAAATTTTTCTTTAAACTATGTCTTTGTGAGCTGGCTAACGATTGATTGTGTTTTTAGGACACCCTTGAAGTGTTTAGGCTTAAATTGCTTGCACTATAATCTAGTTGTTGAAAGGATGAAGGCATTAGTCACCCATTTAATTCATAATTTTTACATCTCACCTGAAAAAGTCCTTTAGGAAAAGCCACTTTGAGCCTGACCATTTTGTTTCTTACCCAATCAATTGAGCTCCATAACCAAATGGCCTGTGTTCCTTACCCGTGAATATTTCTGACTTAGCCTTGGCATTTAGGGAACTAGGGGATTAATTTGTTAAGTTTAGGGAATTTTTGTAGGAGCCATTTTTGGCACTGTTCTTATGCCCCAAATGGGGTAAGAGCCAGTCACTTTTTAGGAATTTGATACTTTCGAGGATTGCATGGTAGGCATGGATTCACTTTGAATAATTGAATCTTAATTGCTAATTTTCCTTGGTGAGGTCGAGATTAGAATGGGGTAATGTCTAGTGAAAATCTGAAAATTAAAAAAATAAAATTAAATTAATTGAATAGCTAGACCTCTTACCTTGCGAAAAAGAGAATGGGAGACCCGGTCAAAAAGCGTAAGTGTTCTGCACAATAAGATGAGACTCGGGGATCTTTCGAAAGAAATGGCGTTCTCGTGCCAACATGACAAGGAAACCTGATCTTAACTAATTGAACTTGGAGGCTTTAGCACAATCAACTTTAGTCCTCCGCGTACTTCAAGTATACGTCAAAGCACCAATGTGCCGCGACGGTTTAACTTAGTTGTACACCATGTCTACTCTTTGCATAGGTTTAGATGATTGTTCCTAAATTGTGGCTTACTTAGTTCCTTGATCCTAATAATAGCCCTGAAGTTCTTGAATGCATTGAGTCTTTGTTAGAGTATTCCAATCTCTCAAAAGAAAGGGACTCTTTATTACCATTCACCATTCACCGTCACTTTCACAAGTCCTTCTGATCAATAGCTAGTTTATTTGTGTATGCTGCCATTACTTCAAGGATGTTGTGAATAATTTTGTCATTTAAGTTAGCTAAAGTCAAATATGTAGTTTAGGGGAGAATTTTCTTAATTTAGTTTTTCTGGTCTGTGAATATCCCTTTGACTACGTCGTGTGCATGCTAATTGTTTTGAATTAAGTGTGGTGATTATCGTAAGTTCCGTTGTTCAGTTTGCTTGAGGACAAGCAAAAGCTTAAGTGTGGGGGAATCTGATAAGTCCGTATTTAGACATGCATTTGATGCGTGTTGGGATCGGGTTTTATGGTTTTCCCTAGCTTTAAGGTGTTACAAGTCTCAATTTTAGCTCAAGTTATGTTTACCGGGCGTTGGTTCGAGTTTTGTGTCATTTGGAGTCAAAATCAGGATTTTAGAGTTCAGCACTGGCGCTTGAGGAGAAATCGGGATGAGTTGAGAAGAATTTGAGATTGATTTGAGAGCTATGGAGGTCAGCGGGAGGTTTACGATGAAGATTTGATGACAAAAGAGCTCTAGGATTGGCTACGGGATCAAAAGAAGATGAATGGAGCTTGAAATCGGCGATCAGGATGACCTTCTGTCAATCGTTCAAGCATATCTCTTTGTAGAAACATTCAATGTACACAATTCAAAGTCCATATGAAACCTAACTTCAAGGGATACAAATCATATGAAGACACATTTGCAAGAATCAGAGAGAAAGAAGGTGAAAACAGACGATGAAGTCAGATGATCTCTGCTGTGATTTCAGAATGATACCTTACACCGTTGTGATCATATCTCTTGATTCGATGATTCAAATAACATTCGGCAAATTGGGGTGGATAGAGGACTTCATTATCTACAACTGTTACAAATAATCATTGCCAATTTCGGAAGTTAAGTAGGCACGATCGTGCCCTCAAAGTCAAGCACGGTCATGCGTGAAGCGAAAGCATCACGGAGTTACTGCCAGGCAGGCACGCCGTGCCTGACCAAAATGCGCGTTTTTGCTCCGGAGGCACGGTCGCAGGCACGGTCGTGCCTGGCGCCGTGCCTGGCCCCGTTGTGTCCTAATTCAGCCCAAATTGCCTTGTTTCCTATAAATTACACCCCCATAACCCTAATAAGGGGGGATGGACTTTAGAGATCTGATTAAGGACGAAAATTAGAGAGCTTTTCAGCCAGGTTTTTGAATTCCTTAACATTCTTTGTAAGTTCATACTTTTTGATTAATGACAATTAATTCTATTCTTCCCAATTCCGTTGATTCTTCAATTATGAATTGCGAGTAGTTTTAATTACGAAGTTGGGGTTGATGAAGGGGTTTATCATGATGTATGGCTAGTTTCTTGATGGTTTGATTACATGAATGTCATTTAATTTGTGTTTGAATAATTTAATTGTTATCTTTTGTAATCTGAACCGCGGCTAGAATTACAATTGCACATAGAATAAATTAAGAGAGATCTAGTTTATTCTAAAACACATTCACACACATTTAATCGTTTTGCTAAGAGATTAGTAGCGATTAAGAGGACGTAAGCTCGTTCGTCTTGGCAATAATATAGGATCTTGTCGCATGAGAGATCAGCCTGATCCCCTAAATTATTGTACTCTACGCCGCGAGAGCGGAAAGAACTTAGTATTGATTAGCTAGGCTCAACTAAATTAAATTCATATAATTAAGCCTGATCTGCCAGAAATCTGATTACCCCGGAATCAATCCTTGTTCCCTTCGTCGTTAATTAAGAAGAACCCAAATATTTACTTTTATTCGCTCATTCGCATTAGTTTAATTTCAATTCAACCAATCAATCTCGCACGACACATTTATTTTATTTTATTTCTTTTTAATCGTTGAATTTAGTTAATCTTTAATTCCCATTTGTCCGTCCCTGTGGAGACGATACTCGTACTTTCACCACTATTCTACGATCTTTTTAAGTGCGAGAAAACTCACATCAACCATGTTTTACTTTATTTTGATATTTAATTTGAGTCAAAAGTGAATTGAACAAATCTAATCGCCTCTTCTTTGTACCATTATTATCCTATTTGAAAGATTAAAAGTTGCTAGCAAATACGGAGTAATTGAAAAGGAATACATGAAATCCCGAGAAGGTGTTGTTGCCATTAAGGAGAAAATGGTAAAAGCAGATGTTTGCAAGGTAGTGGGGTTCATACAATGTAAATTTCAATTCAGACAAAAAATAGGAATTTGCACCATTCAAGTTTTGCTTCATATATATGTATCCTTCTATGGTTTATAAAAAAACCACTTAACTTCTTAAGTTTTGTTTAACATTGACACCAATTGTATGTAATTTTCTAGATGGATTACCAATTGTTGTACTAATTGGGGTACTACCAATGCATCACTTATTTACTATTATCTCCGATTTATATCATGGGACCACTTCTTATGTCACATACTATTTCTCCCCGGCAACATTTATCCACAACAAGATTCATAATTGGGAGAAATGGTATGTGACATAAGAAGTGGGCCCATGATATAAATCGGAGATAATAGTAAATAGTTGATGCAAAAGGTTGTACCCCAATTAGTACAACAATTGGTAATGCATCTAGAAAATTACATACAATTGGTGTTAATGTCAAACAAAACTTAAGAAGTTAAGTGGTTTTTTTCTATAAACCATAGAAGGATACATATATATGACGCAAAACTTGAATGGTTCATGCACGAGAATATAGTGCAAATTCCTATTTTTTGTCTGAATTGAAATTTACATTGTATGGACCCCACTACCTTGCAAACATCTGCTTTTACCATTTTCTCCTTAATGGCAACAATACCTTCTCGAGATTTGATGTATTGCTTTTCAATTAGTCCAGATTTGCTAGCAACTTTTAATCTTTCAAATAGGATAATAATGGTACAAAGAAGAGGCGATTAGATTTGTTCAATTCACTTTTGAATCAAATTAAATATCAAAATAAAGTAAAACATGGTTGAATTTATTCTTTCAAAATAGGAGAAAATAATATAAATACCCAAAATTTTGAAGGGATGTGACATAAATACTCTAAATTTGCATATGTAATATATATACCCGAACTATATTTAAAATTTATTTTCAGACCATGATCATATGTTTTCTAAAAATATAAATTTATTGTAATAAGTACATAATTTAAAATAATCTCAGCTTTACTTGGATGCATTAACATTCTAAAACTTCATTTGAGAAATAAATAATAATAATTTGGTACAATTTAGTGTTGGTTGCATACCTATAAGTGTTTTTTGTATTTTAAATTATAAACTTAACACCATAAAATTACATTTGTGAATTTTTTTATCATGGAACTAACATAATTTTTATAAAACTTGGGGTATATATATTACATGTGCACAGGTACAAGGTTTTATCACCATTGGGCTGACTGAGTTACTGTGCATACAACCTTCAATTGTCTTGTCGGCTCGGGACGTGGGGGGCTTTAGATTAAGGATTCAACCTTTTGGAACATGTTATTAATTGATACGGAGTATAGTTGTTGTGTAACTAAGACACCAACTGATAGCTTTTATTACAGATGCCAAATATGGATCTTGTTGTGGATAAATGTTGGGGGGGGGGGGGGGGAGAAATGGTATGTGACATAAGAAGTGGGCCAAGGATATAAATCAGAGATAATAGTAAATAAGTGTTGCATTGGTAGAACCACAATTAGTAATCCATCTATAAAATTACATTCTTTTGTAGATGAGAAGTGAGAACAAATTGATAATTTTCTATAAGCAAAAAATGATACAAATGGGGTGTTCTCTTCACAAGTGCTATCAATGTCAAACAAAACTTAAGTAGTTAAGTGATTTTTTTCAATCAGGTCCCCTTATATATACAGAATGAGATATGTCTGTGTTTTCTTTAATAAATCGAAGAAGTGACTTTTACCAGTTTTCTATATTTGGAAAACACTGATGATACGTTGCCGCTGCAATCAATTTGGATACTTATGCCTAGTGGTGGGTCCGGTCTCGCTTTGGTGTTAATTCCAGTATCGTCAAGTCAATGACCCGACAATCCCTATCTAGTCTGGTCAATGACCCAGGGGTCTCGGTCTAGGCCGGTTGATGATCTGACGGTCCCGGCCCGATCGACAACCCGACGATCCTTGACTGGTCTGGTCCAGAACACGGCGTCCCCTGTCTGGTCCGGTCGATGACCCAATGGTCCCTGTTTGGTCCGATCTGCGACTAGGTGATACCTATTCAGTCCGGTTGACATTCGGGAAATTATGGTCCGATCCGGTCTAGTCAACGACTCGGCAGTCCTCGTCCGGTCTGGTAAACGATCAGCTACTCCCCATCCAGTTCGGTCAACCACCCGGTGGACCCCGTTCTGTCTGATCGACAACCGGGCGATCCCAGGTCAATCTTGTCAATGACCCGGCGGTCCCTGTCTGGGGCGGCCAATGATCTGGTGGTTTAGTCTCGGTTTTTTTAATTCATTTTTAAAGTGAAGAGTTTTAAAAGAGCCGTTGAGTCGTCAACCAATAGGGAAATGGGAAAATAATTTGTCAAACTAACTGTTGAGATCAACCGAGATCGGCTGGTTTCGTTTCCGACTTTCCTATACGTGGGATCTGGTACCCTACTTAGGTTGTACTAGGTTCGGTTCCGGACTGGGACCGTACTTTTGGTCTTCTGGTCGGTCATACAGAACCGGGTGAAAAATTTGATGAACATGTTTTCTTATTTGAAAATGGAAAACAAAAAAATGAAAACAGAAAATTGGAGATAGAAAAACTCAAAATGAAAACAGAAAATTGGAGAACAAAAATCAGAAATAGAAAAATGAAAACTATATTTGTTAGTAAACTGGAAAATAAAATACTTTTTATTAAGTATTTTGTAACAAACAGTGATGCTCTCTTAGTTGTCCTCAAAAATACTTAGTAAACTCCGCTTATACCCATCTTTCCACATTGACCAAGCGAGTTTCTCGAGATTGTGGGCCCATAGTGAGACTGCAAGGACACGTGTTGATCACAAGTTTCTATATAAACACCTATAGTTCACTCTTCTCAAACACAAGAAAGTCTGTCAAAAAACTAAAATACCTACCAAAAGAGAAATTACAACATTCTCACATTTCTAGCTAAATACCCTTTGGGGGTTTTAAATTACTTTGAGTTTAACAATTAGTCTCCATGTATAGGATTGAGTTGCCAGAATTTCTTGGCGTGGAGAGCCATGTTGAATATATGAGTGATTTGGAAGGTACATGGGCTGATCGCACCCCGATGAGCATCCTAGTTCCAAGCAAAAATAAGCAGCACCAACAGTTTCACATGAAGAACGAATACCCGCCACCGTTAACTTGGCTCGCAAGAACTGATGGGCAACCGACATCACATGTGCAATAGGTGATGAAGCGGAACTGCACAGATGACAAAAGGCTTATCATCACCAAGGAAAAGTCAAAGCGATATGAGTATTTTTAGGTGGTTCATTCTGATGGAAAGCTTCGAGCTGACCTCATCCAACTCCATGAACCCATGGCAGAGGGGGATATCTCTGTAAGATTTGGCATGATGGAGTCTAGCTTTGGGACGGAGGATACATTGGTGGAAGGTGCTTCTAAACTAAGCATCAATGATGAGAATGGCAATGGCAAAGGAAGCAGGTGTTCAACCCCCTTTGGTTTTGGTGTGGCAATGTCAGCTGTAAACCCCATTCAAACATAATCATGCAGTTATAAGTGTCTCTGTTATACTGCTCATTTATGATGCAACATTAAGAGAATCTTAATAAATGTGCATAGATGTCTCCATCTATGCATTTAGATCATGATTCTAGTAATGCTCATCAATAGTAAGTAGTATAAATTCATTCCATATGTTGAACTTGTTCAATGGTCATCGTCCATCTTAGCCCATAACTTAGCGTATTGAGCTACTTGATGTCGAGCGTATGCAAGTTGGGGTTGTAGATCAAATTTGTGTTATATATAGTTACCCCCTTAGTCTTTGAGATCTCTTTTAATTTTCATCTTGATCTAGATGTTTGAAGTCTTCAATTTGAAAATGGAAAAAAATGTAGGTATTTGAATTGGTTAAAATCGTTGTTATTTAGTTAAAAAGCGTTTGGTAAGACTGGAATTAGTTGAATCGGTTGTGTGAAATTCTGACTCAATTGGTTGAATCTGCAGAATTGTGATTAATGATTTGAAGTAAATATAAATTATATGAAAATAGTTAAAACTTTACATAAACTATTTTTGTAAATCTAATTAATCCAAGTTTATATATGTATTTTGACTATGACATAATTAAGCATGCAAAATCAAACTTAAGTATTTAATAAAGTTGGCTAGAAAACATTTGTTACCATACGTGCTCAATGTATTAAAGGGGTTTTGTTCTTACCACTCTATTCATCCATTGATGAGAGTTAAATGACTTTAGTTTAAATTTACAAAAAATTATAGATTTATTCACGTAACTTTTTTATTGTGTCTGCTTTTAGTATTGTAACTTTACACAATTGTAAAGATATCCAATTTCTCTCTCTAGGGTTACCTTTGGGTAACGCTTAGCGTTTTTTTGTCCGCCATCGACTTAGTTGAGGGGCAAGGCCGGGGTTTCTCTGGCCGTTTTGTGGATTCTCATTTGTTCGTATTTAGTAATTCAGATTTGGAAAGGGATTCAATCGCAAAGAGGGTCTGTTTTGAGGGATTTGGTGCTCAGACGGGCGGCGGCTGATTCGAGGCGGCTGTATTGAAGGAGCTTCGAACTGCGGCAAGGTTCTGGCAGAAAGTTAAAGCAACAGGTTTGCATGGACAGCTTCGTGGAAAAATACAAGAAGATGGCGATTGGGGCAAAGGAAGAAGAAGTGGATCTAGATAAAGCTGATGTTGAGGGTGTGGCGGATGAGCGGCGGGCGCGTCCCGCTCCTGAGCTGTCGCCATGGAGTGCAAGCAAATCTAGGGTTTGGAAGAAAATGGCTGAACTCTATTTTAATTGTGTTTTATTCAGTTTGTGTTTTTCTGTCGAATTGTATGTTGTTTTGGACGTGTTCTTTTTTCCTAGCAAAGAAAATTTCTTAAATTTAGGTTAGGTGATGAGAAGTCTTGTTTGCCAGTCATTGGCTCAGACATGCCCATTACAGGATCATCGAATGTTATTGCTTCTACAGAGCTGATAGATTCTCAGTCTAGTTCGAGGGCGGACGGCAGACATAAGGCTTTTTATCGTTTTGTTTACTCCTTTTTCCTTGATTGTATTGTCAGCCATGTGACGAACGTTATTTTGATTTAATATATTAGTTGGATTTGAAGATCAAAAAAACTTTACTCAATTGTAAAATTTGGTTTCGTAGCTTATAAAAGTTTTCATATTAAGGATTTTCCCTTTGAAAATCAATCCGAATAAAACAAAATTTGACCAAAACTTGCCCAACTGTAGGTGTTTCAATTTGGTTTATGACTTGGGATTCGAAAACTGAGCAAATTGACAAAAGCCTATCAAAACATGCTAAATTTAACTAAAATTGAAAAACCTAACCGAAATTGACCGAAACCAAGTCAAATAGTATAGTTCGGTTATTGGTTTCACCATTTTTAAGAAATCGTAATGACAACTATCCGAGTATCCCTAATTTCACTTTACTAATTCTTTGTTCTTATCGGGACTTAAATGCATTTTTAGTCCCCGCAAGTATGACCCACTTGGTTTTAGGTCCCTGCAAAATATTTTTTTCTTACATCCATGTAATATACTATCCTCCGTTTTTTAAAAGTTGCAACAGTTTGACTTTCATTTTGCCAACGCACAACTTTTACTGTAATATATTTAATTACGTATTAATAAACATTAAAAAAAGTTAATATTTTAAAATTTTACATTAATAGAAATTTAATAACATTTTATACATAATAATTTAAGTAAATATACTATTAGAAAATTGTAGTCAAATTAAAGTGTGTGAATAGTGCAAAAATCCTAATGTTGCAACTTTTAAAGAATGGAGGAAGTACACAATTTTGTTTCATTCCATCTCTTGAAGTATTACTAGTTGTTGTGTATTTGTTTTTCAAGACAATGTAGTTTCTCATTAAAAAAATGTCACTATATAAGTCTTCTCCGTAGATTATCATTTATGTAAATGTTTTGTCTTATTTCAAATGTTTCTAATTACGAGAAACTTATTTTTCATTATGTACACATTAATTCCTCAATGTATATACTTACTTTATGGTTTTGAAACATCAATTGGAAAACAAAGGGAATTTGGAAATCATGTGTTAAAATTTGGAAAATGAAAAACTGGAAAATGAACATAGAAAACTACAACGGAAAACTGGAAAATAAGTAAATGAGTCCTAAGTTATTTGATTTTCATGTGATATTTCAAAATTAACCAAAAGATAGGAAAAGGTACATTCCCTTGCATTTGATTTCATTTGCCTTGCATTTCTTTAGAAAGTATTGGCATATTTAAGTGGCATAGTAGGTGTTATTCTTGATAAGTCGTGAGTGGGGGTTAGGGACTTAGGGTGGACTTGGTTCAGGTCCTGGAATCGTTTGGAATCAGGACCGGAAAATAAATTTCCAGCTGGCGACCGAGACCAGACCAATGGAAAAGAGGTATCAATCCTAAGCAAACAATAGAGAATGTTTCCAAAAGACCGCAAGTACAAATGTTATGGATATTTTAAAGAAAGTGGGAGAGAAAAAAGTTGAGAAGCCAATGCCCGTAGAGCCCAAAAACCCCTTTTGCCTATTCATTCACTCTAAACCAATACATTGCCACAATTCTTGACATATCTAGGATTAAAGCCTTAAACACAAAATCTTAAACACAGAAGTTTAGACACATAATCAACAACCATAGCGCTTCCTGCCTTTGTACGTATTTCAAGTACTTTAAATTTAAATTATTAAACATCTCTTTTCTAATTTATTTGTACCACTACTTTGTTTTTTAGCCCTTCTGAAAATAGTGATTGCTTACGTAGCTAGTTCAAACACAGCAAAAACTTTTCACTTTCTTTAAATTCACTCTCTCCAAATTTGTAAGTGCACATACACTTAGCAGCCTCCATCATAGTTTATGAGACTTGTTTGTTTATTTGCAATGATAGTAAGAAAAGAAGTTATATGCGATCAACTTTCCACTTTATTATCATCACTTCGGTTCAAGTGAACCTAGTCATAGAAGACCTTCACAAGTTGAAAAGAAGTTATATGCGATCAACTTTCCACTTTATTATCATCCTTATCAGTAAGAGTTCAGAGTTTGCAAACTATGATTATGCAAACCCCAGCATTACCTCGAGAATAACCATGTTTGTATTGTAGTTCAGGGGATTAAAGGAAGAAGCAAAGTTCTGCATAAATGGCATCACATGTAATAGTAGATGTGACAAAGAATATAATGGGAACAACAAATA
Organism: Cuscuta europaea; assembly: GCA_945859875.1. NCBI lineage: Eukaryota > Viridiplantae > Streptophyta > Magnoliopsida > Solanales > Convolvulaceae > Cuscuta > Cuscuta europaea. The sequence continues at coordinate 36,045,255 of CAMAPE010000010.1, read as the reverse complement.
TCAGTCTAATTAAAGTAGACAAAACTGCCACTAACTCCAATTTTTAAATTGTAAAGTTCTATAAACATATAGATAAATAAACATTTATGGTACTAGTGTTTCTGGCAAAGATTGATGCTATCTAATAATCTTGTCTAAAGTTTCAACATTCAGAAACAGTAAAACCCCTAAACCATTAACTACGAGTTAAGAAAGTAACACTATGACTGTAGGACTACAATGCAAGGTACTGAGCTTTGAATAAGACCAGAACGACTTGAAGCAAACATTGAACTGTGAATTAGAAGGGGCCGCGCGAACGCAGGCCCCACTTCCACAAATTATGACGTAGGCTCCACCACTTGGGTAGACCTTAGGATGGCACCCTTCCAATGTGCAATGGAAGTCACCGACCTAGGCCATGGGTCTTCTTGATCACCCATTGACCCCGTCCAGGTAAGTATGTTTGAAGGCGTTAGTAGCTTAGATTTTATAAGCCCTTGCTCCGTTCCTGCTTCTATTTGCTTTCGGTGTGGGAAACTTCAAGCAATAACTACACTCCCCTCATTCACTTAGCGGGTATATTAATTTGGCTACCAGCCAACAGCATCTTCTTATGTCGTGATTCTCATCTCTATCTTGTTATATTATATTATAGTCGTGTTCCAGTATGAAATTTCTCAACAGCATCTCATGTTGGGCATATCGGTTTTGTTTGACCAAATTGAAACGTACCGTATTTTTCGATATAAATGAAAAGGATTACATCAAACCCGAGAAGGTATTGTTGCCGTTGGGGAGAAAATGGTCAAAACATATGTTTGAAAAGCAGTGGAGTCCATACAATGTAAATTTTAATTCGGGCATAAAATAGAAATTTGCACTAAATTCTTGTGATGCGCCATACAAGTTTTGTGTCATATGTATCCTTCAACAATTCATATGTCATAGGAATTTACTTTAATGTTCTAAGCTTATGCTACCATGCTGCAATTGGATTGTTGAAGTCAAACCTACCACATTGGAATATTTTCCCCTAAAAGCGTCACATTTTATTAAGCATCAATTAGTAAATATTGTCATGTTACTCATATCTCGAGAAGAAAAACATAGCATTCTAGTTTTGAAATTCTGAAACTTGTTTACTCCAATATCAGGAATTTTTCTTATTAATTTTTACAAAAACCTTATATATAAATCAATACTTTTAAATAATTAAGATAACAATTAATAAATGTTACTACAAAAGTCAAAATATGGATTCCACTGTGGATAAATGTTGTGGGGAGAATAGGCATTGACATAGGAAGAGGGCTCATGATAGTGGGTCACCAAGGAATGCATGATGCATTGGTAATACAAGAATCGGTGATACATGTAGAAAATTACGTACTTTTGCATCGTGATAAGATCAGAGGCCAAAACCAATTGGTAATACAACAAAACTTTGAACCGTAAATTGTAATCATGATTCCAAAGAGAAATATAATGAGATAATAACATTTACCTCCTTTGAGATTGAATGTATTATCATATACACCATGTATTATTAATTAAAAATATACTTTTACACTTCCTTATCCTTTAATGTGGGTTGTATATCTTCTTATATTTCCTCCGTCGCTTAAAATTCTTTCCATTCACCTTTTCAGGATGTCTTAAAAAACTTCTCATTTTCATTTTTGGAAAATTTTGTGTGGCTAACATGCATTTACTTTTTTTCTTACTCAACCACAACCATATATTTCCACTTTATTCCCACTTTCTTAAACTCCGATACAACTATCCAAGTCAAACTGGGAAGAATTTTACGGGACAGAGGGAGTATAAATTTCGAGAAAGTGATAGATTTTGTCCGTAATTTTATGTTGGGTCTGCTTTGAGTAGTGTAACTTTACTCGTTTATAAATTCGGTATGATAACTAATAAATTTGTTTATATTAAGGATGTTTCTATTGGAAACTACCTTTTCTAACCGAATATTTGATGCAAATGATGTCTTTTCTTATATACATATTGTAGGAGCCTATACTTTCCAGTTGTATAGTCCTTAATATATGGAGATATTTATCAGTTACAAGTCCATATATTCTCACATGGAAAATATATTATTAGAGATTGAGAGGCAATAGTCTCCTAATACTCATAATGCACTAACGTAGTGTTTTTAAATATAATATTAATAATGTTCTAAGTTTTGAAAAAAATAGAAAAAATGACATGTATATTACTAACAGAGTTTCCTTGTACAAAAATATGACTAGTTACGGTTTATGGACAAAAATATGACTAGTTACGGTTTATGGACAAAAATATGACTAGTCACTTTGTACGAGTAATAGGATAAGAGTCATTAAAGTGTACTCCGTATTTCAGAGTGATAAGTCACTGGTAGATGATGGGTCACTAGGAAGTACTCCCTCCGTCCCACTTTAAGGTTCTCACACGGTTGATGATGTTTGACTAACCATAAAGTTAACTGATCCCTGTCATTAATAGAATTATTTTTAGTAAATAAAATTTACATATTCAGAAACTACATTAAAATCGCTACAAAACCTGCAAAAAATAATTTAAATTTCATAAAATTTTGATATATAAAGTAAAAGATTAAGAACAATGCACGTTGACCAGAGAATAGTGGACAAGAACCTTTAAATGGGATGGAGGGCGTACTTATTAAATATGTCACTTTTTTTGGAAATTTTTAAAATAAATCATATTTTTCTCTTTTGAATTTATATTAGTAATATTCATGCAAAAAGCGATTTGAAATAGACATTATTTATATTTTAGTGTGGCTAAACTTTTGGATATTAGTTTTATATCTAAAACATATGTCGGTGGGCAAATTATACCGTGCAACCGGCGCACCATGAGGATGGTGCGCCCGGTTGCAAAACGACGCAGCTTCACTCTATTTTTTTTTTTTTTTGCTTTTGTTGTTTAAAAATGATGATAACTTTCTTATTTTTGATCCGATTTTTATAAAATTTATATCAACATTTTTTATTTTTCATGATCTTTCAAATGAGACCAATATTGCTTATGTAATGTTAAGAAATTATCGAACTATTATATAGGGGTGGACTCGGGCCGGGCCAACCGGCCCGGAACCGGACCAGCCCTCCACTGTGCGGGCCCGGCCCGGCCCGGGAACCGGTTCGTTGGCCGGTTCGGGCCACCCGGCCCGGTGGATTCTCGGTTCGGGCTCGGGCCCTTCAAAAGGTGAACCGGCCCGGCCGGTTCGGGCCCGGGCCGGGCCAATTTTATTTTTTTTTTGATTTTTTTTTGATTTTTTGGGTTGGGCTGGTTATTTTGGGTCATTTGAGGTGGTTAGGGTTGGTTTGGGGGTGAGGGGGAGGGGTGGGGGTTAACTAGGAAAAGCTCAAAAAAAAAAAAAAAAACCCGAGGTCCGGCCCGGCCCGGCCCGGCCCGAACCCGGGGGTTACCCGGGCCGGTTCCGGGCCTCCCCTTCTTGAACCGAGGCCCGGCCGGGCCCAGGCCCGAACCGGGCCCGAACCGGCCCGAGTCCACTCCTACTATTATATTAATGAGTATTGGATTATAAGGAAAATCGAATCTGTTAGGAAGATGATAGGTTTGTGAAATAGAAGATTGAATCTGTTTGGGAGTGGATCAGTGGCCTCAGTTACATTTGATAATACATTGAGTTACATCTTTTTATGAGCGAGTTACATCTTTTTATAAGCAAGTTACATCTTTTTATAAGCAAGTTACATCTTTTTATAAGCAAATTACATCTTTTTATAAGCAAGTTACATCTTTTTAAAAGCGAGTTACATATATATAAACACGAGTTGCATTTGACATGCCTGAACGCGACTTACATATATTTACACGTAAAGTTACATATTTTTACACGTAAAGTTACATATTTATACACGCGAGTTACATATTTATACACACGAGTTGCATTTGACCTGTCTGAACGCGAGTTACATATTTTTTTACGTAAAGTTACATATTGTTACACGTAGAGATACATATTTATACACACGAGTTGCATTTGACCTGACTGAACGTGAGTTACATATTTTAACACGTAAAGTTACATATTTTACACGCAAATGTTAATATGTTAAAATTACATAGGCAATATTGGTCTCATTTGAAAGATCATGAAAAATAAAAAATATTGATATAAATTTTATAAAAATCGGATCAAAAATAAAAAAGTTATTACCATTTTTTAAAAACAAAAGGAAAAAAAATATATAAAACCGTACCAGTATACGGTGAGCACCGTATACCGGTCGTACGGTATAGGAACTCCTTTGAGTTCGGGAATGGTTTTAGGAGACTAATGTATCTATAAAGAGGTAATTCCCTAAATAGGACTAAATCAATGTTTAAATGCACAAATAGGACTCTCATATTTTATAGGACCAAAAAACAACTCATTAGACAAAAATGACCTTAATGGAATTACAGGTTAAAAAACCCTTCCCCCAACTGCTTCATTCGACGATGCACATAGCCTGAACTCCAAACCGTCCACACCTTCAGCACCTTCAGTGCACGGCCACCGCTGTTGAGACCGCCGCCACAGCCAAGTGAGACCGCCGTCACAGTCGCCGCCGAGATTGCCGCTGCACACCTCCGGGCTCCGGTGATGCCACTTAACCCTTCCTACAACGAGAATGGAGTCATAGCTAAATTTTAGGCAATTTCAGGCAATGTTGACATCTTCTTAGTTAGGTCTACCTCCTGTGGAGTGTATGGTATCAATTTCAGGCAAAATTGCAATTATGATAACAATAATGACAAAACAATGGCATTTTTACATGCAAAAACATGAAATTTTCAGATTACAAATTATGGCATTTTCACATTTTAGAGTCAAAGGTGAAATAGGAGAAGAAAAATGAAGAAGCAATGTTGCCGACAAATTGTGAAAAAGTCAAAATTTTGGCATTCCCAACGATTCAATATTCCCATCTCCATAAAAAAATGCCATAAATGTGGCATTTCTTACAATCTGATAAAGATACACAAAATAAAATTTAGATCTGAATGTTTTTGAACAAGAGCTTCGAAATTTCATACCTAACTGTTTTGAATTCAAAAGTTTCAAAACAAAAAGAAAATTTCCAGTGAGAATCGAAAAAAAATCCAATAAACTAACAGAAACTAATCATAAATGCAAGATGAGCAAATAATAAAGGATGAGGAAGAGGAGGAGGATGAAGGAGAAGGAGAAGAGGAGAAGAAGAAGAAGAAGAAGGAAGAGAAAGAGGAGGAGGAGGATGAGGGGATTACCTGTAGAGACGCTGGCCGGAGTGGTGCGCGGAAGAGGATCTCCGTACTCCATGGGAATTTGGAGAGATGGGGTTTTGTCGATGCAGAAAAGAAGATGGAGAGTCTTGCCGATGCGGAAAAGAAGATGGCGATCGATCGAGGAGTCAGATGCGGAAGATGGAGATATGGGGTTTTATTATAGCAGGGGTAAATCGGGAATAAGGAGTCTTATTTAGGAATAATAAAATATTAACTCCCATTTAGGAATTTTAATCACAATTTGGTCCTATTTAGGGGTAAAAACTCATCTATAAAATGGTTGTGTCATGAAATGCTTCCCTTTATGGTTCACAAACTTAACACGTAAGCATGTTCATGTTTTTAGTCCCAACAATTGTACTCCCTCCGTCCCTTAAAACTTTACCAAGTTTGACCGGCATGAAAATTAATAAATTAAAAACTGTGTAGTTGATGTTTGTGCAGAGGAGAGAGAATTAACTGGAACCACAAATTCTTTACTTAAACGAGAAAGTGGCAAAGTTAGTGGAACATCCCAAAAAGGAAAGTTGACAAAGTTATAAGGGACGAAGGGAGTAGTATATATTGTTTTACGTCTCTACAAAATTATTTTCATTTTTGTATCCATGAAATTTTGGAGATTTGCAATTTTAGTCATATAACTTCCGACTATTATCGTTATTGGTCTTGTAACTTTACTCACTTACCAATTGATCCTTTACCTTATAAATCTTTGCCATTTAAGAACTTTTCCACCAGAAAGTACACTTTTCGGCTTAAAATTCTGACACTGGCAGCATCTTTTCAGGTGCTTTTGCTGAAAACTGTACTTTTCAAGGAAAAATTCTACAAATCGGAAATATTTATTAGTTACATGACCAAACTTACAAGTACCTATAGTTATGGGACGATAATCACAAATCTTTGCTGAAATATATGTTCATTTTCTTTTTAGTCCATCATCGGTGATACTAATCTCCATTTGACAATGAAACAACACCAACTAATAGATTTTCCCTAATTGTTTTTTATGTTATTCAAAAAGTGTTTAGTTTATTTTTAAGAAGGTTTCTATACATATTTTAAAATATGAAAAATTATTTTTACATTGTTTTAACTCTCATATTAGCCTCCAAAAAATTATAAAAGGATAAATATAAAAGTTTCTAGTAGATTTATGTAACCGAGAATAATTGTTTCTCTAAATAGAATTATTTAGGAGTTAGAGAAGAACTAAAAACAAAATAGTGTATATTACAGGGATGAAAAACAAAACAAAAAATTACAGGGGCCAAAGCCAAATGAGTCGTATTTGCATGGACTAAAAATGCATTCAAGTCCTAGTAAGAACAAAGAGTATCTAAAGTGAAAATTAGGGATAGTTGTCGTTAAGATTTCTTAAAAATGGTGAAACCCAATAATCGAACTATACTATTTGACTTGGTTTCGGTTAATTTCAGTTAGTTTTTTTTTTGGAATTTTAGTTAATTTTAGCATGTTTTGGTAGGTTTTTGTCAATTTACTCAGTTTTCAAATTAAAAGTCAAAAACCGAATTGAATCACCTATAGTTCGGCCAGTTTTGGTCAGTTTTTGTTTTATTCGGTTCGATTTTAAATGGAAAAGTCCTCAATATGAAAAAAATTATAAGCTATCAAACAAGACTTTACAATTGAGTAAAGTTACAATACTAAAAGCAGACACAATCAAAATTACGAGAATAAATCTATGATTCTATCTAAATTCAACCCTCATCGATTCAAAGGATAAGGACAGTTGTAAGCACAAAACCACTTTAATACATTGATCATGTTTGGTAACAAATGTTTTTCGATTTAATCCTCTTATTAGTCAACTTTATTTAATACCTAAAGTTTGATTTTGTACACACAACTATATCATAGTCAAAATACATAAACTTGGAGTAACTCGATATCCTTAAAAAATTGTAACTATTTTCATACGGAGTGTAATTTATCTTTATTCCAATTCATTAATAACATATAGTGTATGTTTTAGATAGAATTGAAGCACAACTCTGCAGATTCAGTCAATTGAGTCAGAATTTCACAACACTGGTTCACCTAATCTTAGTGTTACGATACGGTTTTTAACTAAATAACAACGATTTTTTAACTAAATGCCTAAAATTATGACGTAGTGATGGTCCCGGATAGGGTAAAAGTCTAGAGGGGGGGTGAATAGACTTTTAAATCTTTTCGACCTTTACAGAGATTTCCCTCTAGAGGAGTTGATCTATAATCTTTTGAGAGATTAGTAGATGCACAGCGGAAGTCTTTACCCTTTATATATTGGAAGTTTTAATCACTTTCTGATCAAGGGAAGATTGAACTTAAATAGCCAGCAGTTGGCTAGGCAGTTGGCTTGGCAGTTGGCTAGGCAGTAGGGAACTGCTGAGGCAACTGCTAGTCAAATTCAGATTATATGACACAAATGATGATGGAATATTGTTTAGGATGATGAAGGCAGTGGGATACTATCCTTTTGTTGAGAGGAAGCTACAGTTGTATTTCAGCAGTGGTCTTAGCAGTTGGGTGGAATTGAGTGAACTGCTGAGTCACCTGCTTGTATTATAAACTGGGATTTGTAGCCTGGTTCAGACTGCCAGTTACCTGCTGAGCCCACTGCTTGCTGGGATGCAGTCAACTGCTGAGCCAAGTGCTCGGATACTTACTCCTTTTCTTCTTCCTAGAGTTTCTGGTCATTCATGACTAATCCTCCTTTTGAACGTCTCCTTCTGTTACCCAGAACTTTGACCGGTCTCTGCCATATTGATTTGTTTTTATTGAACAAATCTCACCTGATCCTCAGAGTCAGTCAAGTCATCTGGTTTCTGGATTTTGTCAATTGGAGTTAACTAGTCCCAAGTGAGGCATAGAATACTCTTGGGAGAATAAGTATTTCAGAGATTATTTCTTTGTAGCTCAATCACCCTGTGGGCTCGTTTGGTAGTCATCCTCTGTTGTGAGAGTCAGTCACCTGCTTAGTTTGTTGCTCGGAAATTGAGTAGATGAGCAAGTGACTGCACATAGAAGTTGGGGTATGTGTTCCCCCTCAGTAGATGCCTAGGAATTCCCCCTCAATTTATGAGTTACGTTCCCCCTGAATGGGTACGGGGCAATTCCTTTTCTTTGATCATCATCCCAAGCTCTTGTCAAGATGAATTGAGTCTTGCTTCACTCACTTGCTTGGTTTGATGTGAAAATCTTGTGGAGTCATATGTAGTCCCAAGAGATAGTTCAACTCTCCTTTTTAGGCTCTCTTCCAAGTATGCTTGAGAGTTGAAGGTTTTAAGGAGTGTGTGGGGACCTTCTTCAATAATGTCTTGTCTATTTGTCTTTGATGAACTTATATTTCACCCTATGTTTAGAGAGTGTATCATACCCTTCATTTGGAGTTTGCCTGACTCCAGAGAATGATTTAGGTTTGAATACTTCATCTCTTTATCAGTTTCAAATCAAGGGGACTGCTCCACGTAGTCCTTCTTTTCTAGTAGACCGTTTTGAGGAAGGCACATTCAGTATGTGAATTTCCTTATGAGCAGCACATTGTTAAGGATGTTGGATAGAAGATGTTGTAATGGCCCAGAATACGTCGAGTACTTTTTGGAGCACTTCTGTTGAGATTAGAATGCTTTATCAGAGGTTAGGGTGTTTTGTTCAAGGGTTACCAGAGATCCTCCTCAGAGATAATTTAAATAGAGAACTTCATTAGAGAACCTTAACAGAGAACCTCAACCGAGAGCCTTAACAGAGAACCTCATCAGAGAACCATAGCAGAAAAGAGAAGCAACTCTCATTCTGATAGTAAGACGTTACTGGGGCAACTTTGGGCAGGGGTTTTATCAAAATCTAGTCCTTCTCTGTGGTACCCTTTTTCCACAAGTTTTGTTTTATCCTCAACAATGATGTCTTCCTTCATTTTTGGAGACCCTTTTTGTTCCTATCACTTCATGATGATAGGATCTGGACACAAGCTTTCAGGAAATGTTCTTTGAGTACTTCTTTCATAGCTTGTGTGCAGTCAGAGTTCAGTAGGGCTTCTCCAGTTATTAATAATTTTCTGAGGAGGATGTAGGTTCAACCAATGTGGTTTATTTGAGATACCTGCTCATCCTCCTTTATAACCTGGTAGAGTGAAGATTGGGATCTTTCAAGCCTTTGTGTTTAGTTTAGCTGAAGCGTCTGGACAGTTGATTTAGAATAGGTCAACTGCTGGCAGTGATCTTCCATTGTAGTCCTCTGCTGGCAGTGGTCTGCTTTCTTGAGTCAACTGTTGATTCCAGAGTTCAGTAATCTCTTGGCTTCTTTTCTAGGAGGGCAGCTTGGAGCCTTCCAGTGTTCTTCAAGAAAAGTCCCTTGCATGGTTTGCTCAATTACTTATTGAGTTCTGTAATTGAGATGGAGATATCACTTGATGATACCACCTGATGGTACCACTTGATGGTTGGAGCTTGAGATGGCTATGATATGGTGCCATTTTTTTCAACTCATGTATGAATCTGCTTTTGGAGAGCAGATTCCTTCTTTTGCAAACTCCAATCAATACCATGTTTCTTCTTATTTCTTTACCAGTTGGCACAACTTTGTTCTGGGCATCTAATCAGATGTCCATGGAGAATGTCATAGAGTGAGCATTATCTTGGAGCTGGCTTGTGCTTCTTGAATTTGAACTTCAATCCTAGGTTGGATTGAAAGTCCGCATTTGATTTGGGTTTTCCAGCTCCTTTTGTTTCTCCTTTTTCTTCCCATTCCCAATTTGTTAAATTGGGTCCTTCTTCCAGATCTCATAGCTTGATAGTAGCCCCCTGCTAACTATCATGTGCATGGAGTAGCTTGTAGTTAAATCTTTTCAATGTTGGCTACTCCAGCACCTTCCCGTTTTTATTGATTTTGAGTAACCGCCCACAAGTTTGTGGGCATCTTCCCTTGAGTGCGTTTGGGCATCCATACCAATTTAGGACCATTTGAGTTTGAGATGATGGGTCTGTAGCCATTTGGATTTATGTTTTCATGAGAACGGGCTATATGTTTGTGATCATTATTCCTTGTGTGAGGGGGTGAAGGAATATGAGCATTTGAGGTGATCAGCTTTTTCTGAGATAAGTTGTTGGTCCTTTTGATTGGTTGCCAACTGGGTCTTTGATTTGGTTGGTTATTCAGGAAGTTGGAATTGTAGGGAAGTTTGGATTTTGGTCTGGAGGAGGACTGAGTCCTTTTCTTTGACAGAGTTTGGGAGTGAGGTTGTTGGTGGTTTGAATTCCTTGTGTCTAGTAGATATGTGGTGGGCTTTGTGATAGGAGAGTATTTAGGAGAGTCTTCAAATGGCTTGGATAAGGGTGTGAATTCCAATCCTGTGTTCTTCTAGGTGTGATGGATTTCCTCACTTATAGGGGTAGTGAGGGAGCTCAACCTTTCTTTTAAACTGAAGTTTTCGAGTTCAAGAAAATCATTTCTCTTTATCACTTCACCCATTTGAGCTTGGGCTACTATTAGATTAGCTTGAAGTCTACAGTTTTCGTTCATTAAAAGAAGGTGATCCTTTTGAAAATTTTCAAATTGAAGGAGTAGAGCTTCCATATCAACACTGGAACAGCTAGAGTGAAATGAGTTGTTTGAAGAACTAGATAATACCTCATCATTATCATTGCTTGCAGTTTCGGCCATAGAGCAGTCATTGGAGAAGTTTTCAACATGGTGCATTCCATAGAGACATATCAGAGTCTCTTCTTCATCTCCTGATGAACTGCTTTCATCACTTGAGCCTTTGTGATCATCAATTGATTGATTCATTGAGAGCTCATCCCAGACATCCTTGGTTCTCCAGTCATCATACATGTTTTGGTTAGGCACAGAATATGTTGCCAACCGTTTGTCCATTTCAGAAAGTGTTTTGGGAAGTTGAGTGGTTTGGATCTTTAGTTCAAATTAGTCAGGAACTGACTCTATGAACACTCCGCTCTGATACCACTTGATGGTCCCGGATAGGGTAAAAGTCTAGAGGGGGGGTGAATAGACTTTTAAATCTTTTCGACCTTTACAGAGATTTCCCTCTAGAGGAGTTGATCTATAATCTTTTGAGAGATTAGTACATGCACAGCGGAAGTCTTTACCCTTTATATATTGGAAGTTTTAATCACTTTCTGATCAAGGGAAGATTGAACTTAAATAGCCAGCAGTTGGCTAGGCAGTTGGCTTGGCAGTTGGCTAGGCAGTAGGGAACTGTTGAGGCAACTGCTAGTCAAATTCAGATTATATGACACAAATGATGATGGAATATTGTTTAGGATGATGAAGGCAGTGGGATACTATCCTTTTGTTGAGAGGAAGCTACAGCTGTATTTCAGCAGTGGTCTTAGCAGTTGGGTGGAACTGAGTGAACTGCTGAGTCACCTGCTTGTATTATAAACTGGGATTTGTAGCCTGGTTCAGACTGCCTTCTTACTGGAGATGTTATGAGTCAGTGCTGATACTTGAGATGTTCATAGGAAGTAAGTTTGTATGAGCAGAGGGCTCAGCAGTTGAGTGGTCACCAGGGGACTGCCGAGGTCTCTGCTATACTTGAAGAGTGAATTCCTGGAATCTGATAGAGCGACTCTTCTAGTGATTATGTGACCTTGTATAGTGTGATGAGGGCTTTCTGATTGGATATTGAGCTTGAGAGTTTTTAAGGTGTTTTGCCTGAGCAGAGATCTCAGCAGTTGAGTGAACCCGGGGAACTGCTGAGCCAGCTGGTTCAGTAAGAGATATGATTTCTGGCAAAAGGTGAGTGATTAAGCAGTAGGATAAGCAGTTGGGTCAGTTAAGACAACTGCTTAAAATGCTGCTGGCAAACTACAATTTCTTATACGAGAAGTGTTGGGTGTGTGCTTTGTTGACTAAGGAAATCAACACACGATATATCCTTGTTCAGATGTGGTGTAATCCTCCTACATCCAGTCCCATCCTATTTCAAATGGATTTCACTAATGTATTAAGCCCAATACACTTAGTGCCAATCTAGCCTTGACAACTCTGGCCTAGATTGAAGGTGTTTCACGAGGAGTACAACACCACTCCAAACTACTCAATCCTTTAGGTTTTTCTCAATTGATCCAGTGGGGATCAAAAGGTACTCCTAACCTATCTAACCACACTCAGGCCGGGACCAACTGTCCTCCTGAAATGTTTACAACAATTTGTGGTAGTGATTACACGAAAGTTCTAACCTCCAACTAGGAACTAAACTTCTATGATTTTGGCAATGAAGACTTGATGCTTAGAAGTTTAGTGAAGCAAGAGTCTAGGCAGAGAGTCGGTGATAGAATAGCACTTCTTGCTCAGTGAAATATCTCTCTACTTAGGATGCTCAGGCTTGATTAGAAACTTTCGTTTCAGCCTCTATTTATAGGCTTTTTGGCTGAACAATTTTATCCGTTGGTTAGGATAAATTGATCTCTGCCGTTGATCTTCTGGCGAGGACGAATTGTACATTCGTCTTTTTATGCTAGAGCATTTATTGCGGCTGATCTCTTTGTCTTGCATTATTCAGCTGCTGAAGCATCTTCCAAATGTGCGTCCCATGCCGTGGCCCTAGTACTTGATTCGGTATTAAATACCGGTCAAGTTTTGTCTTCCAATCATACACATTTAGTGTATTATTTTTCGGGCCTTTCTTTTATTGTGACCAAGAGAATTTGTGTACAGATAAAATATACCGGTAGGATCTAAAATATCCTATTAAGGTAAAAGAATATTACCTTATTGCGTTTTTACTTTTTCCGGTAATATTTTATTTGTATCAGCAAATTGTACATTTATGTGTCACTTCAGGATACAAATCAACTTCTAATGCCCACCAGTGTCTTTTCCTTTTTGTGACGAATTTAATTTGTGATAAAGTAAATATATACCGGTAGGATTTAAATATCCTTTTTAAGGTAAGAATTACCTTATTGCATTTTGACTTTGCCGGTATAATTTACTTAATACAAATATTTTCTTTTGACTTTGGTCACTCTTGGTTGTGTATAGCTCATCCTTATTTCGAACATAAACCAAGTATTTAACTGGTAGGATAACAAATCCTATCAAGGTAAAAATTATTACCTTATTTCATTTTGTATTCTAGTTTTAATAAATAGTTTATTTGTTCGAAATGTTTAATGTAACAGATAAATTTAACTGGTTGGATTTATGAGAAATCCTTTTTAAGATAATAGAATATTACCTTATTGCTTTTTATGTTTTTCCAGTTATATCTATTTGTTAATTTGATAGTTCTGATGGGACACTTTTTGGATAAAATTTTACTAGCACTTGGTTGGAGCAAAATACAATGTTTTAATTTCCTAATGCTACAAAAGAAAGGGGGAAAGGACATTTGAAGAACCTTTGGCATCATCAAAAACTTTTCATCAAAATCTAGGGGACTAACACGTAGGCTCCACCACTTAAGTTTTGATTGACATTGACACCATTTCTCAAGAGAACACCATTTGTATTATTCTTTGAGGCATCATAATCCTATTTGAAAGATAAGATAAAAAGTGGCTACCAAATACGGAGTAAATCAAAAGGAATACATCAAACTCCGAGAAGGTATTGTTGCCGTAGGGGACAAAATGGTCAAAACATATGCTTGAAAAGTAGTGGGGTTCACACAATGTAAATTTCAATTCGGTCATAAAATAGAAATTTGTACTAAATTCTCGTGCATGCGTCGTACAAGTTTTGTGTGATGTGTGTCCTTCAACAATTCATATGTCATAGTAATTTACTTTAATGTTCTAAGCTTATGCTACCATGCTGCAATTGGATTGTTGAAGTCAAACCTACCACATTGGAATATTTTTCCCTAAAAGCATCACTTTTTATTAAGCATCAATTAGTAAATAATGTCATGTTACTCCTATCTCGGGAAGAAAAACATAGTTGTCCATTTTTGGAATTATGAAACCTGTTTACTCCAATTTCAGAAACTTTTCCTATTAATTTTTACAAATACCTTATATAGAAATCAATACTCCGTATAGTTTTTAAATAATTAAGGTAACAATTAAAAAATTTATTACAAAAGTCAAAATATTGATTCCGTTGTGGATAAACGTTGTGGGGGAGAATAGGTATGTGACATAGTGAGAGGGCCCATGATACTATTTGACTTGGTTTCGGTGAATTTCAGTTAGTTAGTTTTTTTTTTGAATATTAGTTAATTTTAGTTTTAGTTAATTTTAGCATGTTTTGGTAGGTTTTTGTCAATTTACACAGTTTTCAAATTAAAAGTCAAAAACTGACATGAATCACATATAGTTGGGCCAGTTTTGGTCAGTTTTTGTTTTATTCGGTTCAATTTTAAATGGGAAAGTCCTCAATATGAAAAATACATATAAGCTATCAAACAAGATCTTACAATTGAGTAAAGCTATAATACTAAAAGCAGACACAATCCAAAGGTACGGTACGATAATAAATCTATAATTTTCTCTAAATTTAAATTAGAAGTTATTTAACCATCATCGATTCAAAGGATAAGGAGACTGGTAAGCACAAAACCACTTTAATACATTGATCATGTTTGGTAACAAATGTTTTTCGATTTAATCCTCTTATTAGTCAACTTTGTTGAATACTTAAGGTTTGATTGTGTACCTAGTTTTTAAATAATTAAGGAAACAATTAATAAAATTATTACAAAAGTCAAAATATGGATTCCGTTGTGGATAAACGTTGTGGGGGAGAATAGGTATATGACATAGTGAGAAGGACCATGATACTATTTGACTTGGTTTCGGTTAATATTAGTTAATTTGTTTTTTGAATTTTAAGTTAATTTTAGCATGTTTTGGTAGGTTTTTGTCTATTTACTCAGTTTTCAAATTAATAGTCAAAACCCGAATTGAATCACATATAGTTGGGCCACTTTTGGTCAGTTTTTATTTTATTCGGTTCGATTTTAAATAAGAAAGTCCTCAATATGAAAAAAATTATAAGCTATCAAACAAGATCTTACAATTGCGTAAAGCTATAATACTAAAAGCAGACACAATCCAAAGGTACGAGAATAAGTCCATAATTTTCTCTAAATTTAAATTAGAAGTTATTTAACCATCACCGATTCAAAGGATAAGGAGAATGGTAAGCACAAAACCACTTTAATACATTGATCATGTTTGGTAATAAGTGTTTTTCGATTTAATCCTCTTATTAGTCAACTTTATTGAATACTCAAGGTTTGATTTTGTACACACAACTATGTCATAGTCAAAATACATAAACTCGGAGTAACTCGATTTCCTTAAAAAAAATTGTATCTATTTTCATATAATTTATCTTTATTCCAATTCATTAATAACATATAGTGTAAGGAATAAATGTATTTAGATTTTGATGATGCTAGGTTAATTAGAATTTGAAAGTACCCCGTTAGAAATTTTGTATTAGAATTTCTTTTGTAAGTTTTAGCTTAGTCTGCTTGCCAGAGATCCACTTTGCTTCTACCAGAGTTGCTCCCAGAGTTGCTCACCAGAGAAGCCATCACAACTGGATATCAGTGCTGGTACCAGAGTTGGCAACAGAGGCGGACTTCAAAGATTGAACCAGAGAGCCTCATAAGACTTTGCCAAACACACCAGATTCCGAAAGCACTTACCAACGGTCGTTAAACTAACGGGAAATCCCCTAACGGTTACGAACCTTTCAACGGAAACATGGTACTGTACACACATTAAATGCACATTTAATGTTGTACGTACGAAGAGATATTTAAAGCTGATGATTGACCATGCGAGTATCTTCACGCCCCCAAAATAGCAAGTCGAAGGTCCAACCGGTCAAGTCAACAGTACAAGCATTTAATGAAGCTGTCTTCTACACTCCAACGGGAAGACTGCTCCCAGTATATAAGATACACTCTGAAGAACTACGAGAAGAACTTTGCTACAACATCTGCCAGACGAACTTGCTCAGATTATTCTACTCTAAATCAAATACCTCAAAGCCTTCTTAAGATTCAAACTTCATTCTTAACAAGAAAAGGCTACAGTTGGAGGATATATTTTCTAATCCCTCATCCAACTAGCAAGTTGCAAAGTTCCTCAGTTCTTCAACACTTTGAAAACTTCATCTACTCATCCTTTGTGAAGAAGCAACGTTGGAGAAAACTGATTTTGAATCAAACACTTCTTGAAAAAGAAGGGACGTCTCAAATTAGCTTGAGTAAGTGAAGTGGGGATACTTCAAGAGACTCAGTGAAACGAGACCAGCCATCAGGAAGCAGGACTGCATCCCGGGTGGCAACTAGACTTGAAGAAGACGTGGAGAGCTTCTTAAGTTCTAGGGACTAAGGCGTTGTAAACTGTTGTTTTTGCAAGCTTAGTGGAACAGTAGACTAGAGGAACAAGTTGTTCCTTGAACCACTATACAAATCCCCGGTGTCACTTACTTACTTATTTCATCTCTGCACTTAAGAACTTAAACTGCTTGACTCAAAAGGTTGGACTCTGTGTTCAGCATATCTCCCTTAAGAGTTATCAGAAAGGCATTTGCCTTAGTGTTGTCTGAGGCTACCCGGACAGAACCTAATCCGCTGCCAGGTCCAGTTCTGTCACCAGAACTCGACCTTCTCTGTCACCAGATTTCGACCATCTCTGATAAGTCAGTTTTGACTTAGAGAAAAGTTTAAATTCCTGAACAGTCTATTCACCCCCCCCCCCCCCCTCTAGACTGTTCCCTTTACAAACGGGACCAAAATATAGTGTATGTTTTAGATAGAATTTAAGCACAACTCTGCAGATTCAGCCAATTGAGTCAGAATTTCACAACACTTGTTCACCTAATCTTAGTGTTACGATACCATTTTTAACTAAATAACAACGATTTTTTAACTAAATACCTATAATTATGATGTAGGCTCCACCACTTAAGTTTTAGTTGACATTGACATCACTTCTCAAGAGAACACCTTTTGTATTATTCTTTGAGGCATTATAATCCTATTTGAAAGATAAGATAAAAAGTGGCTACCAAATACGAAGTAAATGAAAAGGAATACATCAAACCCCGAGAAGGTATTGTTACCGTTGGGGAAAAAATGGTCAAAACAGATGTTTGAAAAGTAGTGGGGTCCATACGATGTAAATTTCAATTCGGGCATAAAATAGAAATTTGCACTAAATTCTCATGCATGTGCCGTACAAGTTTTGTGTCATATGTATCCTTCAATAATTCATATGTCATAGGAATCTACTTTAATGTTCTAAGCTTATTCTATCATGCTGCAATTGGATTGTTGAAGTCAAATCTACTGTTGAAGATGGAGCCTTGTTCTGAATGTTAGAACAGTTACCCCACCGGGTACGTTGGGTTACCCGACCGGGTATGATTGTGAACTTGGCCGGGCAACTCTCTGGAATTGAAACCCGACCGGGTAAGGAGAATTACCCGACCGGGTATGATGGTGAACTTGGCCGGGCAACTCTCTATAGACCTGGACAAAATCGGGCTGGCCCGCCCGGGCTGCCTAGTCCGCCCGCACAAATAGGCGGGCTTGGGCATATACCCACCGGGCCGGCCTGAGCCCGGCCCGCAATAAGATATGGGCGGGCTTGGGTTAGGGTGTAGGCCCGTTCAGGCCGATAAGCCCGGCCCGCTACATTTAGTATATATAAATATATTTATATTTATATATATACTAATTTATTTATTTATTTGCATATACACATGTATATTTATAGTTACTAATTTTTCTTTATACATATTTATAGTTTATTATGTTTAAATTTAAATTTTTAGTTCTTAACAACTAGTCCAACCAATATAATATCTATTTTTGTACTTAAAGATAATACTTTGTGCTTAAATTTTAAATTTTAGATATAGTTTCTCATTATTATTTTTGTGTAAGTATTTTTTTGTATGTGTTGAAAGACGTATAAACATTATAAGCGTATTAATTATTTTTTAAATTTGTAATATTATTTTTAAAGTATTTAAAAAATCATATAATTTTGAAAAATTAAAGTTTTCCCGGGCCGGGTGGCCCCATGGACTACCCGGCCCGCTCTTATGGGCGGGTATGGACACAGGGTTAGGCCCGTTTGTGCGGGCCGGGCCGGGCCCGCTCACACATGATGGGCATAAAATTTATAAAAAGCCCGGCCCGAGCCCGGCCCGAGCCCGTTTTTGTACAGGTCTAACTCTTTGGTTTGGAAACCCGACCGGGTAAGGAGATTTACCCGACCGGGTCCGTGGAAGATTTTAGCCTCTGTTTTGGTTACCCGCCCTGGTATCGATCCGGGCATGTTTTTTGAGGAGACAGCCGACCGGGTACAGGAGGGTACCCGACCGGGTCTGCGGATTATTTTTTAATTACGGGCTTAATTTTGGGCTTGCGGCTCTAATCCTTGTTTAGATTTTTCTTAAACCTATTTAAACACATCTTATGTACGTGTAATGCCTCTGGACGCCGATAATAATACACTGCTCTCTCTCGTTCACCGTGGACTAGCACAATCACCCTGATTGTGTGAACCACGTAAATTCTTGTGTTCTTGTTCTTTAATTTATCATTTGATTAACCTAAATCTTAACAAGTGGTATCAGAGCTATGGCTGATGAAGGGAAGGTTAAGATCGATAAATTTGATGGTCAAGATTTTGCTTTCTGGAAGATGCAGATCGAAGATTATCTCTACCAGAAGAAGCTTCATCTACCCTTGTCTGGGAACAAACCAGAAACGATGGCGGAGGCGGAGTGGAACTTGCTGGATCGATAGGCTCTTGGTTTGGTGAGGTTGTCGTTGGCGAAAAACGTTACTTACAACATCGTCAACGAGAAAACAATGTTTGGACTGCTCAAGGCGTTATCCAACATGTATGAACCCTCAACGGCCAACAAGGTTTTCCTAATCAGACAATTGGTGAACACAAGGATGAAGGAAGGTGCAGTCGTGACAGATCACGTCAACAAGTTTAATTCCATCATATCCAGGTTAGGTTCGGTTGAAATTAAATTCGATGATGAAGTTCAAGCATTACTTTTGTTATCATCTTTGCCCGATAGTTGGTTCGGTACTGTCACAGCGGTTAGTAGTTCAGATGGAACCACCAAGCTTACCTTTGAAGGTATTCGTGACCTAATCCTTGGTGAGGATATCCGGAGGAGGAGTTCGGGGGATAGCTCAAACAGTTTGTTGAGTACTGAAGATAGGGGCAGAAAAACCATTAAAGTGGGTAACAAGAAAGGAAGATCAAAGCCGAGGAATAGAGGTCAATCCAAGAACAGGAAGGACATCAATTGTTGGAATTGCAAGGAGAATGGACACTTCAGGAATCAGTGCCCAAAAGCCTCTGCAGACAAAGGCAAGAAGGAGGTGAACGTGGCGGAGGATTATGAAGATGTTCTAATTTGCAGTGTTGAGAATTCAATTGAGTCCTGGATCATGGATTCAGGTGCGTCGTTTCATGCTTGTCATTGCAGGGATTTGATGAAAAATTTTAGGCCCTAAAACGGAAGAGTTCGTTTGGCTGATGACAAATCCCTGGAGATCACGGGTATTGGGGATGTTGATCTCAGTACCACTTTGGGTACAACCTGGAGGTTGAAAGATGTGAGGTATATTCCACGCCTGAAGAAGATGTTGATCTCAGTGGGACAGCTTGATGAAGAAGGCCATAACGTTATGATGGATAGTGTACCCGGGGGGTAGCTTATCCGAGGGGTTATTGCGGAGAATAACTAGAGAGAAGTCAGAGCAAGTAAGTAAGAGAGAGAATATATTAGACGTGTGATCTGCGTATTTTGCTTATGGGTTACAAATGGGGAAATGGGGTGCTATTTATAGTAGCAATAAATGCCAGATAGGGACATGTGTCAAGCATCCATTGGCTGAGGGGTCACCTCAACTGGGTGGCGCTGGCAATCGCATGTGGCCGCATTTAATGCGGCTGTTGGATGTGACGTCGTACTTGGTACGGTGATCCAGGCGCATGTGGAGCGGATATCATGTCGGGAAAGGTGCCCTCGGCTGCAGGTGAGTAGCCGAGGGCTTTGAGTACCGGGGATCTCCTTAGTGCCGAGGGCTCTAGGTGCCGAGGGCTACTGATTTTCGCCGTTTTCTCCCAGTAACTTTGTTTTCCTGATTTGGCCATCCTGTGAGAATTGGAGCCTTCGGCCAGGGAGCCGAAGGCACCCCTAGTGTGCCACGTGGGTTGCTTAGTACTTGGGGCGCCGTGATTTGGGCCTGCTGTGCTTCCTGGGCCTATTGGGCCTCCATTAGAATAGTAGGAGTCTATGGGCCGGGGGTTCCTGGGCCATATACTCCATCACGTTAGTTTTGGCAACAAGCATGGAAGGTGACAAAGGGAAAGCTGGTCATTGCTCGTGGACAGAAGCATTGTACGTTGTACATGGTTGAAGTGTCCACAGATGGAGCAAACGCAGCAGTTGAAGATGCAGGGGTTTCTACTTTGTGGCACCAAAGACTTGGTTACATAAGTGAGAACGGAATGAAGATGCTGGCTTCAAAGGGTAAAATCCCAGATTTGAAAAATTCAAAGTTGAGATTTTGTGAGCCATGTGTTCTTGGCAAACAAAAGAGGGTAACCTTTGTGAAGACACGACAATAACCCAAGACTGAGCGGCTGGAGTTGATTCATTCAGATGTCTACGGACCTACAAAGGTCTCTTCAATTGGAGGTTCCTGCTACTATGTTACATTCATTGGTGACTCTACACGGAAGGTATGTGTTTATTTTCTTAAAAATAAATCTGATGTCTTTAACACTTTTAAGAAGTTCAAAGCTACAGTTTGTAGAGTATTGTGATAATGGGGGTGAGTACAGTAGCACAGAGTTTGTAGAGTATTGTGCTGAACAGGGGATAAGAATGCTGAAGACGGTTCCAGAAACACCTCAGCAAAATGGTGTTGCAGAGAGGATGAACAGAACACTGAATGAGAGGGCCAAGAGCATGAGATTGCATGCAGGACTTCCAAAGATGTTATGGGCCGATGTAGTGAACACAGCAGCGTACTTGATCTATAGAGGACCCTCATCTCCCATAGGGTTCAAAATTCCAGAGGATGGATGGAAAGGTCGTGAGGTATCTCTTACTCACTTGAAAGTTTTTGGTTGTATTTCTTATGTCAAAGTTAAAGATGCAGATAGTGACAAGCTCGAGGCAAAGGCAAAGTAATGTATCTTTATTGGGTACGGGTTGGATGACATTGGCTACAGGTTCTGGGACAACCACAACAAGAAGGTTATCAGAAGTAGAGATGTCACCTTCAACGAGAATGCCCTGTATAAAGATGATCTTGCAGCAGAAACTAGCAAAGCCAAGCAACCAGAAAACAAATAGCAAGTGGTGTTTGAAGGGATGACTGAAGACGACATAGCACAACCTGTTGGTTGTGATGACATGCTGGAGGCTCAGGGAGCAGTGGGAGCTCAGGAGATACAAGAATTTCTGAAGATAGTGGGAGTGACGAAGATATCATAGATCGATTCATGTTAGCCTTTATATATCTCTTATTCATTTATTTATTTTTCTTTTATCTTGTTTATATTCTTGTGTTATTGTTATCTTACATTTATGTATCTTTATTTTATTCATTTTATCTTACTTTTTTCCTTTTCTTGTCCGCCTTCTCTTTTTGACATCGATATCATAGATCGATTCATGTTAGGCGACCCCAAATTCTTTTGGGATTAAGGCTTGGATGTTGTTGTTGTTGTAGTGGGAGTGACGAAGATAGTGGGAGTTCAGAGGCAGCTACTCCACACATCAGACAGTCCACTAGAAACAGAAGACCTCCCAACAGATATTATCCTTCAGCAAATTACCTGTTGTTGACCGAGAATGGAGAGCCAGAATCTTACTCAGAGGCGCTGACCGTGAAAGATTCCATACAGTGGAAGAAGGCCATGGAGGATGAGTTAGATTCACTTGACAAGAACCAAACTTGGTCCTTAGTCAAGCTACCACCGGGAAAGAAAGCTTTAGAGAACAAGTGGGTGTTCAGAATCAAAAATGAAGCAGATGGAAGCAAAAGATACAAGGCAAGGTTAGTTGTCAAGGGGTTCCAACAGAAGAAGGGGGTTGATTACAATGAAATCTTCTCTCCGGTTGTGAAGATGACTACTATCAGGTTGATCCTTGGTATCGTGGCTGCTGAAAATTTGCAATTAGAGCAGCTGGATGTAAAGTGCTTTTCTTCATGGCAACCTTGAAGAAGACATTTACATGGCTCAAACAGTAGGGTTCCCAGTGAGTAGTAAGGAGAAGTTGGTGTGCAAACTCAAGAAGAGTCTATACGGGCTGAAGCAATCTCCTAGATAGTGGTACTTGAAGTTTGACAGTTTTATGCAGCGGAATGGGTACACTAGATGCAAGATGGACCATTGCTGTTACTTGAAGAAATTCAAGTCATCATACATCATTCTTCTTTTGTATGTTGATGACATGTTGGTTGCTGGAGCAAATATGCAGGAGATCAACAAGCTTAAGAAGAAGTTGTCCGAAGAGTTTGAGATGAAGGATTTAGGGGAAGCGAGACAGATTCTTGGGATGAGCATAGTCAGAAACAGGATAGAAGGTACTTTACAACTTTCACAGCAAAAGTACATTCAGAAGGTCCTTGAGAAGTTCAGAATGAAGGATGCCAAACCAAGGAGTATACCGTTAGGGAGTCAACTGAAACTCTCCAAGCAGCAGTCCCCAAAGACCAATGAAGACAAAGAAGAAATGGCTAAAGTTCCTTATGCATCAGCAGTTGACAGTTTGATGTACGCGATGGTGTCAACAAGACCGGACATTGCTCATGCAGTGGGAGTTGTTAGCAGGTTCATGTCAAATCCAGGGAAGGAACATTGGGAAGGAGTCAAGTGGTTGTTGCGCTATTTGAAAGGCACTTCTGAAACTGTCCTATGTTTCAGGAGGAATGGTGTAATCCTAGAAGGATTTGCCGTTGCTGATTTGGGGGCTGTTATGATTCCGGGAAGAGCACTACGGGGTATGTATTCACTATTGGAGGCACGACAATCAGTTGGATGTCCAGACTACAGAAGAGTGTGGCTCTTTCAACCACAGAAGCAGACTATATGGCCATTGCTGAAGCGGCCAAGGAACTGATATGGTTGAAGAACTTTCTTTCGGAGTTGGCCTTGAAGCAGGGAGATTGCGTTCTATATTGTGACAACCAGAGTGCTATTCATCTTGCGAAGAATCCGGTATTTCACAGCAGAATGAAACACATCAAGATGTGGTATCATTTCATTCGAGAGTTGATTGAAGATGGTACTATAAATTTGAAGAAGACCTTTAGTACGAAGAATCCAGCAGACATGCTAACCAAGGTGGTGACAACAGAGAAGTTGAAGCTTTGCATGGCTTCAACTAGCCTTCCAGATATTTGATGAGAAGGCGTGAACGAGAGAGAGAGAGAGAGAGAGAGAGAGAGAGAGAGAGAGAGAGATCGGGGGTTTTACAGAGGGTACAAGTTCTTGGATGGCAGATGATTGTAGAACAAGCCTCCAAGTGGGAGATTATTGAAGATGGAGCCTTGTTCTGAATGTTAGAACACTTACCCGACCGGGTACGTTGGGTTACCCGACCGGGTATGATGGTGAACTTGGTCGGGCAACTCTCTGGAATGGAAACCCGACCGGGTAAGGAGAATTACCCGACCAGGTATGATGGTAAACTTGGCCGGGCAACTCCCTGGTTTGGAAACCTAACCGGGTAAGGAGATTTACCCGACTGGGTCCGTGGAAGATTTTAGCCTCTGTTTTGGTTACCCGCCCTGGTATCGACCCGGACATGTTTTTTGAGGAGACACTCGATCGGGTACAGGAGGGTACCCGACCGGGTCTGTGGATTATTTTTTAATTACGGGCTTAACTTTGGGCCTGCGTCTCTAATCCTTGTTTAGGTTTTTC
The DNA here is from genome assembly GCA_945859875.1 of Cuscuta europaea. Classification (NCBI taxonomy): domain Eukaryota; kingdom Viridiplantae; phylum Streptophyta; class Magnoliopsida; order Solanales; family Convolvulaceae; genus Cuscuta; species Cuscuta europaea. The sequence goes on along the minus strand of CAMAPE010000010.1, from coordinate 36,021,061 downwards.
TTAACCGATTTAAACACATCTTATGTACGTGTAATACCTCTGGACGCCGATAATAATACACTGCTCTCTCTCGTTCGCCGTGGACTAGCACAATCACCCCGATTGTGTGAACCACGTAAATTCTTGTGTTCTTGTTCTTTAATTTATCATTTGCTTAACCTAAATCTTAACACCTACCACATTGGAATATTTTTCTCTAAAAGCGTCACTTTTTATTAAGCATCAATTAGTTAATATTGTCATGTTACTCCTATCTCGGGAAGAAAAACATAGCAGTCTAGTTTTGGAATTCTGAAACTTGTTTACTCCAATTTCAGGAATTTTACCTATTAATTTTTACAAAAACCTTATATAGAAATCAATACTCCGTATAGTTTTTAAATAATTAAGGAAACAATTAATAAAATTATTACAAAAGTCAAAATATGGATTCCGTTGTGGATAAACGTTGTGGGGGAGAATAGGTATATGACATAGTGAGAAGGACCATGATACTATTTGACTTGGTTTCGGTTAATATTAGTTAATTTGTTTTTTTGAATTTTAGTTAATTTTAGCATGTTTTAGTAGGTTTTTGTCAATTTACTGAGTTTTCAAATTAAAAGTCAAAACCCGAATTGAATCACATATAGTTTGGCCACTTTTGGTCAGTTTTTATTTTATTCGGTTCGATTTTAAATAAGAAAGTCCTCAATATGAAAAAATTTATAAGCTATCAAACAAGATCTTACCATTGTGTAAAGCTATAATACTAAAAGCAGACACAATCCAAAGGTATGAGAATAAATCCATAATTTTCTCTAAATTTAAATTAGAAGTTATTTAACCATCATCGATTCAAAGGATAAGGAGAGTGGTAAACACAAAACCACTTTAATACATTGATCATGTTTGGTATCAAATGTTTTTCGATTTAATCCTCTTATTGCATGTCGAATTTAACTAAAATTGAAAAACCTAACCGAAATTGACCGAAACCAAGTCAAATAGTATAGTTCGGTTATTGGTTTCACCATTTTTAAGAAATCGTAACGACAACTATCCGAGTATCCCTAATTTCACTTTACTAATTCTTTGTTCTATCGGGACTTAAATGCATTTTTAGTCCCCGCAAGTATGACTCACTTGGTTTTAGGTCCCTACAAAATATTTTTTTATTTTACATCCATGTAATATACTATCCTCCGTTCTTTAAAAGTTGCAACAGTTTGACTTTCATGTTTGCCAACGCACAACTTTGACTGTAAAATATTTAATTACGTATTAATAAACATTAAAAAAAGTTAATATTTTGAAAATTTACATTAATAGAAATTTAATAACATTTTATACATAATAATTTAATTAGATATACTATTAGAAAATTGTAGTAAAATTAAAGTGCGTGAATAGTGCAAAAATCCTAATGTTGCAACTTTTAAAGAATGGAGGAAGTACACTATTTTGTTTCATTCCATCTCTTGAAGTATTACTAGTTTTTGTGTATTTGTTTTTCAAGACAATGTAGTTTCTCATTAAAAAATGTCACTAATTAAGTCTTCTCCGTAGATTATCATTTATGTAAATGTTTTGTCTTATTTCAAATGTTTCTAATTACGAGAAACTTATTTTTCATTATATACACATTAATTCCTCAATGTGTATACTTACTTTATGTTTTTGAAAAATCAATTGGAAAACAAAGGAAATTTGGAAAGCATGTGTTCAAATTTGGAAAATGAAAAACCGGAAAATGAACATAGAAAACTAAAACGGAAAACTGGAAACTAAGTAAACGAGTCCTAAGTTATTTGATTTTCATGTGCTATTTCAAAATTAACCAAAAGATAAGAAAAGGTATATTCCCTTGCATTTGATTTTATTTGCATGCCTTGCATTTCTTTAGAAAGTATTGGCATATTTAAGTGCATGCATCAAACTTATAAATTTAGTAGGTGTTATTCTGATAAGTCGTGAGTGGGGTTAGGGACTTAGGGTGGACTTGGTTCAGGTCCTTGAATCGTTTGGAATCAGGACCGGAAAATAAATTTCCAGTCGGCGACCGAGACCAGACCAATGGAAAAGAGGTCTCAATCCTAAGCAAACAATAGAGAATGTTTCCAAAATACCCTTTGGGGGTTTTTAAACTACTTCGAGTTTAACAATTAGTCTCCATGTATAGGATTGAGTTGCCACAATTTCTTGGCATGGAGAGCCATGTTGAATATATGAGTGATTTGGAAGGTGCATGGGCTGATCGCACCCCGATGAGCATCCTAGTTCCAAGCAAAAACAAGCAGCACCAACAGTTTCACATGAAGAACGAATACCCGCCACCGTTGACTTGGCTCGCAAGAACTAATGGGCAACCGACATCACATGTGCAATGGGTGATGAAGCGGAACTACACAGATGACAAAAGGCTTATCATCACCAAGGAAAAGTCAAAGCGATATGAGTATTTTCAGGTGGTTCATTCTGATGGCAAGCTCCGAGCTGACCTCATCCAACTCCATGAACCCATGACAGAGGGGGATATCTCTGTCAGATCTGGCATAATGGAGTCTAGCTTTGGGACGGAGGATATATTGGTGGAATGTGCTTCTAAACTAAGCATCAATGATGAGAATGGCAATGGCGAAGGAAGCAGGTGTTCAATCCCCTTTTGTTTTGGTGTGGTAATGTCAGCTGTAAACCCCATTCAAACATAATCAAGCAGTTATAAGTGTCTCCGTTATACTGCTCATTTATGATGCAACATTAAGAGAATCTTAATAAATGTGCATAGATGTCTCCATCTATGCATTTAGATCATGATTCTAGTAATGCTCATCAATAGTAAGTAGTATAAATTCATTCCATATGTTGAACTTGTTCAATGGTCATCGTCCATCTTAGCCCATAACTTAGCGTATTTAGCTACTTGATGTCGAGCGTATGGAAGTTGGGGTTGTAGATCAAATTTGTGTTATAGTTACCCCCTTAGTCTTTGAGATCTCTTTTAATTTTCATCTTGATCTAGATGTTTGAAGTCTTCAATTTGAAAATGGAAAAAAATGTAGGTATTTGAATTGGTTAAAATCGTTGTTATTTAGTTAAAAAGCGTTTGTTAAGACTGGAATTAGTTGAATCGGTTGTGTGAAATTCTGACTCAATTGGTTGAATCTGCAGAATTGTGATTAATGAATTGAAGTAAATATAAATTATATGAAAATAGTTAAAACTTTAAATAAACTATTTCTGTAGATCTAATTAATCCAAGTTTATATATGTATTTTGACTATGACAAAATTAAGCACGCAAAATCAAACTTAAGTATTTAATAAAGTTGGCTAGAAAACATTTGTTACCATACGTGCTCAATGTATTAAAGGGGTTTTGTTCTTACCACTCTATTCATCCTTTGATGAGAGTTAAATGACTTTAGTTTAAATTTACAAAAAATTATAGATTTATTCACGTAACGTTTTTATTGTGTCTGCTTTTAGTATTGTAACTTTACACAATTGTAAAGATATCCAATTTCTCTCTCTAGGGTTACCTTTGGGTAACGCTTAGCGTTTTTTTGTCCGCCATCGACTTAGTTGAGGGGCAACGCCGGGGTTTCTCTGGCCGTTTTGTGGATTCTCATTTGTTCGTATTTAGTAATTCAGATTTGGAAAGGGATTCAATCGCAAAGAGGGTCTGTTTTGAGGGATTTGGTGCTAAGACAGGCGGTGGCTGATTCAAAGCGGCTGTATTGAAGGAGCTTCGAACTGCGGCAAGGTTCTGGCAGAAGGCTAAAGCAACAGGTTTGCATGGACAGCTTCGTGGAAAAATACAAGAAGATGGCGATTGGGGCAAAGGAAGAAGAAGTGGATCTAGATAAAGCTGATGTTGAGGGTGTGGCGGATGAGCGGCGGGCGCGTCCCGGTCCTGAGCTGTCGCCATGGAGTGCAAGCAAATCTAGGGTTTGGAAGAAAATGGGTGAACTCTATTTTAATTGTGTTTTATTCAGTTTGTGTTTTTCTGTCGAATTGCATGTTGTTTTGGACGTGTTCTTTTTTCCTAGCAGAGAAAAATTCTTAAATTTAGGTTAGGTGATGAGAAGTCTGGTTTGCCAGTCATTGGCTCAGTCATGCCCATTACAGGATCATCGAATGTTATTGCTTCTATAGAGGTGATAGATTCTCAGTCTAGTTCGAGGGCGGACGGCAGACATAAAGCTTTTTATCGTTTTGTTTACTCCTTTTTCCTTGATTGTATTGTCAGCCATGTGACGAACGTTATTTTGATTTAATATATTAGTTGGATTTGAAGATCAAAAAAACTTTACTCAATTGTAAAATTTGGTTTCGTAGCTTATAAAATTTTTCATATTAAGGATTTTCCCTTTGAAAATCAATCCGAATAAAACAAAAATTGACCAAAACTTGCCCAACTGTAGGTGTTTCAATTTGGTTTATGACTTGGGATTCGAAAACTGAGCAAATTGACAAAAGCCTATCAAAACATGCTAAATTTAACTAAAATTGAAAAACCTAACCGAAATTGACCGAAACCAAGTCAAATAGTATAGTTCGGTTATTGGTTTCACCATTTTTAAGAAATCGTAACGACAACTATCCGAGTATCCCTAATTTCACTTTACTAATTCTTTGTTCTTATCGGGACTTAAATGCATTTTTAGTCCCCGCAAGTATGACCCACTTGGTTTTAGGTCCCTGCAAAATATTTTTTTATCTTACATCCATGTAATATACTATCCTCTGTTTTTTAAAAGTTGCAACAGTTTGACTTTCATGTTTGCCAACGCACAACTTTAACTGTAATATATTTAATTACGTATTAATAAACATTAAAAAAAGTTAATATTTTAAAATTTTACATTAATAGAAATTTAATAACATTTTATACATAATAATTTAATTAGATATAATATTAGAAAATTGTAGTCAAATTAAAGTGTGTGAATAGTGCAAAAATCCTAATGTTGCAACTGTTAAAGAATGGAGGAAGTACACTATTTTGTTTCATTCCATCTCTTGAAGTATTACTAGTTGTTGTGTATTTGTTTTTCAAGACAATGTAGTTTCTCATTAAAAAATGTCACTAATTAAGTCTTCTCCGTAGATTATCATTTATGTAAATGTTTTGTCTTATTTCAAATGTTTCTAATTACGAGAAACTTATTTTTCATTATGTACACATTAATTCCTCAATGTATATACTTACTTTATGGTTTTGAAACATCAATTGGGAAACAAAGGGAATTTGGAAATCATGTGTTAAAATTTGGAAAATGAAAAACTGGAAAATGAACATAGAAAACTAAAACGGAAAACTGGAAAATAAGTAAACGAGTCCTAACTTATTTGATTTTCATGTGATATTTCAAAATTAACCAAAATATAGGAAAAGGTACATTCCCTTGCATTTGATTTCATTTGCCTTGCATTTCTTTAGAAAGTATTGGCATATTTAAGTGACATAGTAGGTGTTATTCTTGATAAGTCGTGAGTGGGGGTTAGGGACTTAGGGTGGACTTGGTTCAGGTCCTGGAATCGTTTGGAATCAGGACCGGAAAATAAATTTCCGGCCAGCGACCGAGACCAAACCAATGGAATAGAGGTCTCAATCCTAAGCAAACAATAGAGAATGTTTCCAAAATACCACAAGTACAAATGTTATGGATATTTTAAAGAAAGTGGGAGAGAAAAAAGTTGAGAAGCCAATGCCCGTAGAGCCCAGAAACCCCTTTTGCCTATTGATTCACTCTAAACCAATACATTGCCACAATTCTTGACATATCTAGGATTAGAGCCTTAAACACAAATTCTTAAACACAGAAGTTTAGACACATAATCAACAACCATAGCGCTTCCTGCCTTTGTTCGTATTTCAAGTACTTTAAATTTAAATTATTAAACATCTCTTTTCTAATTTATTTGTACCACTACTTTTGTTTTTTAGCCCTTCTGAAAATAGTGATTGCTTACGTAGCTAGTTCAAACACAGCAAAAACTTTTCACTTTCTATAAATTCACTCTCTCCAAATTTGTAAGTGCACATACACTTAGCAGCCTCCATCATAGTTTATGAGACTTGTTTGTTTATTTGCAATGATAGTAAGAAAAGACGTTATATGTGATCAACTTTCCACTTTATTATCATCATCTCGGTTCAAGTGAACCTAGTCATAGAAGACCTTCACAAGTTGAAAAGAAGTTATATGCGATCAACTTTCCACTTTATTATCATCCTTAGCAGTAAGAGTTCAAAGTTTGCAAACTATGATTATGCAAACCCCAGCATTACCTGGAGAATAACCATGTTTGTATTGTAGTTCAGGGGATTAAAGGAAGAAGCAAAGCTCAGCATAAAGGCCATCACATGTAATAGTAGATGCGACAAAGAATATAATGGGAACAGCAAATATCAGCCTAATTAAAGTAGACAAAACTGCCACTAACTCCAATTTGTAAACTGTAAAGTTCTATAAACATATAGATAAATAAACATTTATGGTACTAGTGTTTCTGGCAAAGATTGATGTTATCTAATAATCTTGTCTAAAGTTTCGACATTCAGAAACAGTAAAACCCCTAAACCATTAACTACGAGTTAAGAAAGTAACACTATGACCGTAGGACTACAATGCAAGGTACTGAGCTTTGAATAAGACCAGAACGACTTGAAGCAAACATTGAACTGTGAATTAGAAGGGGCCGCGCGAACGCATGCCCCACTACCACAAATTATGACGTAGGCTCCACCACTTGGGTAGACCTTTGGATGGCACCCTTCCAATGTGCAATGGAAGTCACCGACCTAGGCCATGGGTCTTCTTGATCACCCATTGACCCCATCCAGGTAAGTATGTTTGAAGGCGTTAGTAGCTTAGATTTTATAAGCCCTTTCTCCGTTCCTGCTTCTATTTGCTTTCGGTGTGGGAAACTTCAAGCAATAACTACACTCCCCTCATTCACTTAGCGGGTATAGTAATTTGGCTACCAGCCTACAGCATCTTCTTATGTCGTGATTCTCATCTCTATCTTGTTATATTATATTATAGTCGTGTTCCAGTATGAAATTTCTCAACAGCATCTCATGTTGGGCATATCGGTTTTGTTTGACCAAATTGAAACGTACCCTATTTTTCAATATAAATGAAAAGGATTACATCAAACCCCGAGAAGGTATTGTTGCCGTAGGGGATAAAATTGTCAAAACATATGTTTGAAAAGCAGTGGAGTCCATACAGTGTAAATTTTAATTCGGGCATAAAATAGAAATTTGCAATAAATTCTCGTGCATGCGCCATACAAGTTTTGTGTCATATGTATCCTTCAACAATTCATGTCATAGGAATTTACTTTAATGTTCTAAGCTTTATGCTACCATGTTGCAATTGGATTGTTGAAGTCAAACCTACCACATTGGAATATTTTTCCCTAAAAGCATCACTTTTTATTAAGCATCAATTAGTAAATATTGTCATGTTACTCCTATCTCGAGAAGAAAAACATAGCAGTCTAGTTTTGGAATTCTGAAACTTGTTTACTCCAATATGAGGCAGATTTCACAAATTTCATAGACTGCATACACTTGTCAAACCTAATATTCCACTGCCTAGGGGATTGCTTCAAGCCATATAATGCCTTCCTAAGCAGACAGGCATGGTCACTCCTTTTGGGATCCACAAAGCCCTCAGGTTGAGTCATGTAAATTTTCTTATCCAATTCACCATGCAAAAATGCAGTGGTGACATCCATTTGTTTCATCTCCCAGTCATGGTGAGCAACCAAAGCCAACATGATTCTAACAGTAGTAAACTTAACTACAGGAGCAAAGATTTCTGCATAATATACCCCCTCTTTTTGAGTAAACCCCTTGGCAACTAACCTAGCCTTATACCTAATGTTGTTACCCGGTTCTTCCTTGACCTTAAACAACCACTTGCACTCAACTACTGAGCTGACATCAGGTCTAGGAACAAGGGTCCAAGTCTGGTTCACTCTCAGAGAGTCCATCTCACTTTTCTTGGTCTCAAGCCATCTCTGAGACTCTCTGGACCTTATAGCTTCACTATAGGTCTTAGGTTCATTTAGGTATAGGGCCTCAAACACAGTAAAAGTAAAATCAGATATAGCACACACAATAAAAGCATAGTCAGACAAAGTATCAGATTTTCTCTTAATGGTTCTTCTACCCATATCCCTAACAAGTTGGTAGTCATGCAAATCAACATTATCATTCTCAGCAGAATCATCAAACACATTGGTTCCACTAGACACAGAATCATTATGCACATGGTCATCATGAGTATTGAAGTCCACCTCACTGGAGGTAGTAGTATCACCAGAAGTATTAACATGCACATCAGAAGGGATGACAGGTACAAAAGGAGGAGTGTTATACATAAAAGAAGGAATAGTAGGCATAGAAGGGACCTGAGGCTCCACCTCAACAGGTGTCCTCTCAGGTTCATGCTCAGAAACAGTTTTAAGAAAGCAAGGAAATCAAACTCATTGAATATTACATCCCTACTTATAACCACCTTAAAACCAGGCACACTTCTATCCCACAGCCTATATCCCTTTACCCCATCAGGATACCCCAAGAAAACACACTTTTTGGATCTAGGATCTAACTTATCAGTTTTCTGATGAACATAGGCAGCACACCCAAAGACCCTAAGGTTTGACAGGTCAAGAGGCCCACCAGTAAACTTAACTTCAGGGCATTGACCCCCTATGGGAACAGAGGGAGATCTATTTATCAGATAGGTGGCAGTGGTAACTGCTTCACCCCAAAACTTATTAGGTAAACCTAAGGTAGACAACATACTTCTAACCTTGTCAAGAAGGGTTCTATTCATCCTTTCAGCCACCCCATTCTGTTGGGGGGTGTAGGGCACAGTCTTATGTCTCCTGATGCCTGAAGTGGCACACAGTTGGTCAAGCTCATGGTTATAAAACTCTAGGCCATTATCAGTCCTAAGGGTCTTAACATTATGTCCAGTTTGATTTTCTATAAGTAACTTCCAGGCCTTAAACTTCTCACAAACATCAAATTTATCTTCTAGAAGGTAGACCCTATTGGAGATATTTAATTGTGAATCAAGTTGGTCATAGATTAGCTTTATATTTAATCCTTGTATTTAAATAGTGCATAAATTAGATAGAAATCAGGCCAAGTGTTAGGCCCATTATAAACAGGCCAAAAGCCTGGAACGCCTAACCAAAACCTCGCCTATAAAAAGGGAGCCGAGGTTTAGGAAAAGGTTGAACGTCGTACTTATTATTTCATAGCCTTACGCTTATCATTCTGCTGTACGTTCCACGGTTTATCAAAGAAGGTTTTACGGTGATTCATTCTGTGTTCATCTTTAACGTTTAATCTTCCTTGTTAGATCGATTATTCATTGCTGTTACAGAAAAAGGGACTAACAATTGGTATCAGAGCCGATCGAGAACGATCAGAAGAACTCCTGCAGAATACTCTGTTTTTGTTAACGTAGTTCATTCTGTCGATTTTTTGCTCTGTAATTTTGTTTCTTGTTCAAAAGTTGTAAAAGTTACACCTTTGGAATCGCCTTTTCAAAGCGATCAAAGGGTATACTTCAGTTTGTGTTTTACGCAATTTTTGATTTCGAGATATCTCGAGCTAGGCATCTCGACATCCTACTTCTTCATAGGTTCTGCTACGTTTTTCGAGCTGAAAACTTTACCAGAAGATCTCGACATTCAACTCTACAGGAAACTATCTTCAGATTTTGATTATCTGATTTTTACAGGTTGAAAGATTTCGACATTGAGGATTTCGACATCTTGGATTTCGAAATCTTGATTTCGAGAAAAGGTTTCGACATCTGGTCTCGACATTTGACTCATCAGATTAAGATTTCGAGAGATTAACTTCTCGACATTTCAAATCTCGAGATCAGCATCTCGAAATTTGAAATCTCGAGATCCCAAATCTCGAGATTCTTAATCTCGAGCCCAAATCTCGATACCGGGCCTCCTTTATCGAAATCTGAAATTTCGATATTCAGATCTCGACATCTGATTTTTCGAGATTCTGCCTCTGAAAATCTTTTGATCAATTTTTCTCGAACGGTCAGTTTAATACAGCAATGGGTTCAGAATACAATGCACAAGGGAACAGCAGTACCCCTCCTAGCCTCAGGAAGGGAGAATATCAAATGTGGAGGAACAGATTTTTAAACTTCCTCGAGCACAAAGAGAACTCTTCTGCAATGCTCGAATCTTTGCTTGAAGGACCAGCTGAACTTTTAATTTCAGTTGGTGGAGATCCAGAGAACAATCCTCCTATTTTCCCAGAAATAAGGAGAAAAGTGCCATCTGAATACACAGAAGCCGACAAGCTCAGACTTCGTGGTGATCTTATGGCCAAAACGTACCTCCTTCAAGCAATACCAAATGAGGTTTATGTTCTCATAGATAGCATGCAGACAGCTAAGGAAATGTGGGATGAAATAGAGAAGCTGCTACAAGGCACAAGCATCAGCCTCAAAACAAAGAAGACTACAATTCTCATCGCTTATGACTCCTTCAAAGCAGGACCAGGAGAACCATTGAATGAGACTTACAGCAGACTTGTTCAACTGGTAAATAAACTCAGAAAGATCAAAGTATTCAGGTCCAATCTGGAACTAAATATTAGATTCTTATCCAGCCTGCATCCTGCTTGGGAAAAGACAGTGAAGGATGTCAGATCACGGATAGATCTGGACGAAATTGACCTCTGCACTCTCTATGAACATCTGAAGCAATTCGTCAACGAGGTTGCCTGTGCTGAGGATCATCACACCACAAACCCCTTAGCTCTTGTAATGGATGCTCAGCCTAGAAGGACAACCACTTCACTAAAGAAGAAAAAGAAGAAGTTGGTGGTTGAATCAGATGATGATGAGAATGACGATGACAAATCTGATCTAGAAGCTGAGCTAGCAGACTTACAGAAGAAGATGGCAATGCTGGCCAAAAGATTTGCAAAGAAGAACACTTCCTCCAATAGGCTGAGAACTTCCTCCTCAAACTACAAACAGAAGAATCATGATCAAGGATCTTCTAGGAAGGCATCACCAGCAGAAGAAGCACCTAAATGCTATAATTGCGGCAAGCCTGGACATGTAATCAAAGACTGCCGCCTTCCAAAGAAGAAAGATGCTAACTTCTACAAGCAGAAGATGCTGTGGAATAAGCAGAAAATGCTGATGGTGCAGAAAGAAGAAGAAACCTCTGCCATGATTGCTGAAAATGAGAACTGGGCAGAAGATTCTTCTGAGGAGGAGGAAGAGGAAGACAACTATGCTCTTATGGCACGAGTGGAGGGAGATGAAATAAAGGGTGATGCTGCGATCTCCGAAGGCAACTGCTCAACAAGCTCTGTAAGTACTTCACATACTTCTTTAGATAATCAACTGCAGTCCTTACTTGAAAAGGACAGTCTAATCAAAGAACTAAAGGAGAGACTAGACAATAATCATAGAGTTCTGAAACAGAATCTAGACCAAAAGTCTTCCTTAAGTATTCAACTTGAAATTGCAAAAGATCAAGTCAAAAAGGTGTCTTCAGATTTTGAAAGCTTTGAACTTAAGATAGCTGAATTAACTAAGAAATTTGAGGACAGTGAACGGGAAAAAAGCACAGCAAAGGCTGAATGCGATTTTTTGCATAACAAAAGAAGAATGCTTTTAAATAAAGTAAAAGAACTAGAGGATCTAGCTGCTAGAAGAGGTCAATCTGAACAAACTGTTTTTCTGCTTAACAACAAACAAAAGGATGACCGATTCTACAATGCTAAAACAGGTCTGGGCATAACCAACCCACGTAATCTTAAGAAAGTTAATTGCCTTCAATTCTATAACAAAGATTACATGGGACTAGGGTTTGGCGAGAAAATGTATTTTCGAAGTGATGAAAATTATGCTGAAGCAGAAGAAGAAAAGAGAAAGAAACCAAAACCTGCGATTTCTTGTGATTATCCCTCTGTAAATGAAAAACAACTTTCAGAAGAAAAACCGACTTCCTGCTTTAGTGAATGTCTAGACCCCTATGCTAAAGATATTCCTCACATAGGACACCCTTTAGACCCTCCCCCAAGAGTTGGTATTGCTAAAACTGGTGAGGAACCATGTATTTTTCCCATGGCTCAAAAGCTCAAAAACCTACAAAAAAACTCTTGATAACGAGAGAGAGAGATTTGAAACTGAAAAGAAAGGTTTTGAGCGCAACTGGCAGGAACTTCTTCAAAAATTTAATGATTTGAGTGAGCAGTTTCATGCTAAAACAGACCCTTCTACGACCAAACCTGACAGCTCACACACCTCACATGAGAAAAACAATGCTTTTAAAGGTTCGTCCACTCATCTCTCTTCTCCTTTGTTTACAGGGAATGAAGTGAATAAGGAAGGAGAAGAGAAGAATGAGTGGAGGAAAAAGAGGAAGGAAATCGCAGATGGCAAAAAGAAAGTTTTTGAGAAAAGTGCCAGCCCTAGATCTAGTTCAATATTTTACTCAAAAGTTAATTGTAATTCTGTCTCTACAAAGCAAACTTCAAACAGATCAGTCTTGAGTCCCAAGCTGAATATTTCTGAGACATCTTCTAGACAAAGTTCTATTTATAATACAAGTGTTGCTTATGGTTATTCTGTTCCAGATCCCCATAATTATGAATGTGATATGAATGTTGTTAAATCTAAGCCTTCCAGAAAGCTTAAACCTGAAAAAGAAACCAAGAAAGTAACTTCTAAGGGAACGTTTTACTCTCCTCCTGAACCTAAAACGAAAAGATGGGTCCCCAAGATAAGACCTGTCAAAGCTGAAACTGAAAGGTGGGTCCCCAAGATGAGACCTACCAAACCTGAATCGAATAGGTGGGTCCACAAACGAAGACCCATCCAAACTAAAACTGAAAGGTGGGTTCCCAATCGTAGACCCATCATAACTGAAACTGATAGGTGGGGTCCAAATCGAAGACCCATCATAACTGCAACTGAAAGGTGGGTCCCCAAACTTAGACCCACAAGGACTAAAATGGAAAGGTGGGTTCACAACATCAGACCCACCAAAATGGAAAGTGCTAGGTGGACTCCAAAAACCAGACACACTGCAAAAGCAGATCTGGCAATTGGAAAGTCCATCGAAGATAGATCTTTTGTTGAAAGAGCAGCTGACCTTGGATCACTGCTCAAAGCAAGTTTTAAAAAGGAGTTTCTTGATAATAAGGAAGGACCCACTCCAAGTTGGGTACCTAATCCTATTTGATTGTTTTGCAGGACGGTCATGTGTGGCACTTAGACTCAGGATGCTCAACCCACATGACCGGAATAAAGCACCTTTTGAGCAACTACACCAACTGCTACGGAGGAAATGTCAGATTCGGGAATGACGCCTCATCTCCTATCCTTGGGTACGGGGACGTCATCTGTGCCAGCGTCACAATAAAAGATGTTTCATTCGTCAAAGGGCTCAAACACAACTTACTGAGCATTGGACAATTCTGTGACAGCGGGATGGAAGTGAGGTTCTTTGCAAAACAATGCTGTGTTCTTGACAGCACAGGGAATACATTATTAACGTGTTACAGAACATCAAATCTGTACACTATTGATCTGAAAAGCGTCCAATCCACCTCTTCCATCTGTCTGCTGTCCAAAGCTTCAACTGAACAGAACAACCTATGGCACAGACGTCTCTCCCATCTAAACTTCAAACATCTATCAACCTTGTCCTCCAAGAAACTTGTCAAGGGGCTTCCTCTGCTAAAGTCTTCCGCTGAAAATCATTGTAATGCCTGCAAAATGGGCAAAATGACGCGAAGCTCCCACAAGTCAAAATCTGAACCTTCATCTACTCATCAGTTGCAGCTAATACACATGGATCTGTGTGGACCTATGAGAGTACAAAGCATCAATGGTCGCAAATACACTCTGGTGATCGTTGATGACTTCTCTAGGTATACATGGACAAAATTTCTCCGATCAAAAGATGAAGCTGCGGAAAACATTATGACCTTTATCAGAACGATCCAGAAACTGCTACAGCACAGTGTTCGAATTGTCAGAACTGACAATGGTACCGAGTTCAAAAATCAGACTCTCACTGAGTTCTATGAATCACTCGGTATCACTCAGCAATTTGCAGCAGCTAAAACTCCCCAGCAGAACGGAGTTGTTGAAAGAAAGAACAGAACCCTTGTTGAAGCAGCACGCACCATGTTAATTCAATCAAGACTGCCTCACTTCATGTGGGCAGAGGCAATCAATACCGCGTGCTTCACTCAGAACAGAACCTTCATCCACAAACGCTTCGACAAGACTCCATATGAGATCCTATTCAACAAAACTCCTGATATTTCTTTCCTCAAAGTTTTTGGCTGCAAGTGCTTCATACTCAATGATCGGACAGAGAGAAGTAAGCTGGATCCCAAAGCCAGAGAAGGCGTGTTCATTGGCTACTCACTGCAATCCAAAGCTTACCGAGTCTATCTCAGAGACAAGAGGACTGTCATCGAGAGTGTAAACGTTACATTCTATGAAATGGCAGACTTTGCTATTGAACATCTTCAGACCGATCCATCCACTGCTGTACCAGTAGCTTCTGATAAAGCTGAACCAAACACCGAACACGACGATGTAATTCTCGACTCTCTCTTCAGAAACTTTTACGAGAACACACAATCTCCACCTCCTGCATACACTCCAGAGTCAACATCAACTCCAACAGCAGAGATTCCGCTCCTCACAGGACCAGATGACATACCATCCACACCCTCAACCCCTCAAACCAATCCCAGAGGTGTGGATGATCACGGCTTTGCCATAAGTCCGGAATCATCTCCACTACACACCACAGATGCCCCAGAGCCTTCAAACTCATATCAGGACTCAGATCAACCAATAATTACTACAACTCCTCTAGCTCATGAGAGGAAGTGGACAAGAGCACATCCTGTTGAACAAATAATAGGTGATCCAAGTCAAGGTGTGCGAACACGATCAGCAACAACAAATGAATGTCACTATGCATGCTTTCTAAGCAAGAATGAACCGTCCAAAGTCTCAGAGGCACTCGCTGATCCAGATTGGGTGATTGCCATGCAAGATGAGCTCAATCAGTTTGACAGACTAGATGTGTGGACACTCGTGCCTAAACCCCCTCAGAAAACCATCATTGGCACAAAATGGGTGTTCAAGAACAAGAAGGACGAAGAAGGCATAGTGATACGGAACAAGGCACGACTGGTCGCTAAAGGATATAATCAGCAAGAGGGCATAGACTATGATGAAACATTTGCACCCGTAGCAAGAATTGAAGCAATCCGCCTTTTTCTTGCGTACGCAGCCCACAAGAACTTTACTGTCTTTCAAATGGACGTCAAGACTGCCTTTCTGAATGGAGTCTTGGAAGAAGAGGTCTATGTCGCTCAGCCCGAAGGATTCATAGATCCCAGATATCCCGACCATGTGTACAAGCTGAAGAAAGCTCTGTATGGGTTAAAACAGGCACCAAGAGCTTGGTATGATGCCTTAACCGAATTTCTGGTTGATTCAGGTTTCTCAAAAGGGAAGATTGATACCACACTTTTCATCAAGCGACAGAAGTCTGACATCATCCTGATTCAGATCTATGTTGATGACATTATCTTCGCCTCCTCAAATCCACGCCTGTGCAAACACTTTGAGAAACTGATGAAAACCAAGTTCGAAATGAGCATGATGGGCGAACTGAATTTCTTTCTAGGCCTGCAAGTAAGACAACTCTCTGACGGCATCTTCATCAATCAGTCTAAGTACATTCAGGAAATGCTTAAGAGATTCAACATTGATGGCAAATCCTCCATGACTACCCCTATGTCCCCCAACAACAAACTGGACTCAGACCCCTCAGGGAAGCCAGTTGATGCTACAAACTACAGGGCCATCATTGGATCTTTGCTATATCTCACATCAAGCAGGCCTGACATTGTCTTCTCCACATGCTTATGTGCACGCTTTCAGGCAAATCCGAAGGAATCCCATCTGACCGCTGTTCGAAGAATTCTGAGATACCTCAAAGGCACTGTGAATCTAGGCCTTTGGTATCCCAAGCACTCAGGTTTTGACCTAGTCGGATATTCGGATGCTGACTTTGCTGGTTTCCGGATGGACCGCAAAAGTACATCGGGAGCTGTCCAATTCTTGGGCGATAAGTTAGTCTGCTGGTCTTCCAAGAAACAGAACTGTGTGTCAACATCTACGGCCGAGGCAGAATACGTCGCGGCTGCTAGCTGTTGTTCACCAATATTATGGATGAAGACCCAGCTAAAGGACTACGGTTACACACTCCGCCATATCCCGATCTACAGTGACTCTCAAAGCGCCATAGCCATCACCAGCAACCCAGTTCATCACTCCCGCACCAAACACATCGACATGCGCTATCATTTCATCAAGGATCATGTGGAGAAAGGAGACATTGACATGTATTTTGTAAGCTCAGAGCTTCAACTAGCTGACTTGTTCACTAAGGCATTGGATGAAAAACGATTCCAGTTCCTAGTCTCCAAGTTGGGCATGTTGAACCTCGAGCCCGTTTAATTATGTCTCCACTGATCTAAAAAGTGTGTGTGTGGGACTTGTAAAAAGTGTGTGTGTGTGGGATCTGTAAATAGTGTGTGTGTTGCATGTGTTGAGGGGGAGAAAATCTGAAAAAGAACAAAAAATAGTGTGTGTGTGTGTTGCATGTGTTGAGGGGGAGAAAACCAGAAAAATGACAAAAAATAGTGTGCGTGTGTTGCATGTGTTGAGTATGTGTGAAAAATCAAAAAGAACAGAAAAATAGTGTGTGTGCGTTGCATTTGTACATATTTGTTCGTTGCATTTTTTTGAGGGGGAGAAAATTTTCACTGTTTGAGGGGGAGCTTATTTTCACTGATAAAGGGAGAGCTCTAAATTCTTTACTGTTTGGGCCTCGAAAATCTTTTAAAAGGGCACTGTGTGTCAGCCCAATCATTCGGGCTCAACTTTACGAAGGAGGTCCATATTTTTCTCGCGTATAAAAGCCTCGCAAAAGCCCTTCTCCCTCTTTCATTCTGATTTTCTTAAAGGCAAAAACTTTCTCGCAAAGGCAGAGCTCTCAGACCTTTCTTATTCTTCCCAACCTTACGATCTCGCACCCCCTTCTCTCTTTTCTTCTTCTCGACATTCCTAAGAAGGTAGTTACTCTTTGCTTGCGTTCAAAACCCAAAAGCGAACGATCGATCTCGAAAACCAGAAAACGAATGGTTGATTTCGCGAAAAACCCTTGAAATTTCTCAAAATCAACATCAAAATTAGTTTTTTCGTATTGAATGTATGTCGAAAACGTTTGTTATCCTTTTGATATATCAATGTTTATGTTTTTGCAGGTGGTTTAATCTCTTCTCGAAATCGTCGGTTCATCTTCTTGAAATCAAGATCTCGAGATGGGCATCTCGACATCTTGATCTCGAGATTTGAATCTCGAAATCAAGATCTCGAGATCTGCATCTCGATATCTTGATCTCGAGATTTGAATCTCGAAATCAAGATCTCGAGATCCTCATCTCGATATCTTGATCTCGAGATTTGAATCTCGAAATCAAGATCTCGAGATTTGCATCTCGACATCTTGATCTTGAGATTTGAATCTCGAAATCAAGATCTCGAGATTTGAATCTCGAAATCATGATCTCGAGATTTGAATCTCGAAATCAAGATCTCGAGATTTGAATCTCGAAATCATGATCTCGAGATTCAGATCTCGAAATTTGGACTTAGAATTTTTTTTCCAAAAACTCCACCTGCATAAACTTATCTGACAACTAAATCAAACTCTTTCAATCCAATCAAACTGTTGAATTTCATATGCTGACCCCCTGCTTCTACAGTTTAAAATGGCAGGAAACACTACAGCACAGATCGATGATGCCATCTACTCCAAAGGGAAATGGATCAAGGTGCTGGACAACAATTTCCAGCTAGACCTGGCAGTCTTCAAGTGCCAGAATCCAATCATTCCGGCCATAATGAAAGGTCACTATCTCTGGCCTGCACTTCACAACGCCAAACCAGTGCCAGAGATATACCTACAACAGTTCTGGGGGCACATGCACACGGATTCATTGAAAGATCGTTCCAAGATCAAGACCAAGTTGAACGGCATGCGGGTGATTCTGACACCATCCACTCTACGGACTACTCTAGCACTGCCAGTTCACGATACGTATGATGCACTGCCAACCATCCCCGATCTGCTCAAAGACATGGCATCCCTTGGCTACACATCACTACTGCCACAACTGTCAAATTTCAACGGTGCATATCTCCGTCACCCGTGGAAAAATATTTTCGGGCTGGTGAACAAGTGCCTGTCGCCGAAGCATGCCGGATTCGACAAATGCAACAAGCAGATCCTGCTCATCTTCCATGGCATTGCCTTCAACAAGAACTACGACATGGCACAGCTCTTCTTCTCAGAGCTAATGGACCTGGTCAAGGCCAAAGAAAAGAATAGGCCAGGTACCATTCCGTACGCTAGGTGGCTTGGGTTGATCATCAACGACCTCATGGCAGAGCATTCAACAATCCCAAAACGCAGCTCCGATCCACACTTCACAGCACCGAAGCTACAGTACTTCAAAGCAGACAAGAATCCTTCCTATGGTCTGAAGATACCTGGATTTCTGCTACAGCTGGTAAAATCTTCAAATCCAGCAGTCCAACAATACAAAGAAGCCACCGAGAAGACCGTCCCTATGGTTCAGCAAAACTTAGCTGGACCTACCCAAGGGACAAAGCCGAGTGTTGGTAAGGGTACTAAGAGAGCCCAAAAGCCACAGAAACCAGTGGCCGGTTTGCCCAATGAAGGGAAGTCTGACGACTCTCTAGAGACGAGTCAGGCGGCTGAGGGCACCGAAGAAGACGCTGAGGAAACGGCAAGTGAATCGTCTAGTGGAGCCCAAACAAACACTGACGACAAGGCTTCCGAGAGCGTGGGCACGGAGAGTGAAAAATCGGACTCGGATGATGACGGTGATGACAATGATAGTGATGATGTGGAGCTCACATATGCACTGATCAGAAAAGGGAAGCTGCCCATCGAATCTCCAAAGAAGAGAAGAATCACTGCTGAAGACGCAGCACCAATCATAGCTCGCAGACCTCAAGTCTTCACCATAAAAGAAACAGCTAAACCAAGAGCTGATCCGAGCGAGACTAATTGCTCAAAGGATGATTACGACGAGGCAGCTCACTCCATCAAGACATCAATCAACCAGGAAGAAGTTGTCATCCGAGAGACCAGGGCTAAGGTAAAAAATGACAAGGTTGCTAAGGCCAAGCCCCAGCCCCGAGCGAAAAAGAGTCTGTTTGATAAGGCAGACGAGCACATCTTTGCGGGCTGTGACTCCTTTATCCAGATAAGCCGAGCTGAATCCTTAAGCACAGGAGCCGATCTTTTCGGTTCCCGAGTAGAAGTCGCAGCATCTGGCTCAACTGCGCATGCACAGCCCTCTCCCAGCCACTCAATTGCCTCTCAAAAGGCTATTGTTTCAAAAGAACGGGACTCAACCCCCTCGCTGGTTCCTTCTGAATCAGTTGAGCATACAATTGACCTATCTCCCGAGGTCAAAACCCCTTCTTCACTCACATCGAGTCTAGGTGTCACATTTCCCACATTTTCTTCCTTTTCTAGGACACCTACACTATTCACAGCACATACAGGTGCACTCACCCTGAACGCCACAACCAGAGCGCAAGCTATGACGGTTGGAAGCCCTGCTACGCCCATAATGATTCCATCATTAAATGCAGGCCACACATCAGCAATCTTCACTGATGATGTGTCAACAGTTACAACCCCCGTAACTGGTCACCCTACCTTTGAAGACGTAAACGTTCTACTAAATCGCTTCCTAGATTCCACCATTAAACCATGGGTGCAAGATGCAATGACCGCTCTAGCACAGGAATTTAGGACCACCCAAGCGGTTCGGTCTGAACAGACACCACCCCAACCTTCTCCTGAACCGTTCATCTCCCACACACAACCCATATCCTCCACCCCTCTATCCCACCAATCCATCAACCAAATTCCTATCCCTTCTATTTCTCGGGGAACCCAGAATACAGAACCAGTATTCTCCCCACACCCGACCACACCCTCCATCGATCTCTCCTCCCTATCCTTTGACACCCTGGCTTCGGCTTTGTTGAACAATCTCTTAAATACCCCAGAAGACAACCTCACTCTTCATCAGCAAGCCATACTAGAAGCTCTTCTTTCCTCACCCGAAACCAAGAGTACTTGCAAGGAGAGTCTTCGTGGTCGCAAACGTTCCCATGAGGACCCCGATGATTCGGATCCTCATGAGGGGGAGAACAAGCGACCTCGATCACTTGAGCAAACCACTCTCCCAAGCCAAACTCCACAGCCAATTCAACCTGAAACCTCAACAAACCAACAGCCACCATCCACAGCCAAACTCTCTAGCGTGGTCGAGCTAGAAATAACATCCCGAGGCGTATCTCCTAGAGATACCAACCGAGGAGGGGATGGAAGTCCTGATGATGATACCACTGGTACATCTTCTCCATCAGGCCATCAGTTGGAACCTAGTTCTAAGCTGATGTCAACGGGCAATCCTAGTGAACCCGGTAGTGCTACACAGGAACAATCACCGCCTAAACAAAGAACTCCATATATCTCCCCAGGCAAAGACATCCATGATGCACTGGAAGAGGCGGTGATATACGACAAATGGCCGAGAAAATGGACAGAATGGGATGATCTCCGGGTTGAAGCCGAGCAAGAAGACATGCAAAGAAACTGGTGGCTACGAGAGCTTATTAACAAATGCTCTGAAGATATCATTAGGCTCGAGGACGATGAACGCAAGGAAGGGGAAAACTACAAGGAATCCCAGAAAGCTCTTGAATCGGTCGTAAGACAATCAGCGGGAAGACTTCCCAAGACAGAGAAACCCTGGGACAACATTCGAATCAAAGCCCCCTTCCAAGAAGAAATCAGAGAGCATATCTGGCGTAGACCAGACAAAGTCAAGCCACTGAACGAACTGAAGCTAAGAGGCCTTACACACTTGAAAGGAAAACAGGCTGGAGGTCATCTGCATATGTTGCTGCAAAGGTCAACCGGTACACAGAGAGAACTAATGGAACAAGATCTGAAGTCAAATATTCTCCCGATTCATCAAATTCTACAAGTGAAAGCTGAAGACTATCATGGAGTAACATTCTACACTTTCAGACTTCAACGCACCGATGGGAGCGAATTCACTTGTCAAGAAAACGACTTCATCATGCTGAAACCGGATGACATCTACCAAATGCTCATGGCATACAGATACCTTCCAGTCAGGCAGAGCATAGTATACAGCGAAGGCCTCGCAGCTATCAAGAAATTCATGCTTAGACAGGTCCGAGTACACTCTTCACATGACCTACAGATGGCTATTGAATGCAATCTAAAGAAGACAAATCTGACAAAGCCAAAACTGTATGGTCCAGAACTCGAAGATTTCCCAGCCTACCACATCTTCTTCAAACCGCCAGCAGTCACCTACCTGAACCACAAGAACGAAAAGCGTCTGATGGTAGTCAGTGAAATCGAGAAGTACTGTGACGGAACACTGAAGATAATCAGAGAGCAGATTCTACAGATGAAGGCAAAGCTAGAGGAAAATCTTCAAGAGGCATCGTCTTATGTTCAAAAGGAACACTCTACTGTAGAGACAATTTTAAAGGCCATTGACGATCGCCTCGAAAAGAGAAATATGCTGAGGCAGTATGAACATGCACTTGGATTGAGGAAACACTACTTCAAATCACAGAATCAATAAGAGAATGACACTTGATCACAAAGGGGGAGATTGTTGGAGATATTTAATTGTGAATCAAGTTGGTCATAGATTAGCTTTATATTTAATCCTTGTATTTAAATAGTGCATAAATTAGATAGAAATCAGGCCAAGTGTTAGGCCCATTATAAACAGGCCAAAAGCCTGGAACGCCTAACCAAAACCTCGCCTATAAAAAGGGAGCCGAGGTTTAGGAAAAGGTTGAACGTCGTACTTATTATTTCATAGCCTTACGCTTATCATTCTGCTGTACGTTCCACGATTTATCAAAGAAGGTTTTACGGTGATTCATTCTGTGTTCATCTTTAACGTTTAATCTTCCTTGTTAGATCGATTATTCATTGCTGTTACAGAAAAAGGGACTAACAGACCCACACTTTCCTAGAAAAATCATCTATTAAGGACAAGAAATAATGTTTCCCCCCATGTGTGGGAACACTGGAAGGACCCCAAACATCAGCATGCACATATTCAAGCAGAGAGGAGCACTTTGTCATATTAGGATAAGGGGATAGAGGGAATTGGACTCTATGTTGTTTACCAAGCACACATAATTCACAGAAAGTCAAAGAGTTCAGAGAGTCTTTACCAAAGTAACCATGTTTATGCATGATCCCTAAACATTTATTACTCATATGCCACAACAAGGTTTTATCAGTATGCACAACATTCACAGCATTCACAGAGTCAATATAAGGTTTAACATGACACACATAAAGGTTGTTCACCTTCTCAGCTTTAAACAACACCAGAGAATTTTTCAAAATTTTCATACAACCATTCCCCCACTTTCTCTCTAATCCACTACCCTCCAAGGCAGCAACAGATAACAAGTTGTGACACAAATTAGGGACATGCCTCACATTCTTAAGAGTAACACAGAGCCACATGAAAACTTAAGACATATATCACCTATACCCAGAACATTGCATCTCTTATTATCAGCCAAGGAAACATAACCCATATTACATTTCTCATATTTAGAAAACAAGTCCCTAAAAGGAGTCATATGATAGGTGCAACCAGAATCAATTAACCATTCATGCTCAATCAAGGTATTCTGAACAGAATTAACATGATCACACACCATGAGAACCTCACCAAGGTCATCTCTCTCTATAGCTACACTAGCCTGCTCAGGTTTCTTGGGATGGGGACAGTCTTTAATAAAGTGTCCAGAATTGCCACAGTTGTAGCACACACATTTTCTAGACTTATTCCTCTTCTTACCATTTTGGTTACTAGTTTTAGCTTGGGCGTCCTGTTTCTGATTCTTAGACGTACTCTTAGATCTACCCCTCACAAACATAGCCTCACCAGAATCCTTGGATTGACTAGAAATACTCATATTACGTTTAAGGTCAAGCTCTTTACTCTTAAGGCCATTCACAACAATATCAAGGGTGACATCATCTCTACCATATTTAATAGCAGATTTAACATCATTATAAGAATCAGGAATAGCATTAAGCAACACAATAGCAGTATAATCATCAATATGCTTATCACCAGATTGTTTAATGTTCTGGATCAACTTATTAAAAACATCCAAGTTTTCATCAATGTCTTTGGTTAGGTCTAGCTTAAACCGAAAGAACTTTTCAAGCAAAAACATTTTACCAGGTATCAGTATAAAGATCATCTAACTTATCCCACAACTTTTTAGCAGAGTCTAAATACCAATCTTTCTAAGCACATAGTCAGATAGGTTAAGATAAATAGTAGAGCAGGCAGTTTCATTCATTTTAGCTTTCTTAGCACAATCATCAGAATCCAAATAAAGTTCACTTACAACTCTGAAAACCTTTTGCTGGATTAAAACACATTTGATCTTTTGTTTCCAAATGTCAAAATCAGTTTTCCCATTAAAAGGTAGCATACCATACATATTGGCAGACATAGCAACAGACATCAGAGAGAACACAATAAGGATAATGCTGAAGATCAGTAGCAGAAGACAAGGTCAATGAAAAACAGCACACAGAGAGACAGAGAACCAAGGAGCTAGGGTTCACCAGTGTACCCGGTTGCGGGCTGACAGGCCACGCAGATCCGAAGGCCACTTTAGTGGCTGGCAGGGAACCTGTCAGTCCTAACCTCAGGTGCCGAGTCACACAGGTTAAAAATCTCAGATCACAAGGGTAACAAGCAAGCACAAAGGATATTAAAGGTGAGATAAACACGCATGGGAGACAGATTACAAGTTCAAAACCTCAAGCCCGCATACACAAAACCAGTACGAATCACAGATCTAAACATGCAGAGACAGAAAACACACATGCAGACCAAACTTCACACACAAAGGTAAAGCGTACGCACCTGGGAATAGTCAGTTACAACTGACAGCCAGACCAACTAGGTCAGCAGCAAAAGCAAAGGGGGGAAGGGGATGAAGCAAGTAAAGAAACACCAAAAAACACACAACACCGGAGGCACCCGGCTACCTAGGGTGTTTATCGCCAATTTACCTGAGCGAGAACCCGTGGATGGGCTTCTCGACTTACCACTCAAAGAAGATCTGTGGTGGATGGTGGCGGAGGAGCTCTCGGGCTGTAGACGAGGACGACAGGAGGTCCGGCTATGATACCATTGTCAGGTTTTCACCTCTCCGGCTCAGACCACGCTCATACAGCACACAACCAAGCACCATCGGAAGGGATAATTACACTCAGACCAGCCCAGCCATCTCAACGCACGCCAAGGTCAGAAAAGGGGAAGCACGGAGAGATAACACAAAGGGACCGAAAGGAGAAGAGACTGGGAGTCTCTCTCTCTCTATTCTCTTTAACCTCACACTCTCTCTAACCGAAGACCTCAGCCTCAAGAGAAGACAAAGAGGGCCTAAATACCGAGGATCACATGGAACCCTAATAGAGGGTTCCAGAAGAAGGCTAACGAGAAAACAACATGGGCCGGGACAAGAGGCAAGCGAACAGGTCCACACAAGGAGAGAAGGGATGCCATGGCCTTATGGGCCAATACCTCCACATAAACTTTTGGATATTAGTTTTATATCTAAAACATATGTTGGTGAGTTCGTGAATGGTTTTAGGAGACTAATGTATCTATAAAATGGTTATGTCATGAAATGCTTCCCTTTATGGTTCACAAACTTAACATGTAAGCATGTTCATGTTTTTAGTCCCAACAAATGTAGTATATATTGTTTTACGTCTCTGCAAAATTATTTTCTTTTTTGTATCCATGAAGTTTTGGAGATTTGCAATTTTAGTACTATTATCGTTATTGGTCTTGTAACTTTACTCACTTACCAATTGGTCCTTTAACTTATAAATCTTTGCCATTTAAGAACTTTTCCACCAGAAAGTACACTTTTCGGCTTAAAAATCAGACACTAGCAGCATCTTTTCTGATGCACTTTTGCTGAAAACTGTACTTTTCAAGAAAAAAATCCACAAATCAGAAATATTTATTAGTTACATGACCAAACATACAAGTGACTATAGTTACGGAACGATAATCGCAAATCTTTGCTGAAATTTATGTTCATTTTCTTTTTAGTCCATCATCGGTGATACTAATCTCCATTTGACAATGAAACAACACCAACTAATAGATTTTCCCTAATTGTTTTTCATGTTATTCAAAAAGTGTTTAGTTTATTTTTAAGAAGGTTTCTATACATATTTTAAAATATGAAAAATTATTTTTACATTGTTTTAACTCTCATATTAGCCTCCAAAAAAATATAAAAGGATAAATATAAAAGTTTCTAGTAGATTTATGTAACCGAGAATAATTGTTTCTCTAAATATAATTATTTAGGAGTTAGAGAAGAACTAAAAACAAAATAGTGTATATTACAGGGATGAAAAACAAAAACAAAAATTTACAGGGGCCAAAGCCAAATGAGTCGTATTTGCATGGACTAAAAAAGCATTCAAGTCCCAGTAAGAACAAAGAGTATCTAAAGTGAAAATTAGGGATAGTCGTCGTTCACATTTCTTAAAAATGGTGAAACCCAATAATCGAACTATACTATTTGACTTGGTTTCAGTTAATTTCAGTTAGTTTTTTTGGAATTTTAGTTAATTTTAGCATGTTTTGGTAGGTTTTTGTCAATTTACTCAGTTTTCAAATTAAAAGTCAAAAACCGAATTGAATCACCTATAGTTCGGCCAGTTTTGGTCAGTTTTTGTTTTATTCGGTTCGATTTTAAATATGAAATTCCTCAATATGAAAAAAATTATAAGCTATCAAACAAGATTTTACAATTGAGTAAAGTTACAATACTAAAAGCAGACACAATCAAAATTACGAGAATACGTCTATAATTCTATCTAAATTCAACCCTCATCGATTCAAAGGATAAGAACAGTGGTAAGCACAAAACCACTTTAATACATCGATCATGTTTGGTAACAAATGTTTTTCGATTTAATCCTCTTATTAGTCAACTTTATTTAATACCTAAAGTTTGATTTTGTACACACAACTCTATCATAGTCAAAATACATAAACTCAGAGTAACTCGATATCCTTAAAAAAGTTGTAACTATTTTCATATAATTTATCTTTATTCCAATTCATTAATAACATATAGTGTATGTTTTAGATAGAAATGAAGCACAACATTGCAGATTCAGCCAATTGAGTCGGAATTTCACAACACTGGTTCACCTAATTTTAGTTTTACGATACGGTTTTTAACTAAATAACAACGATTTTTTAACTAAATACCTAAAATTATGACGTAGGCTCCAACACTTAAGTTTTGGTTGACATTGACGCCATTTCTCAAGAGAACACCTTTTGTATTATTATTTGAGGCATCATAATCCTATTTGAAAGATAAGATAAAAAGTGGCTACCAAATACGGAGTAAATGAAAAGGAATACATCAAACCCCGAGAAGGTATTGTTGCCGTTGGGGAGAAAATGCTCAAAACACATGCTAGAAAAGTAGTGGGGTTCATACAATGTCAATTTCAATTCGGACATAAAATAGAAATTTGCACTAAATTCTCGTGCATGCGCCGTACAAGTTTCATGTCATGTGTATCCTTCAACAATTCATATGTCATAGGAATTTACTTTAATGTTCTAAGCTTATGCTACCATGCTTCAATTGGATTGTTGAAGTCAAACCTACCACATTGGAATATTTTTCCCTAAAAGCATCACTTTTTATTAAGCATCAATTAGTAAATACGGTTATGTTACTCCTATCTCGGGAAGAAAAACATAGGAATCCAGTTTTGAAATTCTGAAACTTGTTTATTCCAATTTCAGGAATTTTTCTTATTAATTTTTACAAATACCTTATATAGAAATCAATACTCCGTATAGTTTTTAAATAATCAAGGTAACAATTAATAAATTTATTACAAAAGTCAAAATATGGATTCCGTTGTGGATAAACTTTGTATGGGAGAATAGGTATGTGACATAGTGAGAGGGCCCATGATACTATTTGACATGGTTTCCGTTAATTTCAGTTAGTTAGTTTTTTTTTTAATTTTAGTTAATTTTAGCATGTTTTGGTAGGTTTTTGTCAATTTACACAATTTTCAAATTAAAGGTCAAAAACCGACATGAATCACATACAGTTGGGCCTCGCCAGTTTTGGTCAGTTTTTGTTTTATTCGGTTCGATTTTAAATGGGAAAGTCCTCAATATGAAAAAATATATAAGCTATCAAACAAGATCTTACAATTGAGTAAAGCTATAATACTAAAAGCAGACACAATCCAAAGGTATGGTACGATAATAAATCTATAATTTTCTCTAAATTTAAATTAGAAGTTATTTAACCATCATCGATTCAAAGGATAAGGAGAGTGGTAAGCACAAAACCACTTTAATACATTGATCATGTTTGGTAACAAATGTTTTTCGATTTAATCCTCTTATTAGTCAACTTTATTGAATACTTAAGGTTTGATTTTGTACACACAACTATGTCATAGTCAAAATACATAAACTCGGAGTAACTCGATTTCCTTAAAAAAATTGTAACTATTTTCATATAATTTATCTTTATTTCAATTCATTAATAACATATAGTGTATGTTTTAGATAGAATTTAAGCACAACTCTGCAGATTCAGGCAATTCAGTTAGAATTTCACCACATGTGTTCACCTAATCTTAGTGTTATGATACCATTTTTAACTAAATAACAACGATTTTTTAACTAAATACCTAAAATTATGATGTAGGCTCCACCGCTTAAGTTTTGGTTGACATTGACACCACTTCTCAAGAGAACACCTTTTGTATTATTCTTTGAAAATCATAATCCTATTTGAAAGAAGATAAAAAGTGGCTACCAAATACGGAGTAAATGAAAAGGAATACATCAAACCCCGAGAAGGTATTGTTGCCTTTGGGGAGAAAATGGTCAAAACATATATTTGAAAAGTAGTGGGGTCCATACAATGTAAATTTCAATTCAGGCATAAAATAGAAATCTGGACTAAATTCTCGTGCATGCGCTAGGGGTGGACCGGTTCCGATTCAGGCCCGGTTTGGGCCTCGGTTCATGAAAGGGGAGGCCCGGAACCGGCCCGGGTAACCCCGGGTCCGGTCCGGGCCGGGCCAGGCCGGGCCTCGGTTCTTTTCTTTTCTTTTCTTTTTGGCTTTTCCTAATTAACCCCCAACCCTCCCCCTCACCCCCAAACCACCCCAAACCACCTCAAATGGCCTATCATACCCAGCCCAACCCAAAAACTTAAAAAAAATTCAAAAAGAAAAAAAGAAAAAAAAAATTATTTGGCCCGGACCGGGCCTGAACCGGCCGGGCCGGTTCACATTTTAGGAGGCCCAGGCCCGGACCGCCTACCTCACCGGTCCGGGTGGCCCAAACCGGGCACCAATCGGTTCACCGGGCCGGGCTGGGCCGGTTCTGGGCCGGTTGGCCCAGCCCGAGTCCACTCCTACTGCCATGCGCTGTACAAGTTTCATGTCATATGTATCCTTCAACAATTCATATGTTTGATTTTGTAACAAGTTTGGTAACAAATGTTTTTCGATTTAATCCTCTTATTAGTCAACATTATTAAATACTTAAGGTTTGATTTTGTACACACAACTATGTCATAGTCAAAATACATGAACTCGGAGTAACTCGACTTCCTTAAAAAAATTGTAACTATTTTCATATAATTTATCTTTATTCCAATTCATTTATAACATATAGTGTTTGACTCAGCGGGGTAAGTGATCATATTTCCTGCACTCTGGTAATTTACTGGTTGGGTTCAGTGAAGGCAAATATGAAATTTTCTTGAGGTGCTAAGGTAATTATGTACTTCTGTGAAATTTTGTATGTTTGACGCGTTTTATGGGAATTAGAATGATGGCATGTTTCATGTTCCGTTTTACAGGCTCCTTTGAAGCGTGACTTCAGCCATGAAAGATAGATGCGAAAAGACAGGAAGACCAGTGTGAAAAGCTCAGTGTGAGATGGCCTCTTGATGATTTATTAGTAAGTAAATGTCTTTTTTATATGTTTTCACATGAATCAATCATTCAATTGTTGAAGACACATTAAGTAGGGTGGAAAGAAATTATATCCCACAATAGTACGACTCTCATATCTTACCTTATTACTAATATACATCAAATTACTCTCTTATTCATGAGCTGTCATCGCAGTCCCACGGTGAGCCGAAGATACTTTTTAAGCAAATATAGAACACTGTAGATATATTCACGTCGAATACTCGGCATTTATTTTCACATAGTCATAACTCAAGTCACACCCCCATGCAACTCCGCTTCCCGGACCATCACCTGTACGCATGTGAAGAATGCTAAGTTACACGAATTCAGTGCAAGAACAGCTTGTGAACTTCAAACAAAACAAAAAGTTTTCCGGAAGACAGAGAGTCACACCTATAGATATGTGAATTTCCACAGTGCCATGAGTATCCCCGGCCTTCCTCATATAACTACTGGCCGCAACACTGCAAGCACAAATGTTATGGACATTTTAAAGAAAGCAGGAGAAAGCAAAGGTTGAAAAGCCAACACCCGTAGAGGCCAAAAATCCATTTTTGTCTATTCACGTACTTTTACAGTAACCCAAATAATTACACTTACCTTTTTTATCGCTCATTGTTTGTACGGTAATCAACCTCTCATTTTCTTTGTACTGCTTTTTTAGCCCATCCCAAATAGTAATTGCTTAACTAATTCAAACACACCAAAAACTTTTCACTTTTTACAAATTCACCTTCTCTCCCTCAAGGGACAAATTTGTAAGTGTGAATACATTTTACAGCCTCCGTGGCTCCGTCATACTTTATATGTTTCGTTTGATTTTTGCAATGATAGCAAGAAAAGAAGTGATATGTGATCAACTTTTCACTTGATCATTTAAAGATGGGTGACTTGTTTTAGCGAGATTTTAAATAGAAAGTTAGAAACAAGTACTACTCCCTCTTTCTCATTTCATAAGTTTCATTTTCCTTTTTTCAGCTCCACTAACTTGAGACAGGAGTACAAGCCATTGATGTACATCATAGTCCCAGTTTCTAACAGTCATTTTCAAATCAATATTGTGCATTTAAAAAACAATTGGTCAAGGAATCATGTCATTATTTATTATAATTACCTATCGAATGGAAGAGGTTGCCCAGCATCCATAAGCAGAGTATCACCCAGTGATATTCGAAGTTCATTTGGATTGAAAGGAATTCCAGCATAACCAGCAGCACAAGCAATGCGTCCCCAATTTGGATCCCTCCCATAAACAGCAGCCTGAAAAGGGGAATTTAAAGAGTGAAAATCAGTGAATGACATGTGGGAACGGGTTCTAGAAATGCATAATAAACTTCATATCTTTCATGCCTTCGTGAGTGAAGAAGAAGCGACTGAACGTGCAATTTTTGCTGCTTCAGCTTCATCTTTTGCCCCGTCAACCCTTACCTGTGAATCAAATTACATCTTAATCAGGCATTAAATATAGGAAATTTGAAGACAATGATATATGATGTTGTCTGTATGAAACCTTTCCTACCATTATTTTTTTCCCAAAAAATATTTAAAACGGCATCAACCAGGGACCTACAAATATAGCTATGGAACATAAGAAATTTGAGGAGTCCAATGCATAGAAGATATGCCGATACTAACCCGGTTAATATAATATAGAAACACTTGCTTAGCTTCTACATCAGATTAGCTATTTGTGTATTATATTCAAAAATAACTGAAATATAATTTAAGGAAAAGGTGCAAATAAGCCCTCGAACTAACCGAAAAAGTGCAAATCACCCCTTTTATAGGGGGCTCTGTCTAGCTGTCACCATTTGGGGAGGTTCCCGGTGGAATTTTTTGATGAATTGTTTTGAGCATCTTCTTCATTAAGTCTAGTTTACCCATACCAAATTTCAGCTACAAATTCAACCGAGAAAGCAGTTATCTTCAAACATTTATTCAACTGCCTTCCCGATAGCATTTTTAGCTGAAATTTGGTATGGGTAAACTAGACTTAATGAAGAAGATTCTCAAAAAAAAATCATCAAAAAATTCCACCGGTAACCGCCCCAAATGGCAACGGTCTGATAGAGCCTCCTATAAAAGGGGTGATTTGCACTTTTTCTGTTAGTTCGAAGGCTTATTTGCCCCTTTTCCCTATAATTTATAAAAGTTCGCAAAAATACATTTATTTAAGAAAGATAAAGTGAAAAAGAGACAGATGTTTATACTCCGTAATACATAGTATATTTAATCCAGCAAAAAATCTTGTTAGCCAATTTTATTTGTTGCAGGCTTGCAGCTGATGTTAAGGATTAATAATGAGGCATATTTGTTTGGCTTTCAGGGAGCAAATAAAATATTTATGGGTAATGCATTGATTTAGAGAATGAAATAAGAACTTTGTATGGACAGTAAATACAAATTTTATTAGAGAATATTATTGTCTTATGCTTCTAAAATCGTGAAGAGTAATGTCACCTTCATTGATGCTTCACTATTGCCCTAAGGGAGTAAGAGCTACGGAAAGCATGACTCTTTTATAATTAAATTTTGTAATAATTAATATCTCCTAACCTAGATATTTCTCAATTGCCATGTTTTAGATCTATTAATTTCTGTAGTATGGTATATACGCCAAGTAGCTACTGCTAGCTCAGATTCTATTCAAGATTATACCAATGGTTTTAACGTTTTGAATCATCAACTGAGAAATTCTCATCTTTCAGAAGAAAGATTGATTCCTTTTTTCGTGCAAATACCGAATCATAGTTGACTGGTTCATCCGGAAACAGTCTTTGTGCTTTAGTACATGGGTAAGGCTGCGTACACCCGACCCCCCGTTACCCCACCATAGGTAGCCTTTGCTGCAGTGGCCTGTGGGGTAATGATGATGATGATGATGACCGAATCATAGTTGACCTGTCTTTTGGGTCCTAGACTCGTAAAATTTCCAGATGAACACTCTTTCACGAATAAATACACAGATCCCAGGTGAAAGAGCTTCACAACTTCGCTTTTGTATCATTGAAGACCATGTAAGGTTCTAGTGAACCTTGTCATAGAATACCTTCATAAATTTGCTATTACTTGCTGGGCATATTCAGTACTACTAGCATCATTAACAGCTTAGCAGAAAGAGTTCAAAC
The DNA here is from genome assembly GCA_945859875.1 of Cuscuta europaea. NCBI lineage: Eukaryota > Viridiplantae > Streptophyta > Magnoliopsida > Solanales > Convolvulaceae > Cuscuta > Cuscuta europaea. The sequence continues at coordinate 35,988,603 of CAMAPE010000010.1, read as the reverse complement.
CTCAATCAAACATGTGGCGCCTTCTCCATCCCAAGCTATAGATTTTGCAAGCCCCTGCATTACCTGGAGAATAAACATGTCTGTGATGCATTGTAGTTCAGAGGATTAAAGTAAGGAAAACAGGAGAACTGAAGTTTTGCATAAATGCCATCACATGTAATAGTAGGGGTGTGATTGCCTGGGTAAAAGGGTAACGAAGGTTGGAGGGCCAAAGTTGTGATAAATGTTATGGAAACAAATATCAGCTAATTAAAGTAGACAAAATTGCCACTCACTCCACTTTGTGAAGTTCTACGAAGTATCATTACAGCTGACATAATACTTACTCCGCATGGGACGTGTTCACTGTTCTCTTCACCTGAAAAAATGTGATATCTTATGAACATCTTAAGTTCTGGTCTGAGCTAAGTACTTATGGTCCTGAGTGCTTCTGGTGTGATGTCATCTAATAATCTTAAATATAACATCTGGTCAGGTACTCGGGTTTAATATAAATCTTACAGTCATGGTCCTATTTTATTTGATTTCTTGCCCTGTTTTTTTATCTGATTTCATAAAAATAAGAATCATTAATAAACAAAAAGACTAAAGTGGACAAAACATCACATCGCAAAGATTTTACAACAACATGTTAGCCTTGGAGTGCTACTATCATACTTTGATGTTCACAAATACCTTTGAAAATCCAGCATTGCTCGTCAAAATGGTAGTCTACACCGAAATGTATCACATATGAACCTTCAAGGGAAGAGTGCTTTTTTTCAGAACGAAGGTGCACATATGGTCTATTTCAGTGCAGACCGCCTTTGTGACTAGTGCAACACGGGATTTTCAAAGGTACTTACAAACGGCCAAGATTCATTCTCATATCTCATTTAAAAGCTTCTTGTTACCAGAATCGCACCCTGTGTTTGTGCTTCGTAGATCAGGAAAAGATAAGAGTGAACTAGGAGGTAGTTACACATACAGCATCAAGACACATCTGCAGGTGGTTTGCCTGTGAGCTGTTCAAAGAAGAGATCTTGCTGGCACCTGAAAGCCCACTAGCCAAAGCAATGACAGCATCATTTGTACTGGTGTCCCCATCAACCTGTGAAGCGTATGTATCTCTAAAGTTAAGAATGTTTTATGCAGGTCAAATTGGATCAATGTATGTGTCTCTACAGATTCACAACAATGAAGGCATACTAACCTAGTTTCTCAGAGTTTATTTAGACCGAGGGAAATGGGTGGAAAAGGGGGACCACACCGATTGATGGAGTATATTTCCATGAACCCCTCACCCCACAACGACGTATATCGCAGCATAGAATCCCGAGAGGGGAGTTTCTGCAACATAAGTATGCACAACGCACCCTCGGCCTTTGTAAATGGCTTCACGATTTCAACATACTGGCGGAACACCAGGGCCGACATCATCCTGCTGTGTGCTTAGTCCCGGCCCTCTAGGGCCCATACAAGGCCATGTGTCGGCCTCGCAATGATTTTGAGTGACTTACCACCCAAGCCTTGTAACAGACTAGCAGTGGCACACATCTGAGTCGGATAAGGCATTCTTTCCCCCCTATAAATACCCCTATCCGGGTTGTGGAAGGGGCTGAACTCTTGTTATATCAAGGCATTTATATACTTTACTTTCTCTGTCTAAAAGAGCTTTCACTTCTCCCTAGAGCTGGGGTTTCATAATCCATCACCGATATTGTCTTTTGTATGGTTAGTAGTTCAATGTTTGGATGCCGCCCATCCTTTCTTCCCTCTCAAATGCTATCCCTCCAAATTAAGGTTAAATGGAAGGAAATGAGATGACACTCCCCTACTCCCCTCAAAAATCATAAACTTTTATCAATTACACTTTCTTTGTTCTGAAGAAAGATACTAGTATAGTAAAACTTACAGTAATTTGGTTAAAACTTCGGCTCACAGAAATTTGTACCATTCTTCTCCAAACTTCACTTGAAACCAAGGCATCAGTAGTAATAACCTGGAATATGTGTGCATATGAAATAGCAAGGGTAAAGAATTAGATATTCTCCAAGTTATACAGTTGGTCACCCTTTTTGTAAAATCTAGTCATCATCATTACCCCAGTGCCCCAAGAGGGGATCGGATCTACGCAGTCTTACCTATGTTGTCAAAACCGGACCGGGAGGCGACCCGGAAAAGCACTGGGTCAAGGGTCAACCCGGACCTGGGAATGTCAACCCGGGCAACGATGGGTCAACTCGATCAATGATTATTGAAAACTAGAAAATAGTATGTATATATATATATATATATATATATATATATATATATATATATATATATATATATTAGATTAAAGATTTATGCTGAAAATTCACTCATTTAAAAGTTATTAATGATTATAAGATTAAATTAAAAATTAAGTTCTCACCCTCTAAAATAAAATTCATAAATTTAAGATGTGTTTGGAATTAAATGCATCGCATGTGAAAATAATATTTATATAAAAAATTATAAATATGATTGATAAATATCTAATAGTGTATTAATATAATAATAGCGTGCAATACAAAAATAGTTATTATTATGATTACAAATTAATAATCAATAATTAAAGTCAATTGTGTTGGGCTTAAAATCTCACGGGTGCATGATATAAAAATTGCAAAACGGGTTTCACACAGCGAGTGCTCATGTAGTTCGCCAGGGAACGAATCCCCTTGGCTACAAAATTTTGAGAATAACGGGTTTCAGTCAAATTTGGGGTTTTTCCGGGTATTTACCGGTCCAGGTTCCGTCCGGGTTTTAGCGGCCAGCCGGTTATTTCCGGTTTTATGTGTATTTGCGGGTTTACCTTCAACCGGACTGGTTCCAGAGCCGGGTGGCTGGGTTCCGGGTCGAACAGCCTGGTCCGGTTTGGTTCTCTAAACATAGAGTCTTACCCCTGCACTAAAGCAAGGAGAGACTATTTCCCGATGAACCATAGTGAAAATCACGTTGAAACTTTATCTGGACAATTAAATAGCGTGTAGCCTTGTTTGGATAAAGAGCTGATTTTGAGTGGATCTAAAATTAATCAGCTGATTTGAAATGTTACTAATTGTAGCGTTTCAGTTCAGCCCCAAGATATGAGGGCATACATAAGAGACAAATAGACTTACCCCAAGCATTGTTGCCATGTTAGGATGAATCATCCCGGAACCCTTTGCCATTCCACCAACTCTTATACGCGTCCCTCCCATCTGATCAGGTACTTCGTGTTAGACCATATCACAAATAGACTTACGCCAAGCATTATTATTTATGAGGTAATGATGAGATGAAATACCAAAATCATCATCTCATGTTATTCGCACACACACAGAAAAAAGAGTGAGATGTAGACTATTTGAGATAGTTTTTACAGTCATGGGGATTACCATTTTCATATTAGCATGCACATCATGAAAAATGCTCATTTATCTGGAGTCTGGACTACATTTGAAACATGAAAAATTGTCAGGAATGGAGAAAACTGAAGAAAATAGGTTAATGTTAAAAAATTGTCCTAAATAGGAGTAAAAACGCTTATGAATTCCAAAATAGAAATGTCATGTTTTTATTCCCTAAATAGGAGTAATTACTGTCATGTTTTGGCATTACTAGATTTTAAACATAACAATATTTTTCAAACATGGCAGTAATTACTCCTACTTAAGGAATCAAACCATGATATGCCTATTTTGGAATTTCAAAACGTTTTTACTCCTATTTCGAGAATTTTCCCTTTAATCATTCGTTTCATCTTGAAGAATATGAAGGAAAATCAAATTTGATTAAAGCTTTTAAAAATGTTAGGTGTATAGATTTATTAGTCTGTTACACTAGACATACACAGATAAATGACTTTGAGCAGATATCTGGCTTTAAATGTTAGGGACCTAAATAGAATAATAAGAAATAAGAAGAGTATTAGAATTAGTATAAATAGAGGTGGAGGGTAGAATAGAGAGGTTGGAATTGTTATTTGGGCTTGGGACTTGGAGAGTGGGCACTCTTAAACTGCCTTTGTATTTCTCTCTATACATTTTCTGTTATTTGACAACTTCCATTGTTCCGCACATCTTCCTTATTTCATCTTTTACTTCTTGAAATCACTGTGAATTAGCCAGGTACCTAACATTGGTATCAGAGCGTCAGCTACTCAAGGAACGATGGAAAGCAGACTGGAGATCCTGGAACGCAATTTTGAACGCTATCGCGAGGAAAGGCGGAAAGAGATGGCGGAATGGCGCGAATTGATCCTGCAGCAGAACGCTCGACATGAACGAAGAAAATCAAGAACTTCAAGGCGTCACACTGTACATGAGAGTCCTACATCGTCTGAAGCCAGAGGTAAGTCGCGAACTTCGTCTCCCAGTTCGCAGTCGCGAACCGTTTCTTTGAGTTCGCAGGATTGGTCGCAAATTTCTTCTCGCAGTCCGTCCGCGTCGTCGCAAGCACAAGAGCCCAGTTCGCAGTTGCGATTTGCGAACAGTTCCTTCCAGTTCGCAGATGCGAACAGTTCCTCCCAGTTCGCAGGTTTCTTCGCAGAGTTATTTCCCTCGCTCTTCGCAAAGTTCTTTGCATCCTTCTTCGCAGGGTTTTAATCATCACTCATATCATCGCTCTTCGCATCAGAGTTCACCTTCTTCGTCTAAAGTCGCTTCTCGGAATTCAGCTAGGTCAAAGACAGAGGAATTACCTCTATTCCATGAGGTTGAAGCGTACGCATGGATAGGGAGGATGGAAAGATATTTCCAAGTCCAAGCTATTGCAGAAAGATCTAAAGTGGACATTGCAGCAAAGGCAATGGGGGAAGCTGCAGATGGCTGGTTTCAATGGTGGGATTTTCAAAAGAGAGAAGATAGTTGGGAGGCTTTAAAAGAAGATTTGATTAGGGATTTTCCACCTAGACACCGGCAGAAGACATGGAAGACAGCAAAACTAGAGTCATCGAGGTCTTCACATATCTCTTCGCATCGTTCTTCTCATAGCTCTTCGCATTACCATTCTAAAAAATGGTTGCAAATAGAAAACCCCAACTCGCAATCACCAGATTCTTCACTATCAGGATTGATGAGTTCACAAGTTTCTCAACCTGCGAAAGAATTGCCCCAGTCAATAAATAAAACTGAGATGGAGCCAACGGAATCTGTAATCAAGAAACTGAATAAGAAGGACGAAACCGAGGAGCAAGGACAGATTATCCAATGGCCAGAAAATTCATGCATTGGTAAAAAGAGACCTGGTACAGAGGCTCAGAAGGAAGAGGTTGAGACTGTTCCAGGAGAATCTGCTAATATCTGGGGAAAACACCAACAGATTTATGACACTGATAAGTCTAGCCATACCCTACACCTTGAAATACAAGAAGCAGAATTGCAGCCCTGGGTTGAGAGCATGTTAGACTACTCCAAGCTTGATTTACAAAATCCATTTAAAGCGCTCGAAAGTTATCTAATGTTGAGAGACATCTCAGCAATGACAGCTCATAACCTGTTACTGCCTAAGGTTTATGAATCATTCACAAGGCTTTTACAGAGGATGGCCCCAAAGAGTTACCAACAAACTTTAGCTATTAGGGCCCCTGGTAACATACAGTCTTTGGTTGTTCACATTTTACCTTATGTTAGGGCAATGTTGACTAAACTCCTAACACAGCTTGAAGAATTAATAACTGGTTCTCTAGATCTTCTAACACTATTGCTGAAGCCTTTACCAATGGATGACATCAAAGGATTGATAAAGTTGTGGTAATATTCCAGGGTACTTTAGCAAGGCAATTGGGAAAGAATGATCCACAGATTTGTGCATTTGAAGGATCAGTCTTTACTCACTCCAACGTCAAATCTGGGATGGAAGTTAAGGGCTGCAGTTTGATGGCAAAGGATGAAGCTACTGGATATGATTTCATCATTCTTGATACTGAAGGAAAATGGAATGTCCGAGCCATGATGACTTCTCAAAAGTGTGGTGCAGAAAACCTCTATGAAGTACCTAGATCTGTAGGTATCCAATTCCAGGAGGAGTGGCAGCCAGTTTTTTATGCTATTATTGAGGAACTGCCCGATGAGAATGGTTCTGTAGGGGTTGTAGCACTTGGTGCTGGCAAGATTGTACTGAAGCATCATGAAAACATGCCCTTGCCTCAGCTTCTCACTATGGTAAAAGTGATGGAAATGGTTCAGTTATTGAAGTTCAGGGTCCTGAAATTTGGAAGATATTGGGAAGGACGAGGCGCAAAGATGAGGAAGAAGCGGTTCGTCAGGACTGTCTCCTATGACCCACCTTGAGGACAAGGTGGTTGTCAAAGGGGGAGTAGTGTTAGGGACCTAAATAGAATAATAAGAAATAAGAAGAGTATTAGAATTAGTATAAATAGAGGTGGAGGGTAGAATAGAGAGGAGGTTGGAATTGTTATTTGGGCTTGGGACTTGGAGAGTGGGCACTCTTAAACTGCCTTTGTATTTCTCTCTATACATTTTCTGTTATTTGACAACTTCCATTGTTACGCACATCTTCCTTATTTCATCTTTTACTTCTTGAAATCACTGTGAATTAGCCAGGTACCTAACATTAAATTGTCGATTTTGAGAGAAAAAAACTTTCCTAAAATTTGTTCCTTCCAAATTTCCCCTCTATGGTGCTCCCTATTTTCTTTTACTAGCACTTTCCAGATTCCAAAAGGAACCGGAACCAAAAGATGCATATGAGCAGAAAACACCCTAACAACTTGGCAAACATCTGAGCAGGAACTAAATGAAATTATGAATATAAAGGAAATAATATAAGATTAAATACCTCAGACTCAATTGCCACACTCTTGCTGACAAGATCAGTAGTAGTTATTGCTACAGCGGCTGAATTTGCCCTTAATGAAGAAGAAGAGATGCACATTCAGTACACCAAGAGAAATTGAATCTCCGGTATGAAAAGGACACATCATAAATTAACAATAACAAAATAATGAGGAGAACACAACACAGGGTACGGAAAAACAAAAAAAAAACAAGGAATAAGCAAAGTACCCATCAGCACTTGATGACAGCAGACCAACTAGCTTTGGGAGTGAGCTAAGAAGGGCCTCCTACATATGACATACAGCATACATCAAACTTCTTTTAATCAAACTCAATTTATCAAAGAAGTAAATGTAAGGTTTTCACAATGTCCACTAGCATGCCCCATCCGTCATATAGAGTAGGATGCATTTGATTTTTGGCATGCTTTAAAAAAAATAAAGGTAATGTTGGTCAGTTTACCAGTAAGCCCTTCTGGAGAAGGGAGAAAGAAGGATTGGCACATTGAAATGATAGATGAAAGGGTAAATTTAAAAAAAAAAAAGGTAAGTTTGTTTAAATTAAGATAGTTAGCAACAACATAGTATCATTTTGGGACGTAATGAAAAGGATAGTTGATCCTACATAATTGGACACAGAGATTGGTAAAAACTAATCCATAAAAGATTTAAAAATCACCTTCTTTATTCTTTTACCAATGACCCCAGTGGATTCAATTAACACTTCCTCGTTCTTCAAGTTAAGTAACTGTCAAGTCAAAGATTTCCATTAGATGCCAGAGTTTGTTTTTCAGATGACTTATAAGAACTCTCATTTGTTAAAAAGCGCTTACATTAGCTAAAGCAGTTGAGCAATCAATTACATCCTGGAAACCTGCATCACCCTGCAAACAATTTTTAGAACTCTTAGCTACGGATCACGTATCAACAACAACCCTATATAAAATGTAGGAGGATGAGAAAATTTGTTAAGAATCAGAAGATAGGCACGTATCAGTATATCACTGATGTCACAATAGGGACGCTTAAATCAGACATAAAACAAGTTGGAAAAACAATTACCGTGGCTGCATTAGCTTGACCGGCATTTATTAAAACTGCACGAGCCTGAAAGTACAAACTTGTGTAATGGTGTAAGCATGTTCCACATTATTTTATAAATGAAAATATTGGACAAATTAAGCCAACTCCATTGTATGATATTGTTTATTAATTCATTAAAATGAAAACTTGCGCTTTTTTGCATATTAGTAAAGGAAAATTGGATAGATATCAACAGACACCAAAAGATTAATTTTGTTTCATACTGTCATACATACCCCTCCCTACTTTCAAAATTTTGCAACATACCGTTGGCGATGCATTTAATGCATTTTTGCAATATACTACCGGTGCAGCTGCTACCACATTTGTAGTAAACGCTCCTACATTCCATTGTTTCATGACAAGAAGACATTATCAGATCTTAAAAATTATACTTAAACTTCTCAAGTAAACATATACTAATATGTACCAGTGGAACATAAAGCAATCAACTTTCAATCAGGAAAAAGGGGGAAAAACCATGTCAGCACAACCTGCAGAAATGGCATCTACATCACAAGTGACAAGTGCTAAGTCAGGCTTCTCTCCAAGTGCACGCAATCCACCATACATTCCAGCAGCTTTGAACCCAGCTGCAGCAGTAACACCTCCAGGGATCTAAAAAATTAGGTAATCGGTAATCCGGATTCCATCCAAATTTAAATAGTTACATGATGTTTTATAGGTAACACCCGAATTTAATTGGTTTAATCTCACTTCTGTTTTATATGGCTTGAAAACAATGCTAATGAATTAAAACCAAAATATATAAGGCAAGGATTAAATCCATTCAGCTAGGTTTGACATAACCGAAATGTCTACCTTCACCCACATCTCTTAATGATCACCAAATTACTTGATTTTGTAACCTTGAAAAGAACTCTCTATTTATATATTTCAACAATCATAAAATGAATCACGACAACACAAAGAGATGAGACCTATATGCAGAGTTGCTCACCTGCTGCCATGGCCCTTCAGGAAGGAAAATTGGAGCTGCTGAAATGTAATTGGATGCCTCTTTTGCAACTGAAACAGCAACTGACATGGTCTTTCTGCCCTGGTCCCCCAACCAATATCTCTGCAATTCATAACTTCTCATTTACACTTCCAAACCATTTTCTTCAATAACGTATGAAGAAATAAGAACATGACCCAAATCAAATTACCCAACCATAAATCCACCGCAATAAATAGTGCTATATATGAAATGTACAGAATTTAAAGAAAGGTGTGACCTTTGGAGTACTCAGCTCCAAGAAACTTAGAGAAACAAAGTGGGGAGTGCACGCCAACATTATAAGACGGTTTTTGCTGGAGGCTTAGATGAAGGCAAGGCAAGCTCAGTGAATCTGAAAATACAAAAGGTTAGAAATTGGGTTCCCATATCACCAGTGCCGATCCTACCTAAACTCGAGCCTGAGTCAATCTTCATAAAAAGGCCCCTATACATAGTCTGTTTGAAGAGTGTCATCAAGATTCTCAATTTGTACATTTTCTTCATCCTTATTTGAAGAGTTCTCCTTTTCAGCAGTTAAATTGTGTGAGAATGTACTCTCCCAAGTGGTTCTTTTATTTGAAATCAAGTACTTATTAATATTTCTGGCCTGACTTTGAATTAATGATTCAATACATGATTTCTTTTTCCTCTTAAAACTAGACAAATATTTCGGAGGCATGATGCTAAAAAATAATTAAACACATCATTTACTCGAATCCTTAACAATATACATTGGTAACTTTCTCTACGATATACAAAGCATATAATAATTTCATTAATTATGAGTTGATAATTCCCTAATTGCAAATTGCAGTATTGATAAACCTAAATAAAAAACAAGCAATTAGAATAAAAATCAATTATACATTACAAATTCACATTAGCATTTAGCAAATCAGTATAAAGTTAAGAAATTTCTGAAAATAAAAAACAAATAGTCAAATAAAAAAATTAAGTTATAGAATGATATAAAAAATAAAATATAATCATATAAGCTAAATAGCTATTGAGCTAGAAGTAGAATTGTGGAGAGGATAAAAAAATCAAAAAATTCCTGCAATTCTGCCGTTCTAGAAGGGCCAAATCTAGAGAAGTGAGAGGCAACAGGCGAGTTAAAAGTTCCGTCTGGCGTCCTTAGTTGGTGAGCAATGATCAGAGAAGGCAGAGAGGCAGAGAGCAGCCAGTTCGTCCTCGATCCTTCACAGCCTCACAGCCTTCACGCCCTCACAACTTCACTCCCTCCGTCCTTCCAACCGAAGCACTGCAGCAGATTTCAATTGCTTAGCGATTAGAGGCGTTCATTCCGCTTGGGCAGCTGGGACTTTGCTGTGGGTGTGGACTTCGCTAGTAAATTATTATTTTTTAACCATACAAATTAACGTGATTATTGATATTCTAAATTTTCTAATTACCTATTGCACTTGTTTAATTTGATTAGGAGGGGACCCAAATCAAGTGAACAACCACGTATACTCCAGGGAATTTCAGACGATGCTGGAGGGTTTTGATGAAGAAGGGTGCGAGGAAGAAACGAGGGGTATGATGATGACGGAGAAGAAAAGATGTCCGACTGTGGACCATGTGAAGTTTGGAGAAGAACTTTGAGGTGCAGAAACAGATTGAGCCAGAGAGGAAGGTCAAACTGGCTCATGAGCTCGGCTGGCAGCCTAGGCATGTGGCTGTTTGGTTCTAGAATCGCTATGTACAGTGGAAGACGAAGCAGCAGCCAGCAGGAGAAGAGGAGCATACCTGTAGATGAATAGGGAGCAGCGAAGCAATAAGATGTTCTCGATCTGGAAAAAGGAAGTAAGACGCATTCTATATACTCCCTAAAAAAGAAGGATAAAATTGTCTTTTCGCTAAAATTGTATGGGACGAGAGGAAGTGGCAGGCAAATCAATAAAAAGTGTTTAAAATGTTTGATATTGAATTATAAAGTAAGAATAAAGTAAGAATGATTTAGAGCCACATAAATTTTGCTAAATTTGGTATCGGACAGACCCATAAGGTAAAACGGGACAATCATAGCAGAACGGATGTAGTACCTCCCTCCCTTGAAACTCAACCAAGATTGACAAGTTGGGAGATTTCTAAGCTAAAAAATATGTGATTGAGATTTATGTAAAGGTGAGATAGTTAAGAGCTACGGAGTATTTGTTTAAAAACAAAACTTACATCAGTGTATCAAACACCTTTCACCTTAACATTTTCATCATATTCATCTTCTTTCTTCATTAACTTCCATCTTCACCATGTCATGTTGTGTCGTCTTGTATCTCACCTACTTCATTATCGTTGAAGTTGAAATCGCTGAAAGTGCGTGGGGAAATAACCAGAGTTGAAGTCAACAGAAATGATATAATTTATCTATATCAAACAATCAAAATTGAAAAATTAATCATACTTTGTAAAAAATCACCATAGAAAAAAATGTATGTATTCAGACACTGATTTTCTTTCGGTGTTTGTGCAGACAGACAAAAAAGTTTGCAAAGAAGTAAGAGAAAATTCCCTATCTTATGACTAAAAGAGCATGTCTTTCCCCATCTATGACTACATCAACTTTTATTCTTATTCTGTGAGTCGCATGTCTCTTGCCCATGCACGTGTTTTTATATTTTCATTTTAAACCCACAATTGCCCTCATTCCATTTAATTAATGAGCTTTATTGAATTCCAGGAATCACGTAGCTTCATGTCTCTAAGTTGTAACCGTTATGCATAACTGGCGCATTAACAATGTTAAGGAGTCACGATAGGTTTCAATCACTTAGTTCTCAATATCCTAAAATTAAGGAATCAATTATTAGAAAAATTAATAGAAGGTAAGTCTTTACATAATTGTTGCTGCATATCCCTCACCTATCATTAAACGTTCTCCTTCAACGAACGTTGCTATTCCTTTTTTGCTTAATCCGACTCTACTCCATCAATTCACGGCCATTCTTCGATTGAAGTCATTCATGGATTCCATCCCCGTAAGTTCCCCGGAAATGTGGATCATGATTAAATATGATGGCCAATGGATCTCAAATACTTTGTTCTCTAGTATTCATGTTGCCGGCTTAACTATACCTTCAAACTGTACGTACAATTCTCTATGTTCTCGTGTTTGCGCTGTTATTGGTGACAGTTATGCTGGGAAGAATATGAAAATCTCATACGTTTATGCTTCATGCCCACCTCCCGTGAATGTATGTGATGACGTTAGTCTACTCTTTTATCTACAATTGAAGAGTTTTCAAAAGGACCCGATGCAAATGCCGTTGTGTATTGAATTTGTATGTGATGCTACGACTGGAGAGGAACAAAGCACCACAGTATGTGATGATATCCAGAATTCAAGTGGAATTAACCACCCGAGTAATTCGGAAGAGTGTGGTGACTTTAGTGAACAAGACAATAATTTCAGTCACAATATTGGTATGGACATTGAATTTGACCATATTTCGAGTGCTGAAATTATGAGGTTAAATTCTCAGGTTGATGAAGAGATTCATAATATGCATGTTATCAACCATTCTGAACCCACACACATTGCATTGAATAGCATCTATGGAAGCAAGAAGGAACTTGATTTTCACTTAAAGATGTATGCGATTACCAACTTCTTTCAGTATAGAACGAAGACATCTTGTCCAAAGGTTTTGCATGTTGTGTGTGTTGACCCCGAGTGCAAGTGGGCTGTGCGTGGTGTGCGCATCGACGGAGTGTCATTGTTCCAGGTCAAAAGGTATGCATTCATTTATTTTGAAATTATAATTACGTGCCAAGCGTGTTTGTTACTGCCCTATGTAATAATATTTTAATAAAATTGATTGTGCATTTCCAACGGCATTTAAATTTAATGTCTTATGATTGTCTTGTATTGGTGCACATTTTTGTTGTATTTTAAAAAACGATTTTAGTAAAAATAAATCAGTATTACATTCGTGCATATATTTTTAATGCCGTCTGTGTAACTGATATAATGCCCTGACTTTGGTGTTAATCTCTGGTGGCATGTAAAGGTATGTCGTAATTCTGTTAGCATTGTTTTAATGCCCTTACTAACAAATATTTTAATTCTCTTTGTGCTAATGTTATAATGCCTTGCTTTTTTCAATAGGTTTTGCTTTCGTGTTAACGTATCTCTTAATTAATATTTCTACTGTCATATTCTTTTAATTCCCCATGTGCCATTATAATTTGTGGATATATTTTAATGCCCCATGTGCAATTGTTTTAATGCCCCGTGTTTTGCATTACGTCTTGTTTGCATGTTAAAGAATCTCATTTTACCACTACCCTTTGTGTACTGCTATTCCTTCACTTTAAATGTCCTCTCCTCACTTTAATTTAATACTGTATATTGACAAAATATTTTTTAATTGCTACTGTTTTTTATGGCATCATACAGTTTTTATTTCCTATAACAAATGCATTTATTTTTTTTAATATTATTATTTCAAACAATGTGCATTAATTCATTATCCACTGTACTTCCCAAGAGATACTCCTTTCATTATCCATTTTTTCACAGATTTGACTCTGAGCACACATGCCCCATTGATGTACGTCAATGAAATAGCCGTCAGGCTACGTCCAGGATTATTGTCGAACTTATCAAACAAGAGTACGGTGATGCATCCAATAAGCCATACCCTCCGAAATCAATTATGCTTGATATGCAGACCAAATACGGCATTTACATGTCATACAAAAAAGCATGGATTGCCAAAGAATTGGCAATGGAAATGGCTATGGGATCTGAAAAGGATTCATATGCACGCTTACCATCAATGTGTCATGTGCTTGAAAGAAGTAACCCAGGTTCTATTGTTTCTTATTCGTGCAAGGAAAATGGTGAATTTAATAATTTTTTCATGTGCCTTTCTGCATGGAGGGAAGGTTGGATTCATTGCATTCCGGTTATAATTGTGGATGGGTCTTTTTGAAGTCGTATTATAAGGGTACATTACTCACTGCATGTACACAAGATGCAAACAAACAAATATTTCCATTGGCATTCGATATTTGTAGTGGAGAAAATACCGAAAATTGGTCATGGTTCTTCAGTATGTTGAAGCATTCTCTGATGCATCGGGATGATCTATATATTGTGTCTGATCGCCACGAGGGCATTATTAGTTCCGTGCGTTCTGTATTTTCTCGTGCGCAACATGGTTACTGTGTTTAGCACATATTGGCTAATTTGAAAACAAGATTTCGTGGCACGCAAAAAACTGTGTCATGGAAGTTTTTGCAGGCTGCTCGTGTTGGATCTGTGTACGAGTGTGAAGAGTATCTTCAAATGCTGGACAGTGAGGATCCACGCATTCGTACGTATTTAGAGCGGATGGGCCATGACAAATGGTCTCGTGCTTATGCTAGTCGAAATCGGTACTCAGTTATGATGTCAAACAACGCAGTCATTAAATGCAGTTAATGCCACTGCCCGAGAATACCCAATATGTAAGTTGATAGAGTTTATTATTGCACGAATGCAAAAATGGTTTTGTGAACGGCGAGACTCTTCAGCGTCGAACAATTGTCGTTTATATGCACACTTTGAATCTGAACTAGCTGTTTTAAAAGCTATGGCGGCCGTCATGACAGTATTACCCTCTTCTCTTTGTCTTCATTGCACTACTTTTTTAAAATACATCCCAACGTTATGCATTATTGAATTACTTTTACTGTACTTAATATTTAATTATAGTTTTATATGTTTAATCACACATTGTGCAGGTCAAACCATCATGTGCTTTTGAGTTTGAGGTGTTTGATAAGAGATCCCGTTCTTATGTTGTCAACTTGAAGGAGCAGACTTGCACTTGTCGAGAATTTCAGCTTGATGGGTTTTTATGTGTACATTCTGTTGCAGCTATTCACTCCCGCCCAGGCCTTTCTTGCTACGATTACATTTCAGAATTCTATACTGCACATCATTGGGCATAAACATATCGCGGTATTATTCATCCTATTGGGAGTCCGGATGGTTGGATTGTACCTTCACATGTTAAGCAAATCACTTGCAACCCGCCATCATGTGAATCACGACCTCCTGGAAGGCCGAAGAAAAGAAGAATTCCATCTACAGGAGAACATGTTCGGAGACAAACATGCACTCGTTGCCTCATGGTTGGACACAATAGAAAGACTTGTACAAATCCTATTCCGCTACACATGTGTTAAAAATTGTTTTTATGTGCAGTTTTAATTTTAACATTGTTGCGCATCTAGTCACGTACACTTGTTTGGTTTATTGACGTTACTTTCAGTGTTGTTTAATTTTAAATTTGATTTGCAGTTTCTATTATTGCCATCTGTGTGTTAAAAAAAGTATTTCAATGTCCATCTATACACATTGATGCTTACTACTTCCTTTTGTTTATTATATATTTAATGCCTCAATGATCTGTCCTTGTTTTTTAAGTCATATTACATGATTGAAAAATATACTACCAAACTCCAGAGCTCAAAAAGTGACAACATGTCAATATACATTCTCAATTTCGGGCAGTTTTTATGCCTTAATGTCCTGAAATTATTTTCTATGTCATTTGACATGGTTAAAAACTATCGTACCAAACTCCAAAGGTCAATAACTGACAATATGGCAATATACATACTCAATGCCCCCCATTTTTTAACAACTATAACCACCTGCCCTGACAATATTTCAACATATGTACTCTATACATTGTTTAGTATATATTTAATGCCGCACTGACCTACCCTTTTTTTAGTCATTCTTTCACAATATGTCATTATACATACTCAATGTCCTGCATATTTAATTCCTCAATGTCCTTAAAATAACTTCTAAGTCATTTACATTCTTGAAAATTATCGTACCAAACTCAAGCTCAATAAACAAAACAGGACATACAAAAACCACCATCACATACTACAACCACCAGTACATACAAAAACCACTAGTATTATGTAAAGCAAGCATAATATCCATAATATCCAGCTCTGTAACATTAAAAAATATTGGTCATTAGATTTTCAACGCTATGCGCCTATGACACCAGAATGAACTAGAAGCTTTGTCGTCATCTTAGCGCGGTATGCATTGATATCTTCTGGTCTAACGTACTCCACATCCTTGTCCATCATTAAAAACTCAGCCATCTTTAACACGAACATGCCACAACTGTCACTGTTCAACAATATAAAATTATCAATTCATGGAATCCTAATAATTTTTAATTAAACCATCGTTGGTCATTCACTTTAATCACATACCTATCGTTTTGTTGTGGGCATTCTTTCACCATATGAATCTGCAGTAAATCCTCCCCCATAGGCCCCTCACTACGCTCATTGTACACCCCTAGCTTATCCATTAGTCTCGGTAAAAACATTTGCAAGCTCGGGAGGTAATGGTGAAGGTGTATGTTTGTTTGACCCCGTCGAACACTAGAATCGTACACACGTATGCACTTCGCAGTTATGTCAAGCACTAGAAGTATCCAGTGATTACCTGCATTCAAAGGCATGTATACAACTCACCAAATTCTCATTTTACAATTAAAGGACAGTACTTTATTATGTAAAAGTACTGTCCTTTATTATCACATAAATCTATCATTTATTCACAACTCACCAAATGAATGTAGTGGTTACCTGTATTCAATGGCATGTATACATGCTCTGATTCAGCCCAGGCCGGTCCGTAGTCCAAACGTGTCCCAAGGATGACACCCATTATATTCTTATTTAAAGCACTTTCTGACACTGGCGTTGCATTGGAAATGTGGTTGTCGTAATGCTGCTTTACCAAAGGCATAAACATAGTATCTGCTGTTGTGAATTTCTGATGCAGCTTATATTGTTCAGCTTTCATCCTTAAGAAAAACATTCCAACCTCCACGTGCTTCACAAATCAAATTTAATGCATATAAAAATCATTAGTGCGTGAGTTACTGCCTTTACTTGTAATTCTAAGTAATACCACTAATTTATCATGCATAATTATGGGGAAAAAAATATAATTAAATAATATAATCTAACTGTGTCGCTTAACCAATTCCCGGGGAAGTATATTGTGTAGTACCATGATTTCCTATCACAACTTGCATCCCCAAATGCTTCTTTAATGCCTCTGATCTTTAATTCATCATATCCTGATTTGTATTTCCTCTCCTTACTAATTTTGTGGTTCTTAAGTAGTCCATCATGCATGAATTCTGATGTTTTTTGAAGCAATTCTGCAGGTGGTATTTCTGATGGATCTAGACTAAATGGCCCCACTATTGCATGCCTTACATCATCACCTATATCTTGCTCATTTCCCTTCTCTTGTTTCCTCCTCTTTTTCTGTTTTCGGGGTCCAGAAAATGTAAATCTGTCTGGGCATTTTTTCTTTCTTTTTGGCATTCCATCAACTGCCAGCGGGGTTGTGTCCCCTGTGTATACCTGATCCACCAAAAAAAAACTTTCAACAACTATTATGATAAAACTATTATTAATTGAATTATGAGCATGACTATGAATGCATGACATTTTTACAGACTACATCTTCTATCTTAAATGCAATATTATGGCCTAACTAAATATATTTTACCACAATCTGCGAGTCTAGTGGTTCTAGACTTTCTTCGTTTGTTTCTGGGTCAATGTCTTCAATGCCCTTCTCATCTTCATTTTGCTCCACTTCAGCCTCTTTACCATTTCCCTCTTCCTTATCCTACATGACCATCAAAACTCTTACAATCATCACTTAATGCACTAATTGATGAGATAATGATTACTTTCTCCTTCGTTCTTCTAGGTATGTGCTCAATTTCCCTATCACCTTGGTTAACTGCTCATTTTTTTTAAAACCAGCCAGTTTTTAACACGTATTAAAATTAAATTTGTTGAGTTTTGTTGAAGCGTCAATGTACAGAATCGAGAGCATTAATCTGGTCTACTAAAACTATGGACATTATAAGCATTACATAGGCATTGGATGTGAATAAGGTCCATGTGTTGTCGAAGTATGTTGTGAGAAACAAATGAAAAAAAAAAGAAAAAAATTATAATAATAATGATGCAGTTACTTTAAAAAACTTAAAATTTCATGTATCCAGTCCTTTGTAATATGATCAAATACTTTCCTTGTTTAGCTCAGCATAATTTGTTGTGTTAGTGTCCTTGCAGGCACTATCAATATCTTCAATCACCTTAACCTGCACAAAATATTCACAATTATATAACGAGTTACTAACACAATCACTGTAAACACCACTTACCTTTTCACTTCCTTTTTCACTGTCATGTTTAGCCTCCATATTGCCCATGTATTTCTCAAAAATCACATCTACCTCCGCACACAGCAGCTGCGTATCCAGCATTCCTATATCTTCAAAGATCTGAACATCAGCCTGCTCTTCTTTCTTTGTCTCATCAGTCATCATATTCTTTTCAATCAATTCCACCTCCTTAAGTAGCTGCTGGGTGTTCATTGATCCATCTACTTCCTTGAACATGTCATCTTGTGTCATTTGCACATCATCTTCCACCATCTTATCAACCGTCTCTGATCTCTCACATACTAACTCCTCAACTTCATCATGCTCATTACCTTGCTCACTGTCCTCTACTCTTTGTTCATTAAACTCCATACCCAAGTCAAAACTTGGCATGTCTTCCTTATCTTTCATTGTTGCTTTCTTAGACACTTTCTTCATCTTTTTACGCTTCCACATCATGCCTCTACTATCTAAAACCTTCTTCAACATGCTGGATTGTTTCATTTGCAACTCACACAACTTATCCACCTTAGATTCTAGCTTTTTAATCTTTTTCCTTGTGATACAATGGCTGACATGATATTGTGCATCACTTTATCTTCCTTCTCTTCATTTCCGGGCTTCTTTTGTCTCTTTGCTTTCCCTTTTTGCGCAGCCTGCCTTTTTTGTACTACCTTACTGCGTGTCATTACTGCCTTGGCCATCACTCCACTACATCCCCGTTCTTCGAAATCGTCACTATCATTTCCCATCCTTCACATCAACTTCATTAACATTGCTTGTCAATGCTTTAATAACTGAGTCCATCTTTAGCTCTTTTTCAGTGGCTTTCATTTCTTCCCATTCTACCTGCACATATAATTATAAAAACATTATTATATTACCCAATATGACAAATTCAACACTTCCATTCAATTATTTACTTTTCTCACCTGGTCATTATTAAATATCACATCCTCAATGACTTGCTGTGACGGCCTAGCAGGGGCTGCCCATTGCAGTGTCCTAGGCCACATATTTGCTCTCGCCCTCCTCACACAAACTTTTGCTTTTTCAAGGCCCGGGAAAGTCTCATATGCCCAGATCTGCAGAGCAAATATATATCCTGGAAATGTAAATCTTGCAGACGGCTCCTGGTAAAGAATACCTGCACATTTCCTTACTTGTTCATGTAGATCATCCCACACAACATCACCCCATGGATATTTGTTGAACTTTTCGATATCATCTACCAAATTAATGTACATCGATGGGAGCTTTATTTGATGATTGATTTCCTAGAATATAACTGCCTAGGACATGCAATAAACCAAGCTTTACCGCGTCCATTGCCTCTGCTCCACTCTCTCTTGATTTCCCTGATTCAAAAACGTCTTTAATGTCTCTTCGTGAAACTTTTTTCATTCCAGAGAAGTATCTTCTCCACAAATCGCCTGGAGCTTTACTGGATGTTATTGCCTTCTGTGTACCAAACGGGAACCCGGTAATTAAAGCCAAGTCACTTTTTGTAAAAGATGCAACTTTGTTACCAATCAAAAATTCCAGCTTTGTTTTGTCATTCTCTGTATTCAATCGCTCAACATGATTGGTGCAGAGTAGGATTAACAACTGCCCATTTACCCAGGGTATGTTTCCCAAGTCAAGTAAATAACCGAACACTGATTTTCTGAATTCTTTGAGCTCATCCTCATTTAAATAGGTCCTTATACTCTCCACTGCCTTTATTGGATTACAATAAGAATTTATTTTCATAGATTTTTCCAGTACAAAGTTATCACACTCAGTTGTCTTCACATACTCCTGCAATATAGTACAAGAATAGTTTCATACAAAATTTCATAATACGCCCCGTGAAAAAATTAAGCTAAATTATAGTCCTACATTACTGTCCAAATGTAGTACATGTTCCAAGTCCCAACGGTGTATGTATGTATATATGCAGTAACATTCATGTGAAATGGGATTAATATTTTGCTATAAACTGATTTCAATGGTCATTTTTGGTTCGTAGATGGTGTGAAGTCCCTGCATGTTTTTATTCCACCTGCTCTGTTTAATTGAGCATAAAAGATGTAATATTACTGCCATAATCAATTCCTGTAAATGGTGAATTCTAATAGTACACCATTTACAAATTAATAATGCATATACTCTACATCAAACATATATTTCTGCCCTAATAGTACATAAACAAATTAATGCACTACATCCGGGCATCTCTGTAACAAATCATATTACTTCAATGCATATAGTCTACAGCAAACACATTTCATTCAATTCAATTAAAGCCCAAACACCTTACGCTATTCCTTACAAATATTATTGCCCTAACTACACATTGATCAACTAATGCATGTAATACACATTGTTTACTACCCTCACTGTAATGTCCTGCGCATCATCTAATTCCAAAAAAAATGCTTTCCGGGATCCATTCACCCTCAACCTCCTTTACCTCCATTCAAATAATGCCCAAACAACAACACCGTCCCCCCAAGCAAACATTACTAACACTCTTACTGCCCTAATTTCAGAGCACCTTTCTATTTCAGGTTTCAAATTATAAAAATCTTTAATACAGAATAAACTTACAATTCCATGGACAGTAAACACATGCGATTGAGTCGCCTCCTCTGCTGCCGGTTGTCGTCGTTTCGCAGCCTTCTTCACTGCTCTTCTTCCTTGTTTGGGAGTCGTCTTCCTCATGTTGGCTTCGTTAAACGGCGTCTCTCTCTCACACACACACTTCTAATTGAATTCTTCCGGCATTACATTCTCCGTACCGAAGGCGGTTAATTCAGAATACCCGTTTCAGAAGCCCATTATACGGTGCACGTTTCTCGTTGGTTTCTTTTCCATTTCAGGGCTTTTGACTTATTTGAAGCTAAGGGCAATTCCGGGTTTTTAAATGCTTTCGTGCGTGGGGCGATGTATGGCATGCTTTTTGTAGTCATACGGTTGATTAAAAAACACACCTGGTCAAATCTTGGGAATAGTCTCATGTTTTAGTATTATTAGGGTATTTTTCCCGAGAAGTAAAGGTTAGCTTACGCAGAATTCAATTTTCTGTGTACACAGACAAATAATGTACGAGTACAAACATTTTGTCTGTACAAACAACTAATATCAGGGTTAAGTTGGTTGTGTATACAAACAAAAAAGAAATACACACTAACAAAAAATGTATGAGTACCAGCAATTTTATCTGTATACATGCAACTATTATCGGTATACAAACATTGATTTGTTTGTAATTCACATTGATTGTCATACGTTTTTATAAAAATGACAGGGTGGTTGCACAAAAAATCAATGTCTATGTACATAGGCATTAGTTGTATGTATAGAGACAAAAAAATGTTCCGCATACATTTATCCCACTGCAACCTAACCCTAACTTTTGCGCAACATTTTTTGTTTGTGTACAACGACACTAAAAGAGAATAATTGTCTATATAGAGATGATGGATAGTCTACCCATGGGTATGTATCTGAAGGGTTACTGCGGGAAGTAACTAGAGAGAAGTCAAAGCAAGTAAGAGAGAGAAAGTGTATTGGATATATGAATGCAAAGCGTATTCCGAATCTGGTTTGCAAAAGGGGGAATGGGGTGCTATTTATAGTAGCAATAAATGTGAGACGGGGACACGTGTCAAGCATCCAACGGCCGATGGGTCACATCAACCGGGTGTCACTAGCATTCGCACGTGGCCGCATTTAATGTGGCGGTTGGATGTGACGTTGTACTTGGTACGGCGACCCAGGCGCATGTGGAGAGGATATTCTTGTCGAGGAAGGTACCCTCGGTTGTAGATGATTAGCCGAGGGCTCTTCCTGTCGAAGGCTCCTTAAGGCCGAGGGCTCCAGGTGCCGAGGGTTACTGTTTTTCGCCGTTTTCTCCCAGTAACTTTGTATGCTGAAAATAACCTTTCTGTGAGTATCTGGAGCCTTCGGTCAAGGGGCCGAAGGCACCCCCAGTGTGCATTGTCGGTTGCTTGATACTCGGGGCGCTGTGATTTGGGCCTGGTGTGCTCCCTGGGCTTATTGGGCCTTGATTTGAGTAGTAGGAGTCTATGGGCCGGAGGTCCCTGGGCCATATACTCCATCAAGAGACATTTTTTTGTGGTTAAGTCATATAAAATGTTACTAGTTTTACAGTCTCATCTTTCCTTACAGTTTCCAATATATGTCGTTATCTGATAACCGCTTATGCGGCGTTGTAGTAAAACGGAGTCTAACCTTTCGGTTTTTCCCCGAGTATCGTTTCTCTTAGGAATGGCGGAGGACTTTTCTTAATTTAGTCTTAGTCACGGGATATCGATAATCGTTAGAAGCTTTTTCAATACAAAAAAAGGGTGATTGTATTCTAAACTAGGCCAAATTGCAAAATTATAACTAGGAGCAAATTTCAACTAAAGATGAAGGCTTAATATCGAATATTCTAAAGATTAATGAAAAGATTGAGGCAAATAAGGGCAATGATTTGAGTAATTAGAAATGGATATATTCTTGGACCTAGTAATTAGGGGAATTAAAACTAAAATTGGATTAATAATTTCTTTTCTCATAAACAAGAATAGGAATTACTATCATTAATTTATCCTATTTCTAGGTTTCATTAATGTATTCAAAAATGGTTGGCTTCAATTAAATTCTAATCTCATAGACAAGGCAGAAATAATTCTCCAATATTTTAATTAATAAAAATAGCCAAATTCATTAACTAATTAAACTCATTATTTAAGCAATTTGAATTTATTTCTCATAGACAAGATGTTAATCCCTTTCATTAAACTTTCTTATTTCTAGGCCTTATTAATGTGCTTGAATATGGTTGGCTCAAATTAATTTCTAATCTCATAGACAAGTTAGAAATAATTTTCCAAAATTTAATTAACGGAAATGGCTAACAATTATTAATTACTATTTCATCAATTTAAATAACTAGTCCAATTCATTAATTTTAACCCCTAATTTTCTGCTAACAAGTCAATCCATATTCTTTTAGTCAATTCATGCTCAAAACAAATTTAGCTACTAAACATTATTTTTGCATTCAACAATATAGTAAATAAATTAAACATTAACAAGGAACTAAACATTTATGATAGCAAAAATTCAAACAAAAATAAGATTATATAAAAATAAACTTTCTGAACTAAAATATGATCTACTGTTATTTTTCCCGAATTTTCAAACCTAAAATCCAATTTTACACTAATTTAATAATTTTCCCAATATTAACTAGATAATACAAAAAGCAACTAGAAATATTCTAATTTCGTTTTAAATTTTATATTGACTACCGGGGATGATATTGCAGTGGAATAAACTGGAATTAGGACCGATTTTTTTCTTCTATTTTTAACTAATTAATTAAATTTATGCAATAATAACAACTAATTACCGAAATTAATTAAAAATTGGGAAAACTATCAAATAAGCCCTCGAACTATACCGAAAAGGTCGATTAGATCCTCATACTTTACAAACACTCAATTAAGTCCTCGAACTATTAAAAAAAGTTCAATTAAACTCTTTCGGTCGGTAAGTAACCGGTTTCCCGGTTAAATGTAACCTGTTTCCCGGAAGCCGCCGTTGCTGGGGTTCGAGCACATCGCTGCCATCGTCGTCGTTTGACCGGGAAATCGGTTACTTACCCACCAAAAGGGCTTGATTAAACGTTTTTTAATAGTTCGAGGACTTAATTGAGTGTTTGTAAATTACGAGGGCCTAATCGACTTTTTCGGTATAGTACGGGGGCTTATTTGATAGTTTTCCCTTAAAAATTACTTGTGCTTCGTGAAAATTAACTTTCTTCAGATAAATAACAACCTTGAGGCTAGTAAACAACTATATAATTAATTGGAATGAATTCAACATCAACAACTATTTTATTTAATTTTTGGAAGAAAATGTGAAATACTTGATAAATATTCTGGAAATTTTGGAAGAACAGATCGAACAAACAAGTTGTATATTCAGAATCTACAGATCGAGAGGATGAAAATGCATATATAGAACTTACAATTTGAAGCTAAAATGAAGAAGATATGGAAGATGGAAGTTTCTCTCTCCCAAAACCTTTGAAAGCTGCGGAAATGGTGAACAAGAAGATCTTTTAGAACTGATTTAGGGTTTGTAATGGTGTGTTTGAGTTCAGCAAAAATCGGACTATTTATAGCAAAAAAATCCTGTAGGCGGACTGAAGGGCAGTCGCCCTTCGTTCAGCGCCGTCCACCTGTCGTCTTTTCCCCGGCAACTCAACTTGCCTCGCGTCACTTCGCCGCAGACGGTCACGGAAGGCGGCCGCCTGCCGTTTCTGTCTGCCCGCATGCCGTCTTTTCACACCGACGGTTGTTGGCTTCGTCGTTTTGTGCCGTAGGTGGTCACCGAGGGCGGTCGCCCTTCGTTGAGTGTCGGCAGCCTTCAGTCTTTTCTGGTTCCGGTCAAAGTCGTAAAATTGACTTTCCAAAAATAGCTATAGGTGGCCAGGAGGGCTGTCAATTTTGGCCGCCTGTGAGATTATCGGGTCGGCTTGTTCTGTATTTTATATTTTTCAAATTTTCCTTCTGGACCACTTTGATATTTTGCTTCCTTCTTTAGATATGGATTTATCTGTTACTCAAATTGACTCATTTTGTGCTCAATTGGCCCGAAATTTCACTAAACATATTATGAATGTAATTTTCACCTGAATTCATGAAATTTGACCCAAAATATCCAAAACGTGCCTTGTTTTTCTGTTTTCTATACACAAATCGCTTAATTTTGATAAGAAAAATAAGTACAAAAATAGACTTATCAATCTCCTCACACTTAAGTGTTGCTTGTACTCAAGTGACAAATTGGTTGGAAACACACTCAAAAAGGGTAAACTTGACTCTATTACAATCGAGTTGCTATTAAAGAAATAGAAACAAAAAACTCTTCTTTTATTCTCGATTTTGAAACATTTTAGAAAAATCACCCAAAATACAAGAATTTTAAAATTATTATTACTTAAAAACTATTGATTATGTTAAACCACCAATCAATTCCTTATCCCAAGGTTTTCATTATTCTAATTTGGACATTTATCTTATTCACCAGATTTTTTTTGCCTCTTTTCCACTCTTGTTGGTGTTATCCCATGGTAGATGCATATTTCATTCTCACAGACTATGTAATGAAGATGGCGGAACTCGTACATGTTTTGTTCGCCGTGCGTTGACCTCAACTTTGTTGCCGGCCATTGCTTGGGTCCAGACATCGTCGGAAAACCGTAGGTGCTCCAGGCTGCAGGTTTGCAGTGACCTTCGTGGCTATGACGGCTATAACCCGTAGCGATGGCGGTGCTGGACCAAAAGCAACGGCGACGAGAGCTAGAAAGGCACGACGAACTTCAGCGGTGCAACCAGCTTCAGCAGATATGGCGTACGGCGGCAGTTGACGGTGACTCCAACTCAGATCTGGTGCAGCAGCGACAAGCACCGGCGTTCGGCAATCTCCTCGGCGACAACATCCTCTGCCCTAGATCTGGATTTTCCATATTGATTTTTTTGACTTTTCCAAGACTGTAATTTGGTCGATTCCTTGTGATTCGAATGAATTTCTTGATGTTTCTGGAGAGGAATCTCACTTGATTTGCTCAAACTCTCAATGAAAGCACCATTGATGGATTATAGGGATCCAAGCATATATAATTTGGGAGAGATTGAGCTTAGTAAATGGAGAAGAAGGATGAATAGTAGAATGTTGTATGAATTGATTCTAGGAATTAGGAACTAGGATTACAAGTCTCCCAAAGGGAGTATAAATAGACAAATAATGGGTCGGGCCGCTAATATGGGCCCGATAGGCCCAACTGCATAAAAGACTAATCTAGTACATACAAATGATATATGAACTCTACAATAATACAAATGATATAAATGACATCTGACAGTCGTGTGTGAGCCGCTGTCCGGGTCCAATAGTCATGAGACCGGGGGTCCGAGTCCATATACTCTATCAGTAGCGGAAAGAGCGAAAAGGAAAAATGAGACAATCTTTAATCACGTATGTTGTTAGGTTGACTATGTGAAACATGCTTGGACGACATCTAGTACAGGATGTATGTACCCCCCCCCCCCCCACCCCCACCACCATTGTTGTAAAAGTGCTGCTTTGGGCCAAAAAACTAATTCATATGTCCCTTAAAACTTTGAGATCTTTCCTTTTTGAGAAGTCCCAAAAACTTTGTCACTTTCTCTTTTAGTCAACTATTTATTTGTTCCTGTTATTTTTCTCTGCACAAATTTTAATCACACAATTTTGACCTTATTATTTTCTGTGGCGATCAATCTTGTCAAAGTTTTAAGGGACAGAGGGAGTATAATACAAAAAAAGAGTATGAATATAAAAAAATACCGAGAAAAATTAAAATAGTAGGAAGTATATGAATACGAAATACAATATACTTATTTTATTTAGTTATAATTTAAGTTGAAGATAAAGAAAAGTGAAATTACAATTATATTTATATTTTTTATGGAGAGAGAAAAGAATAAAGAAGAATCCACGAATAAGAAAAAAGAAAAATGTTGCGCTCTAAGAAAAAAGAGGGAGAAATACGTAACTTTGTTAGTATCATACAGTTTGTGAATAATACAATAATACATACGTTCATGTATAATATGATACAGTTATATAAAATACGACCAAATATACGTTTCATACGTTCGTGAAACGGATAAAGATACAGACGTGTTTTAAACGCTTCAGAGTTTTAAAATATGGCATATAATACGTGTCTTATATACTAATTTAATGACAAAAAAAGAGTAATTTAACATTGCATTCTTGAACAGTTTAAAATGTACGAAATAGGTTTTTCGAATATACGAATTTGAATTCATAGGTACAATAACTAATAAAAATGGCACTGCCTATTTAAGTAGAAGTAGAGAAATATTATTAATTAGAGAATGATTGATATTATTGTGGCCGTCAATTTGATGAGCCGGCACAATATTCTTTTTGTAGTCTGTGTATGGGTGGAACATAAGAGTATTTAATAGTAGTACAATAGTAATTGTTGAGGTTACTGTTCAGAAGCCCAAGGCCTCGACTCGGTCTGTTATTGTTCAAAAGCCCAAGGCTTCGCCTCGGTACGAAGTCTGAATGACGAGGCCCCTTTCAGCCTATCAAGCATGGTTCGGTCCTTTGGGCCCATTTTGGCCCACTTGGCCCATTAGGGTAGACTTTTCCCTCACCCCCATTTCCTATAAATAGGAGGCTCCCCCCCCCCCTTTAGAAAACCAGCACGGGGTAGTGAGAGTTGAGAGTTGTTTCTCTCACTAGAAAACTTATAGGTTGCTCTACTACCCTCTGGCGCCGCCACTCGCGGTGGTCGCCGGCGCCGGAGCCCTCTTGGCTCCGGTGGGTTGTGGTGGTTGATGTTCATTATGGATTTTTGGAAAAAATCTCACTGAGGTGGGAGGTTCTTGGTTGTGAAGGACTTTCAGCGTTGGATCTAATGGAGTTCAGCCCAGGCGAGGTGAAGATCGAGGAGCTCATAGAGGGTCTGGCAAATTTCGTTTTCGCCGCTTTACCAAACGAACGGTAACCACCGTGTTCATCGCATCAAACTTGCGCCACCTACAACTACGACGAAGGTTGTCCTCCGGCACCAATAGCACCTTCGTCTTCGGACAGGGTGCCGATATGGTTGGGAATGGTCGGAGTGCACGGGGGACTGGTGGATAGGGATGCCAGGACACGGAACTTCAGAATTCCAAGGTGGTGCAGGTCTCGCCATAGATCTCACGCTACATTTCTCCGGTGAGTTTTTCATTCTTCCACAGGTGGTTGTTGTTTTACTGTGGCGGCACAGGGTGAGGGCTACCCGGGTGCAGGTTTGGAGTGCCTCTTCCATCGCAGTTCTGTCACGCTAAGAGGCCCTCGTCTGGCCAGGGCTTGGGTTTCTAAGATGGCAGTCACCGGTGGCTACTTTTGCTTGTCGCCGGAGTATTCTTTTCACTCCGGTGAAAGTGCTTTGATTTTGGACCTCTATGGGAGACGGGTATCATTATTCTCAAAAGGGTTGGCTTCTTGTCTGGTCGGGATGGTTCGTGGGTATTATGGATACGTTGTTCCGGCTGGTTCTTTGAACTCCGTTCTCCGGCCACCGGACTTCCTGGTGTTGCCGGTACCAGGTGGGGTGGTCGGGGGTGGGGGATTTGACTGGATTCCGGCTACTGTCACTCCGCCTCATGACGCCGTCTACCAACGCCGTTGGGGGCCACCGGGGCTCAACGGGAGTAGGGGGTGGAAGGGGGAACTACGGTTTGGCTTAGGTGACTGCTCCGACTTGATGTACGAAGTTTGCTCTCTTGTTGCCGGTCGCTGGAAAACCTGGGGTCACCGGACTAGGTGGGTTATGAGATGATGGACAGGTGGGTACAGCCTGTCACTGTTCATGGTTGACTGGATTTGAATTTCAAATTCAAATTTGTTGATGTTGCGGCGCTAGTCTGATGCAATGATGGCTGGGTCTAACCCTAGTTCGCAGCGCTGGATTGGGCCTTGGAGTTGGGCTTCACTGTACGTGGCTGCTGGACTGCTTTTGCAAGAAAGGGCTGCTGGATTTTTATTTTTGACTTTTGATGAATGAGTCGGGGTCTATCCCGTGCCATTCTTGGACTGTTTTCTGTGATGTCTTTTGGACTTCTGAAAATTTCCTCTCTCCTTACCCCTATCGCAAGGCGGGGGTGGGGGGCAGATACAGGTAGATACCATTTTAGGTTAGCATGCTGACTTAGATAGTTTTTTTGACTTTTTGATGCATTTTACTATACTATTTTCTGGATATATATATTTACAGTTTATCCAAAAAAGGAAGTTTTCCCTCCATGTTAAGGGTTGGTCTCTTCTTCCTCACTTTCTCCTCCTTCTCTCTAGAATAGCTAGCTTGCAGCCCCCATTAATGGAAGCTTCATACTTGTACTATGTAAATGGTGAGGAGAGCCTAATGAGAATGAGGGTGGCTTGGACATTAGCCCGAAAAGTCCCGTGGTTTTCTCCATTTCGGGTTTCCACGTAAAAATAGCTTGCTCATACATATTTATTATATTGTTTTGGATTAAACTAAACACTGGCGCCGTCCTTGAGGAGGTGGAGTTGGATGATCCTTCGGACAGGAAGGTATCCATTGGGACTGACCTAGAGCCCGAGATCAGGGAAGGGTGATCCTCGTCCTTCAGAAGTTCAAAATTCTATTTGCCAGAGGGCCGGAGGACATGCCGGGGATAGACACGAACATCATCTGCCACAAGCTGGCCGTTCAGACCGATGCCAACCCATCTAACAGAAGAAGAGATACATGGTGGCCGAATGGCGGGATTTCATCAAGGTGGAGGTGACCACCCTGCTCAGCATTCACCACATCCGGTCAGTCATCCACGTGGAGTGGCTGTCAAATGTGGTGCTGACACCCAAGGGTCCTACTTGGCGGATGTGCGTGAACTACTCGGACCTCAACAAAGCTTGCCAGATGGATCCTTATCCCATGCCGAGGATTGATTTGTTGGTAGACAAAATGGCAGGTTGTGAGCTGCTCATCTTCATGGATGCTTTCAGAGGATATCATCACGTCTTTATGCACCCGAATGACGCAGAAAAAACAGTGTTCGTCACGTCGGATGGTGTGTATTGTTATGTGGTCATGTCGTTCGGCCTGAGGAACGCCGTGGCAACCTTTCAGAGGATGATCGGGATATTGTTCAAGGAGGTCCTCGGAAAAATCATGGAAGCCTACGTGGACGATATCCTGATCGAGAGCAAAAAGAAGGAGGACCACGTCCAACACATGGAGAAGGTCTTCACCATAATGCAGGAGGCCAACATGAGACTGAACCCGAAGAAGTGTGCCTTTATCGTCAAGGGAGGAAAATTCCTCAGTTATATGATGAGTGAGCGTGGGATTGAGCCCAACCCCGAGAACGTAAAGGCCATCATGGACATGGAGGCCCGACCCCAGGAATTTAAAAGACGTACAGAGGCTCACAGGACGCCTGACAGTTCTGAGCCGCTTCATGTCGAAGTTGGAAGACCGGGCCATTCCCCTCTTTCAAACCATGAAGAAGGCGAACCCCTTTGAGTGGACATCGGAGTGCCAGGCGACATTTGAAGATTTCAAGATGTACCTCTCCTCTCCGCTCGTCTTGACGAAAGCGGACCTAGGGGATGAGCTGTACATGTATCTGGCTGTGGCCGACCTGGCTGTGAGCTCTGTGCTGTTGAAAGAAGAAGATGGCGTTCAAAGGCCAATTTATTTTGTGAGCAAGGCGTTGAATGGCCTGGAAACCAGTACATGCTGATGGAGAAGACGATCCTCACCTTGATTGCATCGATCAAGCGGTTGGCACCGTACTTCCACGCGCACTCGGTAACGGTTTTTACAACACAGTCCCTCGCCACCATCCTCAGAAACCAGATGGAGAGCGGGAGGATTATGAAGTGATCCCTGGTGATCGGGCAATACAATGTGGAATTCAAGCCCATGCCGACGATCAAGGGACATGCTTTGGTGGACTTCATCGCTAAATGCACAACACGCACGGAGGAGGGATCCCATGGGGTGAATGATTTTGACAACTGGTGGGAGATGTACACCGATGGGGCCTTCAATGCAAAAGGGTGCGGAGGGGGGGCAGTTATCACATCCCCTAAGGGTTTCAAGGCCTATTAATCAATAAAGTTCGAATTCAGGGTTACCGATAACGAGGCTGAGTACGAGGCGCTGATTGCAGGATTGAAATACGCACAAGGCCCTTGGCATAGCTCGTTTGAAGGTATAGATGGATAGCCAGTTGGTAGTCACACCGATAAACGGAACCGCTGAAACCAGGGAGGAACGGATGAAGGCCTACAGAGAGCTGGCAGAGGAGCAGACTGCACAGTTTGAACAGGTGGTCATTGATCAGGTACCCTGGGTGGAGAACGTCGAGGCAGACATCCTGTCTAAACTAGGAAACCCTCTATCCGAGGATCAGACGACGCTCATCCCCAAGCACATCAAAGGTTTTGCCATGCAGGAAGTGCTCCCCCGCCCGGCTACGAAAACTATTTAGGTAACAGCTATTTCTTTTGCAGATCCAAACTGGACGACTGAGGTAGCTGATTACCTCAAGGATGGAACCCTTCTCTTGGACCCGGATGGCCGAACAACTGGGAGGGGTGCCTGGATCAAAAGACGAGCGCCGAGCTTTGAAATTATTGATGGGTAAAGACGTTCGGCAGACCATACCTCAGATGTCTCCCATCGAACCTAGCTATTACGGTCATGGAGGAGATCCATGAGGGCGTTTGTTCTAGCCAACAGGGGCCTCAGACGCTGGCAAGGAAGATCATCATGCAGGGGTATTACTGGCCGACTATCCAATGAGATTGTTTCAACCACACTCACAAGTGTACGGTATGCTAGCAGTACGCACCAATGACAGGGCTGCCGGCTAGCTTCTATACCCCGATGACCATAGCACTACCTTTCGCAAGATGGGGGATAAATTTGTTAGGGCCACTACCCAAGACGACCGACAGAAAGAAGTTTATAATTGTGGCCATCGATTATTTCACGAAATGGGTGGAGGCCGAACCTCTGACAAGAATTACAGAACATCGATGCCAGTGTTTCGTCTGGCAGAACATCCTGTGCGACTTCGGAATCCCAGAGCAGATCATCATAGACAACAGACGAGAGTTCGTCGGTAAGGGTTTCGAGGCATATCTGACCAAATGGGGCATCATGTACTCCAAAGCCTCAGTGGCCTACCCCCAATCCAACGGCCAGGTGGAGAACATGAACCGCACCATTATGGATGGTATCAAGAAGTTGGAAGACTACACCTCCACCTGGTTAGAGAAGCTGAACTACATCCTTGGGACTTACAGGACCACCCCGAGGACAGCTACCGGGGAAACTCCCTTTGCATTAGCATACGAGTTTCAGGACAAGGTCCCTACAGACGTGCAGACGTGCTCGTACCAACACACCGGACGACGCACTTGCAACCGGAGAACAATGAAGACATGCTACGTGCGAAGCTTCACTTCATTGAGGAACGAAGGGATCTCGCCGCCCGTTGGATGGAAGAATACCACCGAGCCACCCAGAGATACTTCAATAAGGCGGTGAGGATCAGAGGAATAGAGGTCGGGGACCTAGTTCTAAGGAAACGATAAAAGAGCAAACCGCTCGATGGCGGAAAAAATGGCCAAGAACTGGGAAGGGCCGTACAGGGTCTCCAGAAAATACGCTCACGGGACGTTCTTCCTCCACACAATGGAGGGGCACGTCGCTAGCATGTGGAATGTGGAGCACTTGAAGAAATTCTATCAATAAGGCCATCTTACAAAATTCCTTCCTCCCAAAAAAAATGGGGACAGAGGGAGACATAACTCCCAGGACTAGGGAATCCCAAGGGATAAACCTGTTCTTCATCAAGATCGTCGCCCTCACACAGCACGGCCCCCAAGGCCGAAGCTGCGAAGCACAAGCCCAATGAGCAGTGTGGAGGACCGGTGAGAAGGTGGTTGAACGAAAACCAGGGAATCCCAAGGGATAGACCTGTTCTTCATCAAGATCATCGGCCTCACGCAGCACAACCTCAAGTGCCAAAGCTGCGAAGCACAAGCCCAATTAGCAGTGCGGAGGACCGCTGAGAAGGTGGTTGAATGAAAACCAGGGAATCCCAGGGGATAGACATGTTCTTCGTCAAGATCATCGGCCTCACGCAGCACGGAGGACCGGTGAGAAGGTGATTGAATGAAAATGAAGACCCCTCAAAAAAAGAAGAAAGAGGGGCACCAGGGAATCCCGAAAGGGGTAAACGTATTCTTCATCAAGAAAATCGGCCTCACGCAGCACGGTCTCAAATGCCAAAGCTGCGAAGCACAGGCCAAACGACAGGATCATAAAAGAATCAAATAATTTGTGCTCGATTCGCGATTTGAATTCATATAAGACGATTCGAATTCGAAAAATTCAAATACCAATACAAATAAGAATATTAAATTTGATACGAGATGTTATCAAATACAAATAAGAATATCAGTGTATTCGATTCAAATATTAATCAAATACATTCGATTAATAATAATGGTAATATTAATGTCAATATTAATAATAATAGTAATAACACTATAATAACTTTTAAAAGATAGCAATACCCTCAAAGTGTAGCCCATACATACACTTTTGCTTACATATTCCAATCCCATTTGTAATAAATCATAATATAAATACGAATACTAATCAATTTTTTGGTTCAAATGTCTTTCAAATACAATACAAATAATTATGTATTCGATTTGAAGAATAAAATTAGAGTTGTTTGACTTTGATATATACAATTATCAACTTATTTCACAAATTATAAGTATAATAATTGCTAATGTGTGTGTGTTAGTATTCATTTCAAAATGTTTGAAATAGATTTATACGTAGTATTTATTAATCATAAAATTAATTCACTTTAGTATATCGTGCACCATCTAAAAATGCATTGATCCATTAAATTTAAATTCTAAGAACACATATTAAGTCATAACATGCATTTACAACATAAAAAATACGGAATATAAGAAAAGTTATTTTAGAGTGATATTTGACTAATATTTAACTTATGCTCAAATCGATTTGATATTCGTATATGATTCGTTAACTATTCGTATTGTTAAATAAATACAAATACAAATTGAAATTAATATTCGTTTCATATTTGAATTTGAATTCGTATTTGAAAAATTAAACAAATACAAATACAAAATCTCATTATTCGACTCGATTCGGTTCGTTTACAACCCTACCAAACGAGTAGTGCAAAGAACCGGTGAGAAGGTGGTTGAACGAAAACCACGAATCCCAGGGGATAAACCAGTTCTTCATCAAGATCATTGGGCTCACGCAGCACGGCCCCAAAGGCCGAAGCTGCGAAGCACAAGCCAAATGAGCAGTGTGGAGGACCGATGAGAAGGTGGTCGAACGAAAATGAAGCCTAAAAAACAAGAGGGGCACCAGGGAATCCCGAAAGGGATAAACCTGTTCTTCATCAAGATCATCGGCCTCACGCAGCACGATCTCAAATGCCAGAGCTGCGAAGCACAAGCCCGATGAACAGTGCAGAGGACCGACGAGAAGGTGATTGAATGAAATTAGAATATTTTGCACCTCATTAGCAATACGGAGGATCAATGAGGGGACAAACGGAAGGCAAATCAGAACAAAAGAGATACACAAGGAGAATACAAAGGATGAGTTTATTCTTCGGCTCTACTGGCCGGGAAAATACAATGAATTATTTAAATTACAAGTACAAAGGGAAGGATCAAACTTGGCCGTCGCTCGGGGGGGACATCCTTGGAAGGAATCGTCGGTTTGCCTTTAGCCCGCTCAGCCCGCTTCCGCTCGACCTCCTCCTGCTTCTCCTTAAGGTACCTCAGGGGCTCAGGGCCCCTTCATGAGCCTCAAATAAAAGAGGCATTGAACTCGGCGGCTCGGGGATCAAAGGGAATGGGAAAGTGACGTTCAAAAACTGGAAGGTTGGCCACCACAGACCGATCACCCCCTTAGCAAAAGCATCATCGGCAAGGAAGTCTTCACCCGTCAGAGTTTTCTTTAAGAGCTGAACCTCAGCTTCAAGAGCGTCGGGGCTCGTCGCCAGGTACTCTCCAACGAACGTGGCCAAATGCCATTTTCGTCATCACCTGCACCGCATTGGTATAGGCCTTGGATTACTGGAACTCAATGGAGCTGAAATCCTTAATCTTCAAGACGTCAGCCTCATAGATGGGAGTGGTCCACTTGGAATCACAGCGGCAGAATTCCACCTTAGCTCTCTCTGCGGCCTCTTGCTTGGCACGGAGCGTCTTCAGCTCCTCGGCCTGCTTACGGATGACCTCCTTCTGAGAGACATTCTCCCGGGAAAGCTTGTCCGACGATTTGGCCTTCGCCTGGATCTCGTTGAGGCGACCCTTGGCCTTAATGATCAAATCCTCGGCCTCGCCCCTCAGTTTCGCCATGGCTCGACCTTGCTCCTCATATACGAAACGTGCCTTACTGAAGTAGAGGGCGGCTTTGTTAAGAGTGCTGAGGCCGCACTCGTGAAGATCCACCAGATCTACGTAGCCGGCGAAGTCCTGAGGAGCCTTCAACCCCAGCGAACACCAGATCGAAGAAGCCGTCTGAACGAACAACATCTTGGACTCAGCACGGGGGCTGAGCCTAGAAAATTCAATCAGCCCCATGGAGGAAGTATGGGGCTCTGGTGGTGGAAGAACACAATTCTCCTTCTCATTCCCCTTGTCCTTACCCTTGTCAGTAGGGGGCGATCTGTTTATTGGTAGGGACGATCGGCTCATCATCAGAACCATCCAGCAAAACTATGGCCTGAGAGGTCGGCTCCTCACGGCGAGGTCTCTTGGCGAGATGACCATCTTATGTATGATCGCTGGCCCGTTCCCACGTCACCCGCTGCTCTGCCCTAGCAGCCGAGGTTCCCTTTCCTTTGCTCTGACGGCTGGGGACCGAGGGAATATCATTCAGACGAACCATGTCAGGGAGATTGGTGTAAACTCCTACAAAAAGTGAGAACAACAGTCAATATTGGGAAATGCAAATGACCATATACCCCAAGACTATGACCTAGCATACCTAAACCAGCCCGGGACATGAGGGACTCAACCACCAGTTGCCGAAGGTTGTTGACACCGAGACTGGTGATACGATCAACGTGCCCCAATTCTTCATCCGTCATGGCCAGGGGGCGAACTTGACCGGATATGAATTCCACCGGTCAGAAAAGGGCATCGGGGAGCCCACCTCAGCGAAGAAGAACCTCTCCTCCCAGTCGAACGGGTTGGACCTGTTGTTGGAGAAAGTGCCTTGGAGGGGCATGCAGTTAGGCATAGATAGTCGGTGGCCCCAAACGGATGGACCCGGAAAAAATGGTGGAATAAATCCACAAAAGGGACCACTGCGACGCTATGGCAATGAACTATAAAACCTGCGATGACCCTATAGGATGCGGGGACGAGCTGCGCCGAAGTAATCCGGAGGTCCCTGAACAAATTCACATGGAAGCGGTGCAGAGGGAATACTAGACCAGCCATAACTGAATCTAGATGCACCATCACATGGCCAGGCAGATGGCGCATGGGATGACAGACTCGCCGAACGTCGTATCCCCTTAGGGGAGGAAACAACTAGCCTACCATAAGTTTATGGCAGGGGAGCAGACGCTGGCGCTAACGCCGCATACAGAAAAAGTTATGGGAATAACAGGGAGGCCAAGGAGGCATTCCCTGCTCATAAAATTTGAGATCATCCCCGAAGAAACATCCATCATCCACCTGATTGGCGGATATGGACGCTGGGATGGCTCTGGTTTCTGGCTTCCGGGAGCTCAAGGATGCTAAATGACTAGACATAGCAACAAACAGAGGCTAGATTGAGGGAACTTACTGAGACCAAGGGAATCTAGAGAGAGAAAACAATTTAGCAGAGTGATGACCAAAGAAGGAAGAATGATAGCCCATTTCAAAAAAATGGACTACTTATAAGCAGCGCCGCCGGGCTTGCCCAATCAAGGAGGAACACGTGGCAACCCGTGAGCGGTAGACCCCGCGGCAGGCGTGTCGTTTCGATATTCGTGCCAGCCAAGTGCACGCGATGGAGGTGCCACTTTGTAGCATGAAGACATACGTCAAAGTCGTATTGTTCCCAAGATCATGCTCGTAAAAAAAGATATAGAGGGGCACCCGGGAATCCCGAAAGGGGTAAACCTGTTCTTCATCAAGATCATCGACCTCGCGCAGCATGGTCTCAAATGCCAGAGCTGCGAAGCACAAGCCCAACGAGCAGTATGGAGGA
The DNA here is from genome assembly GCA_945859875.1 of Cuscuta europaea. Taxonomy (NCBI): domain Eukaryota; kingdom Viridiplantae; phylum Streptophyta; class Magnoliopsida; order Solanales; family Convolvulaceae; genus Cuscuta; species Cuscuta europaea. Next base: position 35,951,617 of record CAMAPE010000010.1, on the reverse strand, counting down.
CCGGTGAGAAGGTGGTTGAACGAAAACAAAAGACCCCTAAAAAAAGATATAGAGGGGCACCAGGGAGTCCCGAAAGGGGTAAACCTGTTCTTCTTCATCAAGATCATCGACCTCGCGCAGCACGACCTCAAATGCTAGACCTGCGAATCACAAGCTCAACGAGCAGTACAAAGGACCAGTGTGAAGGTGGTTGAACGAAAGCAAAGACCCCTCACAAAAAAAAGATATAGAGGGACACCAGGGAATCCTGAAAGGGGTAAACGTGTTCTTCATCAAAATCATCATCCTCGCGCAGCATGACCTCAAATGCCAGAGCTGCGAAGCACAAGCCCAACGAGCAGTACGGAGGACCGGTGAGAAGGTGGTTGAACGAAAACAAAGACCCCTAAAAATAAAAAGATAGAGAGGGGCACCAGGGAATCCCGAAAGGGGTAAACCTGTTCTTCATCGAGATCATCGACCACGCGCAGCACGACCTCAAATGCCAGAGCTGCGAAGCACAAGCCCAACGAGCAGTATGGAGGCCTGGAGAGAAGGTGGTTGAACGAAAACAAAGGCCCCTAAAAAAAGGGGCAGCAGAATACACAAAGGGAAAAGAATGAAGTCTTCATTTTCAGCTCTACGGCTGAGGGCAGTGAGACGATTATCATTCACCAACACGTCGATGGCCTGTAGACTCACAACAGGTCGAGGGGCGAGAGACGGTTATCATTCACCAAAAGGACGAGAGCCTGTAGACCACCAACACGGTCGAGGATCATGAGACGATCATCACCACCTTATGCAGTACGATCGACCCCTCAGCACGGTCGGCTCGTCCATACCTTCCAGGATGGCGACCACCGTCTTATGCAGCATGATCGGCCCCTCAGTGCCATCGTGTTTAGTTCACGGTCGGGCTCACCCATTCCTTCCAGGATGGGGACCACCGTCTTATGCAGTAGGATCGGTCCCTCAGGCCCATCGTGTCTAGTTCACGATCGGGCTCACCCATTCCTTCCAGGATGGGGACCACCGTCTTATGCACTACGATCCCTTTCCCGATCCAGTTAGGAGGGGCAACACCTTACCGACAGAATATGTATAGAGGGGCAAACATCCACTCATGAAGTAGGATCACTCGAAGACAAAGAATCAAGGAAGACAAAGGAAGACATGAGCAAGAATATACTTTCTCGAGCAGATTTGCACGCTCACCACTCAAGAAACTGGGGGACTTGTGTTGAGGTATATTATCCCGGTCTATTACTGTTCAGAAGCCCAAGGCCTTGCCGCGGTACGAAGCCCGAATGACGAGGCCCCTTTCAGCCTATCAGGCATGGTTCGGCCCTTTGGGCCCATTTTGGCCCACTTGGCCCATTAGGGTAGACTTTTCCCACACCCCCATTTCCTATAAATATGGGGCTTTCCCTCCATGTTAATGGTTGGTCTCTTCTTCCTCACTTCCTCCTCCTTCTCTCTAGAATAGCTAGCTTGCAACCTCCATTAATGGAAGCTTTGTACTTGTACTATGTAAATGGTGAGGAGAGCCTAATGAGAATGAGAGTGGCTTGGAAATTAGCCCGAAAAGTTCCGTGAGTTTCTCCCTTTCAGGTTTCCACGTAAAAATAGCTTGTTCATACATATTTATATCTATATTTATTATATTGTGTTGGATTAAACTCAACAGTAATATAGAAACATATTATGACTTTAAGAAACTAATTTATTAAAACTAATAATTATTAAAAAATTAACGAACGTATAAGATGTAATATTTTTTAGGGAAAAGTACGGAAAAATTACTTGTGGTTGAGCGCGTTTTCAGATAGGGTCATGTGTTTCATTCTTTATCAAAGTGGTTCATATGTTTGAATTCCGTTATCATAAGAGGGTCACGCCGTTAAAAATGTCTGAAAAAGTAACTCCGATTTTCAAAAGTGCCCGAAAAATTAAAAGAAAAATACCGGAAGGTGCGCCTCAATAGGACGACCGCTAGGCCATCTTTCTTTTTTTGTTTTCAGCCACTCTTGTCGCCGCAAAGTCCATCGGAAAAGTGATATTAGCGAAATCATTTTTAAAAAATAATTCAAACAGATCTGAAAAATCTAAAGGCAAAGGTGGTTTGGAGGTCATCTTGACGAGGCACACCTTTCAATATTTTTCTTTTAATTTTTCGGGCACTTTTGAAAATCGAAGTTACTTTTAACGATCTTTTTCAGACGTTTTTAACGGCGTGACCCTCTTGTGATAACGGAATTTAAACACATGAACCTCTTTGATAAAGAATGAAACACACGACCCTATCTGAAAACGGGCCCGACCACAAGTACCTTTTCCGTACTTTTCCCTACTCCCTCCGTCTCGCTAACAATGGGACAAGAGGGAGTGACACGTAAATTAATAAAAAGTGGTTTATGTGGTTGATATTGAATTGATAAAATAAGAATAAAGTAAAAATGATTTAGAGCCACACAAACTTTACCAAATTTGGTATGAGACAATCTTAGTGGGACGGACCGATAAAGTAAAATGAGACAATCATAGCGGGACAAAGGTAGTATTTTTTAAGCAATATAAATAGTATCGAGCCGCTAAACATGCATTTCGCTTCAGTTGTACTACTTCATTAGATCTCAGTTTAATGGTGTGTTTTTTGAATAAAATATATATCGATATGTACGGTACATGTATTATACCCCCTCCGTCCCAATTTGATTTGCAAAATTTCCTATTTTGGTTGTCCCAAAATGATTTTCCACTTTTTATTTTAGGTATGTAAATAAGAATAAAGTGACAAATTTGCCCTTACTTTTACTTTTTCTCCATTAACTTAAAAACATCTACTTTTAGGAAGATGGACAAAAGTGTAAAAAGAAGGCATCATTTATTATCATTCCTAAATTCTTGTGCCAGACGCAATTCAATCGGTTGGTATATTATACATCCGGATGTACGTAGGGCATCCTACATCCAGCCCATGAGAAGTATTATAATGGACCGGAGCACTAAAAAACTACAGTAAACGGCCTAACTAAGGTAGACAGCCCAATAACTAATACAGGCCAAAATTAATTCGGTGGCATTTTTGTAATTTAAGTGAAAAATCACGGATTCCGCTAAATGAGCAATAGTGTACCATTAATGAGCATCAAATCTATTTTATTGAGTATTTAAGAGACTAACAATGAGGATCATGATCCCTGCTTCATATCTTCTAATTCTTTTTTCTTTTATAAAAACTTATTATATTATGACTATAATACACTCCTATTAATTTTAATATGCGAGTCTAATGTAATATGATACTTTTGAAATATGCATTCATATAACAATTCAAAAATGAGCATAACATCAGTACCGAATGAGCATACATAAATTACAAAGCGTACATTAATATTAAAATGAAAAGATTTGTTAGTTGAACATCATGACATTTTAATTGAGCTTCAAACATCCGCTATAATGAGATGAAAATCATGGTTTCTTGTGCATGAGCATTTATGAACTTTTAATGAGCATCAGACCTATTAAAATGAACATGAGATCAGTACCAGATGAGCATATGTAACATACAAAATGAGAATTAATGAATTTGTTAGTTGTTTTGTTAGTTGAATGATAGTCCCTGTTTCTGTAACAGCAATGATAAGCAGTCTAACAAAGAAGATTAAACGTAAAGATGAACACAGATTGAATCAATGTAAACCCCTCTTTGATAGACCGTGAACTCGTACAACAGAAAGATATGCGCGTAAGGCTATAGTGAATAAGTACGACGTTAACCTAATCCTAAACCCTCGGCTCCCTTTTTATAGGCGAGGTTTAGGTTAGGCGTGAAAGGCTTTTAGCCTGTTTATATGGGCCTAACACTTGGCCCACATTCTATTTAATACATGCACTTAATTAATACAAGGGCTAATAATAAAGCTAATCTATGACAAACTTGATTCACACTTAAAATATCTCCAACAATCTCCTCCTTTGTGATCAAGTGCCACTTTGTTATTGCTTCTGTGACTTGAAGTAGTGCTTCCTCATATTTAGTGCATGCTCGTATTGCCTTAGCATATTTCTCTTTTCTAGGTGATCGTCGATGGCTTTTAAAATGGTCTCTACTGTAGAGTGTTCCTTTTGAACATATGACGATGCCTCCTGAAGATTTTCCTCTAGCCGTGCCTTCATCTTTAGAAGCTGTTCTTTGATTATCTCTAGCGTTCCGTCACAGTATTTCTCAATTTCATTGACTACCATCAGACGTTTTTCGTTCTTGTGGTTCAGATAAGTGACTGCTGGCGGTGTGAAGAAGATGTGGTAAGCTGGGAAGTCTTCTAGTTTTGGACCATACAGTCTTGGCTTTGTAAGGTTTGTCTTTGTCAAGTTGCACTCAATAGCCATCTGTAGGTCGTGTGAAGAATGTACTCTGATCTGTCTGAGCATGAATCTCTTGATTGCTGCAAGACCTTCGCTGTATGTTTTGCTCTGCCTGACTGGAAGGTATCGATAGGCCATGAACATTTGATAGATGTCGTCCGGTTTAAGCATGATGAAATCATTCTCTTGGCAAGTAAATTCACTCCCGTCAGTGCGTTGAAGCCTGTAAGAATAGAATGTCACTCCGTGATAATCCTCGGCCTTCACTTGTAGAATTTGATGAATCGGGAGAATGTTTGACTTCAAGTCTTGTTCCATGAGCTCTCTCTGAGTACCGGTTGACCTTTGTAATAGCATATGTAGATGACCTCCAGTCTGCTTTCCTTTTAGATGGGTAAGGCCTCTTAGCTTCAGTTCATTCAACGGTTTGACTTTGTCTGGTCTCCGCCAAATATGCTCTCTGATTTCCTCTTGGAAGGGGGCTTTGATTCGAACGTTGTCCCAGGGTTTCTCTATCTTGGGAAGTCTTCCCGCTGATTGTCTAACGACGAATTCAAGAGTTTTCTGAGATTCCTTATAATTTTCCCCTTCCTTTCGTTCATCATCCTCGAGCCTGATGATATCTTCAGCACATTTGTTGATTAGCTCTCGTAGCCACCAATTTCTCTGCATATCATCTACTTCAGCCTCATTGCGGAGATCATCCCATTCTGTCCATTTTCTTGGCCATTTATCATGTATCACCGCCTCCTCCAGTGCATCGTGGATGTCCTTGCCTGGGGGAATGTATGGAACTCTTTGCTGCTGTTGGAGCGGTGATTGTTCTTGGGTAGCACAACCGGGTTCACTTGGATTGCCCGTTGACATCAGTTTAGAACTAGGTTCTAACCGATGACCTGATGCAAAAGATGTACCAGTGGTAACATCATCAAGACTTCCATCCCCTCCTCGGTTGGTATCTCTGGGAGATACGCCTCGGGATGTTGAGTCTAGCTCGACCAGGCTAGATATTTTGGCTACGAGTGGTGGCTGTTGGTTTGTAGAGGTTTCGGGTTGGATGGGCTGTGAAGTTTGGCGAGGTAAAGCAGTTTGCTCAAGTGATCGTGGGCGCTTGTTCTCCCCTCATGAGGATCCGAATCATCGGGGTCCTCATGGGAACGTTTGCGACCACGAGGACTCTCCTTGCACTTGCTCTTGGTTTCCGGGGAAGAAAGGAGGGCTTCGAGTATGGCTTGCTGGTGACGGGTAAGTTTGGCTTCGGGGATGTTTAGAAGGTTATCCAGCAAAGTCGATGCAAGGGTGTCGAAGGATAGTGAGGAGAGATCGATGGAGGGTGTGGTCGGGCATGGGGAGAATACTAGTTCCGTATCCCGGGTTCCCCGAGAGTGTGAAGGAACGGGTATTTGGTTAATGGATTGGTGAGATAGAGGGGTGGAGGATACAGGTTGTGTATGGGAAATGAAGGGTTCGGGTGAAGGTTGGGGTGGGGGTTGTTCAGACCGAACCGCTTGGGTGGTCCTAAATTCCTGTGCTAGAGCGGTCATTGCATCTTGCACCCGTGGTTTAATGGTGGAATCTAGGAAGCGATTTAGTAGAACATTGACGTCTTCAAAGGTTGGATGACCAGTTACGGGGGTTGTAACTGTTGTCACAGCATCAGTGAAGATAGCTGATGTGTGGCCTGCGTGCAATTATGGAATCATTGAGGGCGTAGCAGGGCTTCCAACCGTCATAGCTTGCGCTCTGGTTGTTGCTTTCAGGGTGTGTGCACCTGTATGTGCAGTGAATAGGGTAGGTGTCCTAGAAAAAGAAGAAAATGTAGGGAATGTGACACCTAGACTCAATGTGCTTGAAGAAGGGGTTTTGACCTCGGGCGATAGGTCAATTGTACGCTCAACTGATTCAGAAGGAATCAGTGAGGGGGTTGAGTCCCGTTCTTTTGAAACAATAACATGTTGAGAGGCTATCGAGTGGCTGGGTGAGGGTTGTGCTTGCGCAGTTGAGCCAGATGTTGCGCCTTCTACCCGGGAACCGAAAAGATCGGCTCCTGTACTTAAGGATTCAGCTCGGCTTATTTGGATGAAGGTATCGCAGCCAGCGAAGATGTGCTCGTCTGCCTTATCAATTAGGCTCTTTCTGACTCGGGGTTGGGGCTTTGACTTAGCAGCCTTGTCATTCTTAACCTTGGCCCGTTTCTCCCGGATGACAACATCTTTGGAATTCTTTATCGTATGAGCTACTTCGTCGTAGTCATCCTTAGAGCAGTTTGTTTCGCTCGGATCGGCTCTTGGTTTAGCCAGCTCTTTGATAGTGAAGACTTGGGGTCTGCCTGCTATTATCGGTGCTGCATCTTTAGCAGTTATCCTTTTCTTATGTGGAGATTTAACAGGCAGCTTTCCTTTTCTGATCAGAGCATGTGTGTGCTCAACGTCTTCACTGTCATTGTCGTCATCATCATCCGAGCCAGACTCGTCGCTATCCGTGCCCACGCTCTCGGATGCCTCATCGTCGGTGTTTGTTTGGGCATCACTTGACGATTCATTGGCAGTCTCCTCAGCGTCTGTTTCGGTGCCCTCAGCCGCCTGACTCATCTCTAGAGAGTCGTCAGACTTTCCTTCATTGGGCGAACCGGCCACTGGTTTCTGTGGCTTTTGGGTTTTGGGTTTTCTTCGGACCCTTACTTACACTCGGCTTTGCCCCCGGGGTAGGTCCAGCTGGGTTTTGATGAACCATAGGGACAATTCTCTCACTGGCTTCCTTGTACTGCTCAACCGCTGGATTTGAAGATTTGACAAGGTTGAGCAGAAACCCAGGGATCCGCAGACCGAAGACAGGGTTCTTGTCTGCTTTGAAGTACTGCAGCTTCGGTGCAGTGTAGTGTGGATCTGAGCTGCGTTTTGGGATTGAGGAATGCTCTGCCATGCAGTCGTTGATGATCAGCCCGAGCCACCGTGCATATGGGATGGTACATGGTTTGTTCTTCTCTTTGGCTTTGACAAGGTCCATTAGCTCTGAGAAGAAGAGCTGTGCCAAGTCGTAGTTCTTGTTGAAAGCGATGCCATGAAAGATGAGATGGATCTGCTTGTTGCACTTGTCGAATCCGGCATGCTTCGGCGACAGGCACTTGTTCACCAGCCCGAAGAGGCTCTTCCACGGATGATGAAGATATGCTCCGTTGAAGTTGGAGAGATGTGGCAGTAACGAGGTGTAGCCGAGGGATGCCACGTCTTTTAGTAGATCGGGGATGGATGACAGTGCATCATACGTGTCTCGGACTGGCAGCGCTAGTGTAGTACGCAGTGTTGATGGTGTCAGAACCACGCGCATGCCGTTCAGTTTGGTCTTTATCTTGGAACGATCTTTCGGTGATTCCGTATGCATATGACCCCAAAACTGTTGTAGGTATATCTCTGGCACTGGTTTTACGTTGTGAAGTGCAGGCCAGAGATAGTGACCTTTCATTATTGCTGGGATCACTGGATTCTGGCATTTGAAAATCATGAGGTCTAGCTGGAAATTGTTGTCCAGCACCTTGATCCATTTCCCCTTGGGGTAGATGGCATCATCGATCTGCGTTTGAGTTGTTCCTACCATTATAAACTGTAAAAGCAGGGGATCAGCATATGAAATTCAACGGTTTGATTTCTCTGTGATTAGATTGAAAGAGTTTAGTTTGCAGATGCAGGTGGAAATTTGAAAAAAAAATTGCAGAGACCAAATCTCGAGATCTGAATCTCGAGATCATGATTTCGAGATGCAAATCTCGAGATCTTGATTTCGAGATTCAAATCTCGAGATCAAGATGTCGAGATGCAAATCTCGAGATCTTGATTTCGAGATTCAAATCTCGAGATCAAGATGTCGAGATGCAAATCTCGAGATCTTGATTTCGAGATTCAAATCTCGAGATCAAGATGTCGAGATGCAAATCTCGAGATCAAGATGTCGAGATGCAAATCTCGAGATCAAGATGTCGAGATGCAAATCTCGAGATCAAGATGTCGAGATGCAAATCTCGAGATCTTGATTTCGAGATTCAAATCTCGAGATCAAGATGTCGAGATGAAAATCTCGAGATCTTGCTCGAAGATGAATCGACGATCTCGAGATCTTGAAAACCAAAATCTCGAAATCATAGATTTCGAAGAGATTAATCCACCTGCAAGAATAGAAACAAGATATATCAAAACGATAACAAGCGATTTCATGATTTCGACCTGTATTCAAACAAAACCCTAATTTTTGATTTTGATTTTGAGAAAAGGCGATCGTTCGAGCAAAAGCTATTTTTCGAGTTAATACGTTTTTATGGAAATTGAGCGACGATCTACCTTCAAAAGGGTAGTCGAGAGAGAAGAAGAACGAGATGGATATTGCGAAGATGGTCTGAGTAGATTGCGAGAATGGGATTTCGGGAAGACGATGCAGAGAAAGTCTGAGAGCTCTGAAGTGCGAAAAATTTTGGCCTTCGTGAAAAAATAGAATGGGAAGAGAAGGGTTTTTCGCGAGACTTATATACGCGAGAAAAATTTGGACCTCCTTCGTAACAGTTGAGCCCGAATGATTGGGCTAGCACACAATGCCTTTTTAAAAGATTTTCGAGGCCCAATACCAGTAAAAATATAGAGCTCCCCCCCAAACAGTGAAAATTTTCTCCCCCCCAAAAAAAAATGCAACAAACAATATGTACAAATGCAACGCACACACACTATTTTTGTTCTTTTTTATTTTTCTCCCCCTCAACACATGCAACACACGCACACTATTTTTTGTTCTTTTTGTGGTTTTCTCCCCCTCAACACATGCAACGCACACACACTATTTACAGATCACACTCACACACACTTTTTACAAGTCCCCCCCCCCACCCACACACTTTTCAGACCAGTGGAGATAAAAATTAAACAGGCTCGAGATTCAGCATGCCCAACTTGGAGACCAGGAACTGGAATCTTTTTTCATCCAATGCCTTAGTGAACAAGTCAGCCAGTTGAAGCTCTGAGCTTACAAAGTACATATCTATGTCTCCTTTCTCCACGTGATCCTTGATGAAATGATAGCACAGATCAATGTGTTTGGTGCTGGAGTGGTGGACAGGGTTGCTTGTGATGGCGATGGCACTTTGAGAGTCACTGTAGATCGGGATGTGGCGGAATGTGTAACCGTAGTCCTGGAGCTGAGTCTTCATCCATAATATTTGTGAACAACAACTAGTAGCCGCGACGTATTCGGCCTCAGCTGTAGATGTTGACACACAGTTCTGCTTTTTGGAAGACCAGCAGACTAGCTTCTCGCCCAAGAATTGGACGGCTCCCGATGTACTTTTGCGGTCCATCCGGCAACCAGCAAAATCAGCATCCGAGTATCCGACTAGATCAAAGCCTGAGTGCTTGGGATACCAAAGGCCTAGATTCACCGTGCCTTTGAGGTATCTTAAAATTCGTCGTACAGCAGTCAGATGAGATTCCTTCGGATTGGCTTGAAAGCGAGCACATAAGCATGTGGAGAAGACAATGTCAGGCCTGCTTGACGTGAGATATAGCAAAGATCCAATGATGGCCCTGTAATTCGTAGCATCCACTGGCTTCCCTGAGGGGTCTGAGTCTAGTTTATTGTTTGGGGACATAGGGGTCGTCATGGAAGATTTGCCTTCAATGTTGAATCTCTTTAGCATATCCAGAATGTATTTGGACTGATTGATGAAAATGCCATCAGAGAGTTGTCTTACTTGCAGGCCTAAGAAGAAGTTAAGTTCACCCATCATGCTCATCTCGAACTTGGTTTTCAACGGTTTCTGAAAATGTTGGCATATGCGCGGATTTGAAGAGGCAAAGATGATGTCATCAACATAGATCTGAATCAGAATGATGTCAGATTTTTGTCGCTTGATAAACAGAGTAGTATCAATCTTTCCTTTTGAGAAACCTGAATCGATCAAAAATTCGGTCAAGGCATCGTACCACGCTCTGGGTGCCCGTTTCAACCCATAGAGAGCTTTCTTGAGCTTGTAGACATGGTCTGGGAATTTTGGATCTACAAATCCTTCAGGTTGAGCTACATAGACTTCTTCTTCTAAAGTCCCATTTAGAAATGATGTTTTCACGTCCATCTGAAAGACGGTGAAGTTTTTGTGCGCCGCGTATGCAAGAAATAGGCGGATTGCTTCAATTCTAGCTACGGGCGCAAACGTTTCATCGTAGTCTATGCCTTCCTGTTGATTATATCCCTTTGCGACCAGCCTTGCCTTGTTCCTTACAACTGTTCCTTCTTCATCTCTTTTATTTTTCAATACCCACTTCGTGCCAATGATTGTCTTTCTATGAGGCCTGGGTACCAGTGACCATACATCCAGTCTGTCAAACTGATTGAGTTCATCTTGCATCGCAATCACCCAATCTGGATCAAGTAGTGCATCAGAGACTTTTGATGGTTCTGATTGGATTAGGAAGCATGCGAAGTGGCATTCGTTTATCGTTGCGGATCTTGTGCGTACACCTTGACTCGGATCACCTATTATCTGTTCAACGGGATGTGCTCTCGTCCACTTCCTCTCATGAGCTAGAGGAGTTGGAGTAATGATTGGTTGATCCGAGTCTTGATAGGAGGTTGAAGGCTCTGGAGCAGCTGTGGTGTGTAATGGAGATGATTCTGGACTCGTAGCAAAGCCGTGATCATCCACACCTCTGAGATTGGATTGAGGGGTTGAGGGTGTGGATGGTACATCGTCTGGACCTGTGAGGAGCGGAATCTCTGCTGTAGGAGTTGATGTTGAAGCTGGAGTGCATGGTGGTGGTGGAGGTTGTGAGTTCTCGTAGAAATTTCTGAAAAGAGAATCGAGAATCACATCTTCGTGTTCGGTGTTTGGTTCAGCTTTATCAGAAGCTACTGGTACAACATGTGATGGATCAGTCTGGAGATGTTCAATCGCGAAGTCTGCCATTTCATAGAATGTAAAATTTACACTCTCGATGACAGTGCGCTTGTCTCTGAGATAGACTCTGTAAGCTTTGGACTGCAGTGAGTAGCCAATAAACACGCCTTCTCTGGCCTTGGGGTCCAGCTTACTTCTCTCTGTCCGATCATTTAGTATGAAGCACTTGCAGCCAAAAACCTTGAAGAAAGAGATGTCAGGAGTTCTGTTGAAGACGATTTCATATGGAGTCTTGTCGAAGCGTTTATGGATGGATGTTCTGTTCTGAGTGAAGCACACAGTATTGATTGCCTCTGCCCACATGAAGTGAGGCAGCCTGGATTGGATTAACATGGTGCGTGCTGCTTCAACTAGGGTTCTGTTCTTTCTCTCAACAACTCCGTACTGTTGGGGAGTTTTAGCTGCTGCAAATTGTTGAGTGATACCGAGTGATTCATAGAACTCAGTGAGAGTTTGATTTTTGAACTCGGTACCATTGTCAGTTCTAACAATTCGAACACTGTGCTGTAGCAGTTTCTGGATGGTCCTGATAAAGGTCATAATGTTTTCTGCAGCCTCGTCCTTTGAACGGAGAAATTTTGTCCATGTGTACCTAGAGAAGCCATCAACGATCACCATAGTGTATTTGCGACCGTTGATGCTTTGGACTCTCATAGGTCCACACAGATCCATGTGAATTAGCTGCAGCTGATGTGTAGATGATGGTTCTGTTTTCGACTTGTGGGAGCTTCGCGTCATTTTGCCCATTTTGCAGGCACTACAATGATTTTCAGCGGAAGACTTTAGCAGAGGAAGCCCCTTGACAAGTTTCTTGGAGGACAATGTTGATAGATGTTTGAAGTTCAGATGGGAGAGACGTCTGTGCCACAGGTTGTTCTGTTCAGTTGAAGCTTTGGACAACAGACAGATGGAAGTGGTGGATTGGACGCTTTTCAGATCAATAGTGTACAGATTTGATGTTCTGTAACACGTTAATAATGTATTCTCTGTGCTGTCAAGAACACAGCATTGTTTTGCAAAGAACCTCACTTCCATCCCACTGTCACAGAATTGCCCTATGCTCAGTAAGTTGTGTTTGAGCCCTTTGACAAATGAAACATCTTTTATAGTGACACTGGCACAGACGACGTCCCCATACCCAAGGATAGGAGATGAGGCGTCGTTCCCGAATCTGACATTGCCTCCGTAGCAGTTGGTGTAGTTGCTCAATAGGTGTTTTATTCCGGTCATGTGGGTTGAGCATCCTGAGTCTAAGTGCCACACATGACCGTCCTGCAAAACAATCAAACAGGTTTAGGTACCCATCTTGGAGTGGGTCCTTCCTTATTATCAAAAAACACCTTTCTAAATCTTGCTTTTAGCTGTGATCCAAGGTCAACAGCTTTTTCAACAAAAGATCTTTCTCTTGTGGGCTCTCCAATAGGCAGATCTGCTTTTGCAGTGGGTCTCATTTTTGGAGCCCACTTATCAGTTTCCATTTTGGTGGGTCTGATGTTGTGAACCCACCTTTCCGTTTTAGTTCTGGTGGGTCTGAATTTGGGGACCCACCTTTCTGTTTCAGTTTTGGTGAGTCTGCGATTAGGGACCCACCTATCCGTTGCAAGTTTGGTAGGTCTCATCTTGGGGACCCACCTCTTCGTTTCAGTTTTGGTGGGTCTTATCTTGGGGACCCACCTTTCAGTTTTAGCTTTGGGAGGAGAGTAGACATGCGCTTTGTGATTGAATGGTTGTTTCTTAAGTTTGGTTTTGAAAATTTCCTCTTTAGAAAGCCGATTAAGATGTTTCCTTGAATGAACTCGAAGAGCATATTTCATATCAGGAATACAAAATGTTCCCTTAGAAGTTCTTTTCTTGGTTTCTCTTTCTGGTTTGAGCTTTCTGAGAGGCTTTGTTTTAACAACATTCACATCACATTCATAATTATGGGGGTCTGGAATAGAATAACCATAAGCAATACTTGTATTATGAATAGAACGATGTCTAGAAGAAGTCTCAGAAATATTCAGCTTGGGACTCAAGACTGAACTACTAGATGTTTGTTTTGAAGAGACAGAATTACAATTAACTTTAGAGTAGAAAATAGAACTAGATCTAGGACTGGCACTATTCTCAAAAACTTTCTTTTTGCCTTCTGCGATTTCCTTCATCTTTTTCCTCCACTCATTCTTCTCTTCTCCTTCCTTCTTCACTTCATTTCCTGTAAACAAAGGAGAAGAGAGATGAGTGGACGAACCTTTTAAAACCTTGTTTTTCTCAGGTGAGATGTGTGAACTCTCAGTCTTTGAAGTAGAAGGGGCTGATTTAGCATGATACTGCTCACTCAAATCATTGAACTTTTGAAGAAGTTCCTGCCAGTTGCTCTCAAAACCTTTCTTTTCAGTTTCAAATCTCTCTCTCGTTATCAAGAGTTTTCTGAAGGTTTTTGAGTTTTTGAGCCATGGGAAAAATACAAGGTTCCTCTCCAGTTTTAGCGATACCTACTCTTGGGGGTGGATCTAGAGGATGTCCTATGTGAGGAATATCTTTAGCATAAGGGTCAAGACATTCACTAAAGCAGGAACTAGATTTTTCTTGTGAAAGTTGTTTTTCATTTACAGAGGGATAATCACAAGAAATCACAGCTTTAGGGTTCTTTCTCTTTTCTTCTTCTGCTTCAGCGTTTTCTTCATCACTTCGAAAATACATTTTTTCACCAAACCCTAGTCCCATGTAATCTTTGTTATAAATTTGAAGACAGTTAACTTTCTTTAGATTACACGGGTTTTTTATGCCCAGTCCTATTCTAGGATTGTAGAATCGGTCATCCTTTATTCGATTAAGAAAAATTGTCTGTTCAGACCGACCTCTTCTAGCAGCTAGATCCTCTAGTTCTTTTATTTTGTTTAAAAGTGTTCTTCTTTTATTATGCAAAAAATCGCATTCAGCCTTTGCTGTGCTTTTTTCTCGTTCACTATCCTCAAATTTCCTAGTTAATTCAGCTATCTTAAGTTCAAAGCTTTCAAAATCTGAGGACACCTTTTTGACCTGATCTTTTGCAATTTCAAGTTGAACACTTAAAAAATACTTTTGGTCTAGATTCTGTTTCAGTACCCTGTGATTATTGTCTAGTCTCTCCTTTAGTTCTTTAATTAGATTGTCCTTCTCAAGTAAGGACTGCATTTGGTTATTTAAAGGAGTATGAGAGGTACTTACAGAGCTTGTTGAGCATTCGCTTTCGGAGATCGCAACATCACACTTTCTTTCATCTTCCTCCACTCATGCCATCAGGGCATAGTTTTCTTCTTCCTCCTCCTCATCAGAAGAATCTTCTGCCCAGTTATCATTATCAGCAATCATTGCAGAAGTTTCTTCTTCTTTCTGCACCATCAGCATTTTCTTCTTATTCCACAACATCTTCTGCTTGTAGAAGTTGGCATCCTTCTTCTTTGGGAGGCGACAGTCTTTGATGACATGTCCAGCCTTTCCACAATTGTAGCATTTGGGAGCATCTTCAGCTGATGGCGCCTTTCTAGAAGATCCTTGTTCATGGTTCTTCTGTTTGTAGTTAGATGAGGAGGTTCTTAGCTTGTTGGAGGAGCTGTTCTTCTTTGCAAATCTCTTGGCAAGCAGTGCCATTTTCTTCTGTAAGTCTGCAAGCTCAACCTCCAGATCAGATTTGTCGTCATCACTTTCATCACTGTCTGATTCAACCACCACCTTCTTCTTCTTCTTCTTCTTCTTCTTCTTCTTCTTCAGAGGTGTGGTTGTCCTTCTGGGCTGAGCTTCCATCACAAGAGCTAGGGGATTTGTGGTGTGATGATCCTCGGCACAAGCAACCTCATTGACAAATTGCTTCAAATGTTCATAGAGAGTGCAGAGGTCAATTTCATCCAAGTCAATCCGAGATCTAACATCTTTCACTGTCTTTTCCCATGCAGCATGCAGGCTGGATAGAAATCTAATATTCAGTTCCAAGTTGGACCTGAATACTTTGATTTTTCTGAGTTCATTGACCAGTTGAACGAGTCTGTTGTAAGTCTCGTTCAAAGGTTCTCCCGGGCCTGCTTTGAAGGAGTCATAAGCAATAAGAATTGTAGTCTTCTTGGTCTTAAGGCTGATGTTTGTGCCTTGGAGCAGCTTCTCTATCTCACCCCACATTTCCTTAGTTGTTTGCATGCTATCGATGAGAACGTATACTTCATTGGGGATTGCTTGAAGAAGGTATGTTTTGGCCATGAGATCACCACGAAGCCTGAGCCTGTCAGCTTCCGTGTATTCAGATGCCACTTTCCTCCTTATTTCTGGAAGAATAGGAGGGTTGTTTTCTGGATCACCACCAACTGAAATCAAGAGTTCAGCTGGTCCTTCAAGCAAAGATTCAAGCATCGCAGCGGAGTTCTCTTTGTGCTCAAGGAAATTAAGGAATCGATTTCTCCACATTTGGTATTCTCCCTTCCTGAGGCTAGGAGGGGTACTGCTGTTCCCTTGTGCATTGAATTCTGAGGCCATTGCTGTATTAAACTGACCGTTCGAGAAAATTGATCAAAAGATTTTCAAAGGTAGAATGTCGAAAAATCAGATGTCGAGATCTGAATATCGAGATCTTGGATTTCGATAAAGGAGGCCCGGTATCGAGATTTGAGCTCGAGATTAGAGATCTCGAGATTAAGGATATCGAGATTTCAAATTTCGAGAAGAGGATCTCGAGATTTGAAATGTCGAGAAGTTAAAACTCGAAATCTTAATTTAAGAGATCAAATGTCGAGACCAGATGTCGAGACCTTATATTCGAAATCTTGATCTCGAAATCCTAGATGTCGAAATCCTCAATGTCGAAATTCTGCAAACTGTAAAAATCAGATAAGCAAAATCTGAAGGTAGTTTCCTGTATAGTAGAATGTCGAGATCCTCAGGTAAAGTTTTCAGCTCGAAAAACGTAGCAGAACCTGTTAAAAACCTAGATGTCGACAAGGGCTACTCGAAAAATCTCAAGTGCAGAATATGCGTAAAACGAAATCTGAAGTATACCCCTTGATCGCTTTGAAACGACGATTCTAAGGGTGTAACTTTTACAACTTTTGAACAAGAAACAAGATTACAGAGTAAAATATCGACAGAAAGAACAACGTAAAGAAAAACAGAGTCTTCTGCAGGCGTTCTTCTGATCGGCTCTCGATCGGCTCTGATACCAATTGATAGTCCCTGTTTCTGTAACAGCAATGATAAGCAGTCTAACAAAGAAGATTAAACGTAAAGATGAACACAGATTGAATCAATGTAAAACCCTCTTTGATAGACCGTGAACTCGTACAACAGAAAGATATGCGCGTAAGGTTATAGTGAATAAGTACGACGTTAACCTAATCCTAAACCCTCGGCTCCCTTTTTATAGGCGAGGTTTAGGTTAGGCGTGAAAGGCTTTTAGCCTGTTTATATGGGCCTAACACTTGGCCCACATTCTATTTAATACATGCACTTAATTAATACAAGGGCTAATAATAAAGCTAATATATGACAAACTTGATTCACAATTAAAATATCTCCAACATTGAACATCACGATATTTTCATTGGGCATCAAACCTCCTCTATTGAAATCGATGAAAATCACGAGTTCTGTTAAATGAGCATTAATGAATTTTTAATGAGCATCAATCCTATACAAATGAGCACATGTAGCTTACAAGATGAGCATTGATATTAAATTTGTAAGTTTTGTTCATTGAGCATCAAGACATTTTCGGTGAGCATCAAACATTCGTTATTGAGTATTAGAATCTGCGATTCAGTATCATGATTTGTGGTCTCATGTCTATAATCAACATCTATATAAATCTAATGTAATATGAGACTTTTAAAATATGCATTAATATAACATTTTAAAATGAGCAATTGAGCATTACAGAGGTACTAAATGGACATACATAACTTACAAAATGAGTTTTCAAAAATTCAAAAGCTCATTTGTGCATATTCATTTCTTTTAAGCGTTATATCCGTTTGAGTTTAATATAAAACTCATTTCTATAATATGCACATATAATAGATTTTTTATTAAGAATTGACTAAACTATTATTATACTCCGTTATATAAAAATTTGAAATATAATAAATTTTATATTCAAAATAATTTATAACTTATTGTTCTTTAATTAGAAAATTAATCACATTCTTTTTAGTATACTCATGCACATTACTCATGTACATTTATTTTAAACATTATTTTAAACCGTTTGGCGACTTGTAAGTCACCAAACCGTTTGGTGACTTGTTCAACAGTATATTGGTAAATACTTTTAACCCAGCATCATTTCCGTAAATATTTAATTACTTCGCATTAATTCGGAAAAAAACTCAAAAAAACATAGATAACTTATTTTATAATTCACAATTTAAAGAAATATTTAAATTATAACCAAAGTTGATCACAAAAAGAAAAAAGGAAGTAAGGTAAGACTAACATTAAGTAATTGAAAATAAGGGTCTAGAGCTGAATTAATGAAAAGATCTGGTAAAAGAACAAAAAGAGAACAAAAAGGTAATATGTGGCGTGATGGGTGAGTACGAGCATATAGCTAAAGAAACCAAAAAAGAAAAGCCTAAAGACAAGAGCATGATACGTCAATTAAAGGCTTGAACTTGCAATTTATTACAAAAATACAGGATGTATAGCTACACCCAGAAGTAAGTACATTTTATGCTTACGTAAATTTTTCAGAAACAAAGGAAATATGTAACCGAATCCGTGTACTCCTATGTCAATATTGTAAACTGGTCCCTACCTAGCCACATTTTATCCCAATCTCCCACTTTTTCCAATGACCAAATAATTTCCTATCCCATTTTGTTCTTCTTCTCTTCTTCTTCTGTTCTTTTTCCAAACGAAACCTGCAAGATTCAGAGGAAAAATGTCAGTAGCATCATCATCAATCTCATCCATCAAAATCCCAAACCCATTATCGCCCCCACCTTCTTCCTCTTTCGCTTTGATGCGGTTCTCTAAGGCCAGGCCCGTAATACTTACAATAAGGAGCTCTCAAGCTGAAGGCCCTTTAAGAAGGCCTGGGGCTCCTACGCCTGCAAAGCCAGCCTCACCCTCTCGGCCGCCATCTCAGCCGAGCTCTCCTCCCACGCCAGGGGCAGTGGAGGGCAAGAGTGTAATTACCATCGAGTTTCAGAGGCAAAAAGCTAAGGAGTTGCAAGAATATTTCAAGCAGAGAAGGGCTGAACAACTAAACCGGGGCCCTTTATTTGGGTTTATTGCTAAGAATGAAATCTCCAATGGCAGGTACTTACAAAAATTCTCTCCTTTGGGCTTTCATACAAGTTTGCATTGGACAGTTTTATGAAGAGTTTGGATTAGGAAGTGAAGAAGCTTGATTAAAATCTGTCTGTATTAGCTTCAATGTCTCTTAACTAAGAAGTAATTTAATTTTAATTAAGAAGATGGAAGGGTGGTCTAGTGTTTACATAAAGTTTTGATAAAATTGCACTTCAAGGATTGTTTGTTAGCTGAAAATGACCTTTTGAGCTAATAAGATTTGTTAGAATTGATGATAAAAAAAAGGATTGTTTGTTTGCTGAAAAGAACAAACAATGAGTAAATATCAACAAATATATGACACTCATAGATCATAGTGTTACTTTAATTTAAGTATTTATCAGTGACCACAATACTTTAGTTTAAGTATTTATCAGTAAATATCAACTATAGTTTTGACACTATAGTGAGTTAGTGACCACAATGACCACACTGATGTTTAATTTAAGCATTTAACAGTGCACTGATCATGAGGATAGTTTCTTAAGGGCTTTAGTTTTGTGACTGTGTAGTCATATTTTGTCCATAAATCGTGTTATAGTAAAATAAGAGAAATGAGTCCTAAAGAATAACCCGGGAGTGGAATTACACACCCCACAAAAGAAAAATAAACATGAAAAATACATAAGAACTCTCCAAGATTTGGAATTAATTCAAGTACATCCCTACTTTATCAAAAATAAGCAATTACATCCACGAACTTTAGGAGAATATCAAAGGTCCAAAACGGTCTATAAAAGTCAGGATTAATCATCATTGGCTTATTAAAATACTGAATTAATCTTGTTAATAAAGCATTAGAATTTAATATAGTCAAATATATTGTTTGCCAAAAAAGAGTCAAATATATTGTGAAATAGAAATATGAAAATGTCAAATATAATACTTCCTTCATCCCAAATTTGTTTCTCTTTCCATATTCATACGCTCACTCAGATTCTTTTTTATTATCTAATTTTCGTATCTAAACTTTCACATTTGAATTCAGTTTTTGAAGTTCATTAGGTGGCATATTATAGTATTTATATATACAAATGTTAATTATTAAGGAGTAGTATTCATTAAAATATTATTGGGGGAGAATTAACTGTAACCTCCGCTAACCCTCGTAATCCTAAATGAGATAAACAAATTGAGACTGAGATGGTAATAAAATAAGTAAATAACTATACAAAAATGTTTAAAAAGGTTTTACTTGGTAAACCTTTTTTATGATACAATGTTTTTAGCATATACGCTTTAAATTACATACATGTTCAGGCCTGTGCATGTCATATGGTTATTATCTAAAATACAAAATATTATAAAATTCAACATCAAGCAATATAGTAATATTCAAATTTTCAAATACTTAATACTTTCATATACAACATATGAGTACACAAATAATTTATATTCAAATTTTCACTGATAATCAAATTTATATTCTCGCTTATTTGGAATTTTGCATGTATGCATCTATAGGAATCACAAAGAGTAAAAATGATAAATTTATTTCATTTTTATTTAACCTTAATTCAAATTGAACTGAATAATTTGACAAAGAGTAGTAAATTTTAACTTTTATTTACTTATGTAGTTATGTTATTATTGTTTTTATTATTCGACGTTAGTATTTCTTAAAGTCACATGTGATTTCAATATAGGGAAAACTGTCAAATAGGTCCTCGAACTTTCATAAAAAAGTCAATTAAGTCCTTCTATAGGAGACTCTGTCCGGTCGTCGCGATTTGGGGCGGTTCCCGTTGGAATTTTCTGATGAATTTTTTTGAGCATCTTATTCACCAAGTCTAGTTTACTCATACCAAATTTCAGCTAAAAATTTAATCGGGAGCGTATTCAAATTAATTCGAGAACGCAAAAATGCGTAGTTATCTTCAAGAATTAATTTGAATGTGTTCCCGATTGAATTTTTAGCTGAAATTTGGTATGAGTAAACTAGACTTTGTGAATAAGATGCTCAAAAAATGTCATCAAAAAATTCTACCGGGAACTGCCCCAAATCGCGACGGCCGGACAGAACCTCCTATAGAAGGACTTAATTGACCTTTTTATGAAAGTTCGAGGACCTATTTGACAGTTTTCCCTTCAATATAATATAATGTTTTGTCCATTAGGTTTGGAATTATTAATTCAAGGATGGTGAGTTCAAATTGTTATCTAGCAGTAGTTTTTTGTCTTTATAAAGCAGTAGGATAGATATGTTATTATGCAGTGTCAAACCTTAGAGGTCATTGATATTTTCCAGTAAACAATATTCTAAGTTGTGTACTTATCTTGATATGAATATAATGAATTGGAATAACCAAGTAAGCAAGGCCTTCGGAAAAAAGCACAACCATCACGCGATTATGGTAACTTTGTCTATTCATTCCTCCCTCTGCTCTCCCAATTGGCATGAAGTATTTATTCATATAATGTGGGCAAGGAACATTTTCCCCAAGGAGAAATTTCTATTCTTTACCAAACATAGGAATATGTTAGGTTTAGGAATAAACATGGGAAGGAATAAACATTCCATGTACCAAACATGGGATTAATTCGTCTTATATGTGTGGCTTGTGTGCACTTTCATCCTCTTCTATTTGGTCCTGATTTGATGTGATTGTAATTTCAAAACAAGCATATTCCATTCATAAACACTTCCTTTGCTGACCCCTCTCATTCCCAGCACAATGGACATTACAAAACTATCCCTCAGAGATCATAACATGTTTTTCAGGGTGTTAGGTGAATGGCTTGCTTTGCAACTTACCTATAAACTCTATCTTTTCTTTTCTTATTGTGTGCGTCTGGATTATTTTGACTGACCAATCCCATGGGCATAAAATTTGGAAACTGTGATCTCTGTGTAAAATTTGTATAACTTGAAGTTAGCATTCCAACGACATAAAAATGGTTCAAATTGATAATCCTAAATTACATATGATCAAAATTCAAAAGTACAAGTCCATGTCATTTTAATTCTAAATCGTTGTTTTCAGATATTTTGGTTAAATAAAGACAACTCCTTTAATATTTGGAAATTATTGTCTTTAAAAAATCTAAACATGAGTTTAGATCTCGAATGACACAAAAAAGCCCTACAAAGCGAAGGTGCACAATTAATATATTGACTGGTTTAGTTTTTTCCTTGCTGTTTTGGTGTATTCTAACTCCTAAGCACATCCTCATAAATGCAATAACATCATGCTTTGGATGTGCAGATGGGCAATGTTTGGATTTGCTGTAGGAATGTTAACGGAGTATGCCACTGGCTCCGACTTTGTTGATCAAGTGAAGATCCTTCTCTCAAATTTTGGAATACTAGACTTGGAATGAGGCTGGCTGTCAATACTCGGAGTTGTTCATCTGCAATACTTTCATTGTTTCATGTATTCTATCACTGTAGTCATTCATTTGTTGTAGTTTCACTTCAACGCGCCTTTTGAGCTCTAAAAAGGCACACAAACAGTATTTTCTTTGACAAAACTGAAATTTACAAGTGACCTTGTGTGGGATTAGGCAAAACATTTGCAGGATTATGTGCTGTGAATTCGGTGAAAAGGGGAACCTTAGCTCCTAGGGGATATTTTAGGAAAAATTGTGACTAGCTTTGCTTATGATGAGGTTTAGCTCTCAAGGGAGGGAGGGACCCAAAATTTGACCTGGAGTATTACCTCATCAGTCGCACATTGCAAGTGAAATACCAACTCTATAAAATGTAAAAAAAGTCGTATTCACATCAAGTTGCAGTAGTGATTTTTCACTAAAAATGTTGGGAATGTTGACTATGAAATTGAGAAACAAAATTTCAATAAAAAAAACAAAAAAGTCTTTCAACAGCATAATTACTAATTCTATAAAATTGTAAAAAGCATAATAAAATCCTACAGAATCACATAATGTTGCAGTGGTGATTTTTTTACTCATAATAATGGAATGTCATGGTTATTGACTATACAATTGAGAAACATAATTTCAATAACAAAGCAAAAAAGATGTGTTTTATTTGTGGTTTTTATATTTTATAAGCATGTTCATTGATTATTTTCATGTCATTTAGACTCCAATAATACATCGTATATTCGTACGTGTTTAGATTTTGTTATGATCACATATGTATTATACGATAGTATTATGAATTGACTGGGTATACCAGTGGACGTAGCTAAACTGGTAGCGAGGGAGTGCCACAAGGATTAGGTCCCGGATTAGAATCTCGGCAACTGTGATGAGAAGTTACTATGCTAAAAAATGCATAGGACTTATGTAAGTACCGAGGACAAAGCTTCACTCTCTATATGAATTGACGGGGTATTATACTATTATGAATTGTAATAAATCTATTTATGAACCGACTAATAATTGAAATTCCATTGTTCCGTTCATTGTAAAAAACCAGGTTTATTCTGTTTGGTAAGCATGATACGTAGTAATAAAGAGAGAATAATAATTGTTCCAAATTCCAATGTCTGCTGCAGTGCTGCCATTTGGACAGCACCAAGGCTAGGTGAAAGTTAGAAGAGATAGTTTAAAGGCGCTATGAAAAGTATAACAAAAAATTGGTAGTTTTTGAAAATATAAGTACGGAGTATTAAAAAGTAAAATTTGAAGTATTTGGTGCGGTTTTAAGCACTCTCTTCCCGCTGCTTTCAAGTTTCAACTACTAGTTTAAGACTTTGAGTGCTTAAGAATAAGCAGAAACAGCAACTCAAAAAATACTTTCCTAGTTTTTAAACAAAAACAGAATATTGCTCATCAAAAGTTCTTGCAAACACTTATTAAAAGAAAAGAAATTGATTCATCTCTTCATGTAGAAAATGAGTACCCCGGGAATGGAGGCAAAAATGACAAACATATATGTAATAATAACAATGAAAGAACAATGATATTCTGGAAAGGCTAAATTTGACATTAAAGAAACTGGATATCAACAGACAAAACAGATGATAAACAAAAAAACATTCTGAATGGATGGCCATTGTATGAATTTTGAGACTTCCTTCCCAGCGCCAGCGGTGGGAGTCGAATTCCATCTACATCAAGTGATGATGGCTGAACAAAGGGCATAGATAATCAACCTTTTAATGCATGGGCCTGCCGCCCGCGTGCTCTGTCTTACCTTCCAAAACAACTCTGGCAAAACCACCACAACCACAAGCTTAAAAACTACATAATCTTGCATGAGCAAGTCTTACCATTGCGGCTATCACAGTCGTCATCTGATTCTTCATCACTGCAAACACCAACAACGCATCAGGATAGAAATATATACAAATTGTTCAGTAACAAGGGTAGCGTGCATGATTAAAAAAACTAGTGATCCATACAAAAAAGAAAGGAACTATAAAAAGTATGGTGTCAGGCATAATGGTTGCCATAATAACTTGGATAGTGATAAAGGCAAAGCCAGCTCGGGGAAGGTTCAAATAATGATAAAATCTATTTCAAATTTACCATCAAGTGGTTCCACCTACTTTATTCACTCGGAGGTAATTTTGGAATAATCTTACCAGTCTCTAAAACTTTCCCTAATCGTGCCCTACATATATCATAAACCTATAGCTTGAGGGTTACAAATGATGTAAAACTACTCATGAGGTGACTTGCCATAACATGTGCATTAAAATTCAAAGTGATAGACTAAGCACATTCAAGTTATAAGCATGAAAACGCAAAGCAGTAGATAAACAACCCTATATCAACTTGTTACATAAACCTTTCCTGTTGCATACTTTTATAGGGACAAAACATTTGCTAATAGCAACTAATTCTGAAACACTGAAAGCGCTCAGTTAGCAAAAAGACACATGGGACTAAATCAGATGAATTGGTGGCACAACTGAATCATGAAAATTTGATTGAAACACATGGAGATGTAAAACTAGAAATAATGACACACAACCCCTGAGTTTAGAAATCTTATTAGGGTTTAGGTAACTCATGCTAGACCAAATACTAGCCGGTGTATTAGTTATTTAAAACAGTCAATTCCTCGCTCATCAAATGCTAAGCTAAAAAAAATAAAAAGGTGAAAAGCTAACTAGTATTTCAGTACAGAACAAGACTGTCAAAACGCACCTAATTTCAAACTCTCGGATCTCAAAAAGCTCTCCGCCATGTGTATCTGTCCAATGGACCTTCCTTCTTTGCGTATTATCGTCAGGGATGTCATTGCTTCCTTCACTTACTGTCTTGCAATCACTGTCACTACCAACTTGAACATCTATGCCATTTGGCAGTCTCTTTAAGCTGCTCTTAAGTACAAGCTTAGCTGATGTGTTTGTCTCTTCAACAGCACGAATGTCCTCACACTTCTCAGATATTGGGCCAGGTCCCGCTGGTGATACTTCTTGGTGTTGCGTGGAACCTACCTTTAGGCAAGAAGGGCTGCTACCGAGTCCAGAGGAAGCACGGCCGAAACAGATAAAGGGAGCACACCCCGGAAGAAGCTTTCTGTTTTTCTTGGAAGCCAGTGCAAGATGAGTATCAGTTTTTCCGTGATTCGCCAATTGGTATTGGGTCCACGGGGTAACTTTGATGGGCTTCTCTTCACTGCTCTGGCCCAACAGAAGAAGGGATATGCATGAGCTATACCCAGAAGCTGAAGAAGAGAAAAGACCCCCACCTTCTATTGCTAATAACATCAGTTCTTCTTCTCATCTGTTCACCATGAAAAAATTTGTTGGGTAATGAATTAGCTTCTTCTCACCTCCAAAAACTAGCCCCTTCTCCAGCTGGTAGTGTACTAGTGTCCAATAGGACACTCACAAAGATGCTATAAACAACCAAAAACACAAATCAGAAACAACAATGGTTATCCGATGCAAAATACTAGTAGAGTATTAAGAAGTGCTCCCCCCCCCCCCCCCCCCCTATTGGATGTCCACAAAACTTTTCCATCCTTTTGAAGTAACAATTTTGTCATTAGTCTTATTTCTCTTTCCCCTACATGGACCTGAGAGGCTGAAACACAGTTTTTATTTCCATATATTCCTCGTGCCACTCAAATTTGGCCAATTATTATGGGACGGAGGGAGTACTACCTAAGGTTGTCCAATTGACCTAAAAATTGGCTTGGTGAAGCCTAAAGGTGCTCTTAATAGAAATGTCACTTCTTAGGATTTGCAATTAACTGATCTAATCAACCATAACTCAATAAGATTAACGAAAACAACTAAAGAGGCACCAAATTCCCCTATATATTGTTAAAATAAAGTCACTGACATTCAAGATCAGTCCGAGACATTCACCTCGCCCAAGTAAAAAACGAATATGAAGAAAACGAGTGTGGCTGTTGACTTCATTGATTCATCATACGAAATTTCTAATCAGAACAACTTGGACAAAATGCAATTATGAGAAGGTACAAAAAACAGCAATGGAATTAAAAAACGTTATATAATTACAGCTGTCATAAAGACAAGAAAGAAGAGACTACCAGATCTCAGGGAACAGATGCCCAGCGTGACTTCACCAGAAGGATGAGACCAGCTCCGATCGCTAGAAACCGTGAAGATAACACCGACTGGGTGCTATATAGGTAGACCAAGTGGGGGTTGGGCAGAGATCCACTCTCAGAGAAAGGATACAAAGATTCTATGTAGAGGAAAACGTTTGCTAAAAATGGCGTGTTGTTTGGTTTTTGTTTTTGTTTTGGTCTCTCTTCTAGCTTCTATTCCATTTAATTTTTAGGGAAAAGTAGGCATTACATTCCTGTGGTTGTGATAGTTTTCACTTAGGAGTCTGTGATGAACTTTGTAACAAATGCATCATCGTGTTTTGCTACCGTTACCATCTGAGGGATCCCTTGTACCTGGCCGTTAGTAAAGTGCGACGTGGCATAAATTTTTCCCAAATAAGCTCCAGCGTGGCCAATGGAGAGCAATTATTTGAATTCCTTAAAAACGAAAAACTTAAGTCAAATTAGGGCTTAAGAAAATAGGAATTAGACACGATAGAGAAGGTTCTTCCTCACATTCGGTTCTTCACACTACGTTTGGAAAAAGGATCATTGTTGCTCGTAGCAGACAAAGGACAAAACGCAAGGACTGGGGTATGGAAGTTTAGTTATTTCCATCTTAACGTCCTAAGGTGAAAGTAAATACTCAAACTAGTCTTTGTTTAGAAGTTTGGTTTAGATTTTTTGGGTACAGTGTGAATGGTGTTTTGAAACCTGGTTGGTTTATTAACGTGTCAATGGGTTCGTTTTGAAACATGGTAGGTAGTTTAACAACGTAGCACTTTAAGTTGTCATGTTTTTATGGTTTGGAACGTTTCGGTTGTCTGCATTCAATGTATGCGCATGTCGGGAATGAGTGAATACATCAATTTGAATACATCAGTTTTGGACTGTCCAAAACAAAAAAAAAAGAATGTGGGGGTCAGGTTTTGATTAAAGATAAAGTTGACATTGACTATGTGAGCAAGTTCGAATTAGATGGGTATGCAACCGATTTGGGTTATACAAATGGGGTCCACATGTGGTTTAGAAGATTCACAGTAAGGGAGTTGTGTGGGCCAGTAAGTTTGCAAGAGATAATATGTGTGATTGAGTATATGGGTCTAGGCCCCAGGACCCACATACTCAGAAGAACAGAAAGCACAAGCCACTACGCAGTGCCCTCGTCGGCCAAAGGACCCTCGTCGGCCGAAGAGGGACCGACTCAGAATATGATCCTGAAGCAAGGGAACCAGGGTGTCCTCATCGGTCGTGCCCTCATCGGCCGTGCCCTCGTCGGCCAGACCCTCGTCGGCCACGGAGGTCTCGCAGAACTAGATTTTACACTTATTCATTTATATATCCCATCATTTACTTTGTATTCGGCCCAACAGCGGTCCAGTTGTAAATGGGCCTCCCAAGCCCAAGGCTTGGGAGCCCAGCCCGTATTTTTCCTATAAATACTTCCTCTGGAGGTAGTTGTAGGGGTTACAAAATCATTTTATTGAAGCATTTACTTGCACTTCTCTCTCTAGCTCTCACTTCTCTCTAGATATATACTCTATCATTTGGTGCTTTCATTGAGAGCTAGAACAATCAAGTTAGCACCCTTCGTCGCTACCAAGCGCAGCTAACCACTGATCATGGGAAGAACCAAGTCAAACCGCAACCTCGTTAGCAAGGCCATCCCAGAGGATCAGGAGACCAGGGAGCATGAGGAGGACGCCACGGCCGACCAGGTCGGCGGAGGGGACGTCTTCCAGGAGGCCATCAACCTCACGACGGACCTACGCAACCAGCTCAACGGCGGCGCCCCTGATGCCCGCATCGGCCCGGACAAGAAGCGCGCGGAGAAGACAGACCACGCCCCGGCCCAGCCTATGGCCGCGACTTCTCCGTCTGTGGATCCACAAGTCCAGGCCGCGTTGTCAGTCATCATCGCCAGCTTGGCTCAGAACCCCACCGTCCTCAGTGCACTCTTGCCAAGGACTGGGGGGAACGTCACTCCACCTCCTCAGCCCCAACCATTGGCCGTCAGGTTAGGCAACGATGAGGGGGTGATAGCCCATGACACAACATCATCCCACTCCCACCCCGTTTCCCCTCTTCGGCCTGGGCAGACCCCAGCGCGTGGAAAAGCCTCCGCCTTCAATAGGCTAGGTGACACGCGCGTCGTCCGGTTTCGGAGAGGATGGCAGGGCGGATTGGTGAGCATCGGCCTGGCTCGCCAAGAGAAAGCTTGGGGTCTGTGTCCCGGACAGCGGACCAGCCCCGCCTGGACAAGGGCAAGGGAAAGTTGCACGAGGACGACATGCGCCACCAGATCAATGCGGCCCACGACGAGCGCATGAAGAACCAGCAGGGCGCCGCTGCAGCCGCCAGGGATCCCCGGGACGAGGTCATCTCCCAGCTGGAAAGGAGGCTGGCCCGGATGGAGGCCAGGCAATCGGCAAACATCCCCACGACCAGCGCCTCCAACGATCCTGGCCTCAACGCTCTCATGAACAAGGTCAGCGCCCTTGAAAGGGAGTTGGCCGAAGGGCGAGGTGACCCCGTCATCCAAGTCAGGACCATGACCCCTTTCACTAACAGGGTGCTCTCGGCCCCCATCCCGGAGAAGTACAGGGGAAACGCCATCAAGTCCTACGATGGCCGATCAGAACCTCATGAGCATTTCAGCCGCTATCAGAACAACATGATGATGGTGAACGCGTCAGATGAATACCTCTGCCGTTGGTTCCTCTCCACTCTTGAGGGGCCGGCGTACGAGTGGTTCAACGCGCTTCCCGAAGGAAGTATTGACTCATGGCAGGACCTTGCCCAGCGCTTCCTCACCCACTTTGCCGGGAGGAAGCGTACGAAGAAGTATTTCACCCATCTCCTCTCCGTCAAGCAGCAACATGACGAACCCCTCCGGTCATTCATTGATCGGTGGACGAGGGAGACCAAAGAGGTCGAGGGGGCCGATGAGCGCACCCTCCTCGTCCTATACCAGGGAGCCCTCCGCAGCTCCCCGTATGCCAGGAGCCTTATCACCGACCCTCCGAGGTCGTATGCAAAGGCGCTTCAGCGCGGGAGCTTGTACGCCGACGCCGACGAGCTCCACAACCACAAAAAAGACGGAGGCCATCCCTTCAAGAAGACAAAGAAAGAAAGGCCTCCATTGGTGGCCGAGGTTGGAACGGTCGGGGGTCCCCCTCACCCACCCGGTCAAGGCAGCACCTACTGCCGATTTCACAAAAACTCCTCACACAACACTGACGACTGCATCACGCTGAAGAAAGCCATCGAGCGCCTTATTCGTCAGGGGGAACTCTCCCAATTTATTAAAGGTGGCCCGCGCAAAAATACATGGGTAAACACCGGCAAACCTGGGGGCGAACCCTCTACGAAGAAGCGTGAGATCGGTAGGCTCAGCGACGACGAAGATTTTGAGGAGCCTCTGCCAAAGAAGAACCATATTCACCTCATCGTAGGTGGGAATACCGGGGGGACTCCATCACCTAGAGGAAGAAATGGGCACAATCCATATACATTGGAGAGGTGTCCCACGTTCCCCCCCCCCCCCCCCCAGCCGAAGAAGCAGCGAACGGAGGCGATCACCTTCACCGACAAGGATCTACCTCCGGGTACGGAATCACACAGGGACACCCTCGTCATCCGGTGTGAGATCGGTGACTCCATCATCCACCGCACTTACATCGATACGGAGAGCTCCGTCAACGTGATGTACCTGGACACCTTCAAGCAGCTGAAGCTGGACAAAGCTCTGTTGAAGCCGATCAAGACACCGTTGTCCGGCTTCACCGGGGACTCTATCAACGCCGAGGGCACGATAGTCATCCCCGTGGAGGTCAGCGACGGCTCCCACCGTGCCAAAATTAACATGGAGTTCATGGTGGTCAACCTTTAGTGCACCCACAACCTGATCTTGGGGCGGCCAGCACTGGAGGACTTGGAGGCCATCATTTCCATGAAACGCTTGTGCCTGAAGTTCCCCACCAACGGCGGCATCGGCTACGCCAGAGGAAACCAGAGGATAGCCAGAGCATGCCACCTCAAGTTAACAAGGCCGGCCGAGCGGGAAGGACAGAGAATAGACACCATCACGACATCTGTTGCCAAGGACGAGGAAAGACTGCACGCCGAACTGGCCGAAGAGGTCGAGGAGGTCCCCCTGGATACCTCCCGGCCGAAGCGGGTCCTCAGAATCGGGAAGCAACTCCCGCAGGACCAGCGGGACGCCATCATCCTCGTCCTACGGTCATACGCCGTCATCTTCGCGTGGGGCCCGGACGACATGCCAGGCATCAGCCGGCAGGTAATCACCCACCGGCTGACTGTCGATCCAGCCTCCGTGCCCGTCAAACAGAAGCGGCGCTACTTATCCGCCGACAGGCGGGACTTCGTCAAAGGGGAGGTCGCCATGCTCCTCAATCAACCACATCAAAGAGGTGAAGTACCCGATGTGGCTAGCCAACGTCATCCTCGCCCAAAAGTCGCCGACATTCAGAATGTGTGTTGATTACACTGACCTGAACAAGGCGTGTCCCATGGACCCATTCCCTCTCCCCAATATTGATCAATTGGTGGACGAGACGGCGGGATGCGAGTTGATGTCGTTTCTCAACGCCTTCAAAGGGTACCACCAGATTTTCATGCATAAAGATGATGCTGAGAAGACGGTCTTCATGACCCCGGAGGGAATTTTTTGCTACCTCGTCATGGCATTCGGGCTCAAAAACTCCGACGCCACCTATACCGGGATGGTGGCCAAGATCTTCAGAGCAGTCCTCGGCCAGACGATGGAGGCATACGTCGATGACATGATTGTCAAGAGCAAGAGAGCCACCACACATGCTGACGATCTCCGGGAAACTTTTGAAATCATGAAGGAGTTCAAGCTCCGCCTCAATCCCAAGAAGTGCGCCTTTGGCATCCAAGGCGGTAAATTCCTCGGCTACATGGTCAGTCGGAGAGGCATCGAAATAAATCCGGAGAAGATACAGGCTATCATCAACATGGAGCCGCCACACAATGTCAAGGAGGTACAACGGCTGACAGGGCGCCTGGCGGCCCTGAGCCGCTTCCTCTCCAAGTCACCCAAGAGGGCACTCCCTTTCTTCCAGATCATGCGCAAAGCAAGCAGCTTCAAATGGACGACAGAGTGCCAGAAAGCATTTGAAGAGTTGAAGAAGTACCTTTCGTCCCCACCAGTGCTCTCTAAGCCCAAAGCAGACGAAACCTTTTTCTTGTACTTGGGGGTGAGCACGTCGGCCATCAGCTCCATGCTCATCCGCGAGGACGAAGGGGTGCAAAAGGCCATATTCTACATCAGCAAAACACTTAGGGAGGCCGAGCTCAGGTACTTCCCCATTGAGAAGACGGTGCTAGCCATCGTCCATACGGTGAAAAAGCTGGGGCACTACTTCCAGGCCCATGTCGTCCACGTACTGACCCAGCAGCCCCTTGGCGCACTCATGAGGAGCCCCACTAGCTCCTCAAGGATTGTGAAATGGGCGATCTTCCTCAACCAATTTCAGATTGAGATCAAGCCAAGGCCATCTATCAAAGGGCAAGCCTTGTCCGACTTCGTCACCGAATGCACGGCAAGGGAGACAACCGCTACCACCCCCGGGCCAGAGCCAGATGACATATGGATCCTCTTCACCGACGGCTCATCGGCCGTGAAATCATGCGGGGGCAGCATCGTCCTCATATCCCCGAAAGGATTCAGAGCCTACTACGCCATCCGCTTCAACTTCAGGGTATCTAACAATGAAGCCGAGTATGAGGCCCTCCTCAGCGGCCTCAGACTCGCCGCCGGCCTCAGAGCCAAGCACATCAAAATCAGGTGCGACTCCAAGCTGGTAGTGGGCCAGGTTGAGGGTACGTACGAAGCAAAGGAAGGCCGGATGAAGCAATACAAACAGGCAGCAGAGGAGTTGCTGAAGGCGTTCGAAACCTACGAGATCACACAGATCCCAAGGGCCGAGAACGCCGAGGCCGACATCCTCTCCAAACTCAGCTCGGATACTCCGGAGGTCATCTCCAAATTAGCCAAGATCGAGGAGCTGAGCATGTCTAGCATCCATGCCAGCCCCATCTTGTGCATCTAACAGCGACCGGAGCACTGGATCTCCGACATCACCACCTTCATCACCACAGGGGAGCTACCCCAGGACGAGGAGAGGGTCAAGCTTGCCAAGCTCAGGGCCCCAAGCTACACTATTGAAGATGGAAAGCTCTACAAATGATCCTATAATGGTGCTCTCCTCCGATGCCTACACCAGGACGAGGCCGAGGTGGCCATGGAGGAAGTTCACTGCGGCGTTTGCTCCTCACACCAGGGCCCTTTCAGTATGTCCCGACGTCTCGTCGTTCAGGGCTATTTCTGGCCGACGATGGCCCGAGATTGTGCGGATCTAGCCAGGAAGTGTACCGCGTGCCAGGTGCTCCAGAAGGCCCCTGGTCGGCCAGCCGTCAACTACGCCCCCGTCAGCACTGCCATTCCATTTTCAAGGTGGGGGATTGACCTGGTCGGCCCAATACCCAGAGCTACTGGTAACAACCGCTACATCATCGTCGCAGTCGACTACTTCACCAAGTGGGTCGAAGCAGAACCTTTGGCCAGCATCACGGGGGCTAGGTGCCAGAAGTTCGTCCACAAGAACATTCTCACCCGCTTTGGCGTCCCCCAAGAAATCATATCCGACAACGGCACCCAGTTCGAAGCGGTGCCCTTTCAAGAGCTCCTTCGGGAATGGGGAATAAAGCACCGTTTCTCCTCCGTTGCCTACCCTCAAGGCAACGTGCAGGTTGAGAACGCCAACAGAACCATAATGGAGGGGCTGAAGAAAAACCTACAGGACGCAGGAGGAAGTTGGGTCTTAGGCAGAACCATAATGGAGGTTCTTCTTCAGAGTCCTTCTCGGCACCAGTTCCCTTTTCGGCTTGGGCAGCGGCCGCACCGACAGCAGCACCAAACGTAGCGGTGTCTTCAAACATACTCGGCTCATAGGCCCAGTCATCGCTGGCCTGAGAGCTCTCAATAGGGAGCTGCCGATCAGCCGTAGGGAGCTCCAACTCTGCTTCTGGATGCCTCATCATCGAAGGTAGCTCGAGGCCGACGACCCACTCTTTGGCAACCCCCAAATCTAAGAAACGCCGCTGGAACCTCCGATAAAGCAGTCGTTGCATCCGATACTGACCAGGGTCGTAGAAGACTTTCATCTCCTTCTCCCAGTATGCCTGGCCATCAGGGGACTTAGTCACCCAGTCGACAAGCCTCGCCGCCACGACCTCGAAGCACCAGGGGAGCCGGTCCTCGTCTTTCCAGCCAACTTAGAGGAACTTCTGCACAACGGCCTCAACAGCTTTCTCCTCGGCAGCACCAAGGGCCAGCTCCGCATTGGCCTTACCCTTCTCGGCCTCCTCTGCACGACGAAGGGCCTCATCACAAATGCGCTCCATGTCGGCTAAGCGCTGGAGGGCCCCATCCTTCTCAGCGGCCAACTGATCAGCCTCATCAGCCCTTTTCTTCAGGCCTTTGACTTCAAGCCGCAACCTCTCCAAGCTGCCCAGGGCCTCGTCGGCCGAAGCAACCCTTTGCTCAAATTGCTTCAAACGAGCAATCTCTTTTTGTGGCCTTCTGTTGCTTTCCATCAACATGAAGGCACCCTGCGGTAAGACTTGGGTTAGACGACCATGGTGCATAAACAAAAAAAAGGAAGAAGAAGACGAAGCAAACATGAGAACTTACTTGGATGATGTGGTCCATCCCACCATCTTACATCTTGACGTTGTCGAGCTTCTTCAGATAAGCCCGGTCCTCGTCGGGGATGGCTTGGGAGATCAGCTCATGGTCGTCAACGATCTCGTTGAACAGCCCCCCTTAACAGGGTATTCCACCTCGAGCTTGTAGGTCCCTTTGACCAGATCTCGGCCGGAACCCTTCTTCCGCGTGACCGTTGCGGCGGCAGGAACGGTGGATAGAGTGGTGGACGGAGGGCTCGAAGTGAGGTCCACCAGAGCATCAACATTGGAACCCCCTCCGTCCCCAGAAGGAACAGCCGACGTCTCGGCATCACCAGAGGGGGAAGCCCTCTTCGACTTTTTAGTGGGCTTCAGGCCCGCCTCAGTCAACTTCTTTTGGCCCTCATCGGCCTGCCATTTCTTCTTCGGCTGGACAGGGGGCTTGGCCGCAGGGGCAGTGCCAGGCTGCTGGGCCTTCAACTCCTCGGCCGCCTTAAGTTGTGCCCTCTTCATGAAGGACATACGATCCATGACAAACCTGCACCAGAAAAAAATACTAAGGGTCAGCAAACAAAAATGTAAAAATACGACGAGAAGGAGTGCATCAAAAAGGTATTACCATCGTCCTCAGCTGGCACCCCCAGATCGGGACCATCAGCCTCCTCGTAAGTTGTGGTCATCTTCGGCCACAACTCCACATCGTCGTCATTATCACCATACACGAAATACCTTACGAAGCCGAGGGCGGTCATCTTGTACTCGGTGATGTACGTCTTCACACTCCTCGGCCCTCCCTTCAGGAAAGCCTCAACCTGAGCGTCCAGGATGGAGCTCCTCGGCGTGTCATGCAGATTAAACCGCCCACTGTGGCCGATGGAGGGAAACTCTACGCCCCCTTCACCCAACGACACGAACACAAACTTACCTTTCCAACCATGGATGGACGTCGGCAGGTCTGTGAAACTTCTTTTCTTGGGGAGTTGTTGGAGAGTGGCATAGGAGCCACAGTTCTTGTGACTTCCACAGCCTATCTAATAGAGGTTCATGAACAGCGTCGTCGTCGGTCTGAAATCCAACTCAGCACACCGTAAGAGGAAGCCGACGATAAGCGAGTAGCTGTTCGGCGTCAACAAGGCTGGAGGGAGCCCCACCATATCTAGGTACTCGGTAATAAAGGGATGGAGCGGGAACCTAAGTCCTTTGGCAAAGCTCATCGGGTACACTCCAAAGTACCTTGGGGGTGGATTGAGGACATGGTCCGTCGGCCTAGGGGCCCTAACCCTACCATACGGCCCCACATACATCTGTGCGACCAGGTACTCACCCACATTACTCTGCGGATTGATGATGAAGATATTTGTAAGATCCAAGTAAGAGAAGGCTGGTCCCCTCTTCGGCCTCCTTACCCTCTTTGGCGGTGCAACACCCTTGACAGCAGACACCGGCTTCGGGCATGGGATGGCAGCCGACGTGGACGCCCCATCAGCAGTTCGGGAGACCCCTACGTCCCCACCTTCAGACGATGAGGCAGACTCCTCATCATCACCGTCCTCATCGTCCTGCTCTCCAGACTTGAACGAGCTCAAGTTCTCAAGCTCTTCACAGAACTCCTCGACCACTTCATAGTCAAAGGATTTGGTGGAAGGCTCATCATCGTAGGGATAGTACTCTTCGTTCAAGTCTTTTATCTTAAAACACTATTTCGAATCTAAGGCAACCTACTTCGTGATCTAAAGGTATTCAAACGACTAACACTAGATCACTGGCCTAGGAAGCAAAATAGACAAAGTACAGAGGAATTTCAATGAAACTAACCTTGAAGAATACGAAGAACACGAAGAACACTTGCTTTGAAGTTTCTCTCTAGAAATTTGGCCAGCACTTCGGTAGCTCAGATTGCAAATGAGAGCTCTCGTCGGACAGGGAGGGGTATTTATAGAGCCCCCCCCCCCAACGGTCACTACACGTGGCACCCTCCTAGTGGCCACACCAACGGCCACCAATGGGAGGCCACCACGTCGTTAATGGGCCAAGCCCAATCCACAGATCAATAGCCCACTAGCAAAGCAGGCTCTACGGAACGGGGAAGGGGAAAATAACACCCACAACGGCCAAGGTATTCAACTGCCAACACAGACAACGGCTACCCAACAGCACCCGTATCGGCCGTCTAGGCAGCCACACATATTATGCAAAGGAAGGCTTTACAACGGCCACAATACCCCAAGGGAAAGGAACCCAACGGCCATTAGGCCCTCACACTAGACCCTTTATGATAGCCCTTTGAAAACGACCTGCATCCAAGGGTTCTCCCACAGGGTTACCTTGGTCAGGAAATCGCCAAAGGGTTGGATCCAAGGGTAACACGAGGATCCCGCTTCGGCCTATGTTTCAAGATACTCCTTCACCCCTCACTCACTCTTCGGCCTGAAGCAGTGGGGGACTGGGGGACTACACCGGCCTTTGCAAGTCAGGACAAACCCAAAGAAATCCAAAAATATACTAAGTCCACATCTACAACTTCAGACATGCACCACAACGTCCATTACATCGTGGTGTTCCTTCGGCCGCAGCAAAGCTTGAGATCACAGGACACTTATCGGCTTTAAGACCACACATCACTCTCAAGCCAGTAATCAAAGAACAGGAGGTTAACGTACCTGAGTCACCATCGTCCATGTACCACAACGGCTCCAGGGTCCTCACAACTCCATCCCCGACCAAACAATGATAACGTCCCCAAAACCTTGGCCAAAATGGCGCCTTGTCGCCCAAAGGCACATGATATCATCAACAACGGCCAAAAAGAGCGTGCAACACCCTCACCGGCCACCCAAAACAATGGGCGCCCGACGTCCTCAGAACAAGACGCAACCCCAACGGCCTCATCAGCCCAAAAGGGAGAGATCAACCATCAACGACTAAGGATAGACGCTACCTTTATCGGCCACTCAGCCAGAACACTCATCGTCCACAAACAAGCGCAGCAAAGGAATAACAGCCTTCCCCGTCCACATCAAGGGGTAGGTAACGGCCAAACTCAGAACAGGGCCACCAAACGCCACGATAGGGAACGACCAACGTGGTCCCGCATCGGCCAAAGAGCATCAAGCACAGGAATCTACTCTCCTTCACTTCGTCTGCATCTCAGCTTGGAGAGTGGGGGACTCCTGATGGAGTATATGGGTCTAGGCCCCAGGACCCACATACTCAGAAGAACATAAAGCACAAGCCACTACGCAGTGCCCTCATCGGCCAAAGGACCCTCGTCGGCCGAAAAGGGACCGACTCAGAATATGATCCTGAAGCCAGGGAACCAGGGTGTCCTCATCGGCCGTGCCCTCGTCGACCAGACCCTCATCGGCCACGGAGGTCTCGCAGAACTAGATTTTACACTTATTCATTTATATATCCCATCATTTACTTTGTATTCGACCCAATAGCGGTCCAGTTGTAAATAGGCCTCCCAAGCCCAAGGTTTGGGAGCCCAACCCGTATTTTTCCTATAAATACTTCCTCTGAAGGTAGTTGTAGGGGTTACAAAGTCATTCTATTGAAGCATTTACTTGCACTTCTCTCTCTATCTCTCACTTCTCTCTAGATATATACTCTATCAATGTGATAAAGATGTCCAAGACATGTTGGTGTGTAACATAATGGACCCACATATTGACTTGTACTTTGTTGCAAGCACTAGTAAAAAACGGGTGGTGGGTGCTTTACCAAAAGATACAACCCAATCTTCACAGGAAACCCAAAGTTATGTCCGCACTACAAGACCAAGTAAAGACCAACCTTCTGTACCACAAACTTTAGATGCACACCAATTTGTGGGTGTATGAACTACATTTCTGGAAACAAAATTATAGAGTGATCAGGATGATGAGGACTATGTGAATCAAAGTGGTTCTGAAAGTGCTTCAGGTGACCATTCCAATTCCAATCTCAGTGAAGCTAACTGACTATATGATCATGACCTAGAAGAGAGTGAAGATGACGTCTTTAACCATGGAAGTGCAACATTAAGACAACAACTAGAAGGAGATCCAGATCCACCTTCAACCCAACCCTTTTGTTTTTGAGGATCTG
This sequence comes from Cuscuta europaea, assembly GCA_945859875.1. Taxonomy (NCBI): domain Eukaryota; kingdom Viridiplantae; phylum Streptophyta; class Magnoliopsida; order Solanales; family Convolvulaceae; genus Cuscuta; species Cuscuta europaea. Next base: position 35,913,767 of record CAMAPE010000010.1, on the reverse strand, counting down.
AATGAAGAGCAGCTTCAGGAGTTTAATGAGAGTCCCTGCTAAAGTGATGACCTGCATAGCATTGTAGTATCTGATGATGGTGATGAAAACTATGAAGAGCTCAATGAAGAAACATGAGCTTCAAATCCACAATTGTCCAAAGGTTTGAAATTTACTTCACATACCTCCTTTAAAAATGCTCTTAAGGATTGGGTTGTTAGGGGTGGATTTGAATTCAGATTTGTGAAGAACAATAGATCAAAAATCACGGTGGTATGCAAAAACCTTTCAGAGTTCATGCTTCTAAACTTCCTGAATGTGGGTCCTTTCAAATTAAGACATTTAGGCCAAAACATGAATGCCCTTTCAGTAATAGAAATAGCTTGGTCACTAGTACATATTTAGCTAAAAAGTACATGGATGAGTTGAGGGAAAATCCTGAATGGGATGTCAGTGCTATGAAAAAGTCAGTTCAAAGACAATTAAGGGTTGAGGTCAGTTTGACAGTGTTATAGAGCTAGAAGAAAGGCAAAGGCAAAGATTCAAGGGGACATTAAAGAACAATATAGGAGGTTGATGGATTATGCAGAAATTGTAGTTAAATACAATCCTGGAAGTGTAATCAAAATAAAAACTGAAGCTAGGGATGAGAATGTAGAAGGTGGTACTGCACAGAGGGTGGTCCAAGAATACCCAAGGAAACGGGCTCTGAAATAATGTTTAATGTGAGAACGTCACAATTATTCTAATGTGATGCAGAGTAAAACATGTTTCCTCTTGCTATAACATATGTGGATAGTGAAGATAAAGCTTCTTGGACCTGGTTCTTGCAAATATTGTTTGAAGACTTTGGCAGACCACAGGAAACTAAATGGGTTTCATGTCTGACAAACAAAAGGTAATAAATATGCACCTATTTCTTGTTTAAAACATGTCGATAACTTGTTTCTATATAATGTGTTCAATTGCTACCTTCTTTCGGAGTTTAGTTGAGGCATTCAAGGTTGTCTCACTTGCAAATGAACACAGATACTTTGTGAAGCACGTGTATGAGAACTACAAGAAGATCTTTAGAGGGGCTGAGTACAAAAAGAAGCTATGGTTTGCAGCTAGCACTGGAAGTCTGAGGTCATGGGAGAGGCAAATGGAAGGAATAAAGAAGTTTGATGAGGTTGCTTACAACTGGATTATTATGCAGTATGACCCAAGTACTTGGAGCAAATCTCATTTTTCAACCCAAGCACAGTCTGATGCTCTTCAGAATAACATTTGTGAGTCATTCAATGCATACATACTTGGAGCTAGAGATATGCATATTTTGAGCATGTTTGAGTGGATTAGAAGAAGGTTGATGGATAGGTTTAATGTTAAGTACACTACCATGAGTAAATATAAAGGTGAAATTTGTCCTAATAAGCAGGATCTACTAAAAAAAATCAAATTTGAAAGTAGGAATTGTTTTTCTACTCCTGCTGGGGACAAGCTGTTTGAGGTTGATTTCTATGATACTAGCCATGTGGTTAATCTTAGAGATGAGACTTGTACATGTCGAAGGTGGGATTTGAATGGGATCCCTTGTAAGCATGGAGTGTCTGCTATATACGCAAATAGAGAGAAACTTGAAGACTATATGAGTGCTTTTTATGCTAAATTCACCTATTTGGCTATGTATAAACACATTATCCATCCTATACCAAGTAAAGATGAGTGGGAGGGGATAGATACTCCAGATATTGAGCCTTCAATCCCTAGAAAACCTGCAGGAAGACCCAAGAAAAAAGGATTAAACAACTTGATGAAACAAGGAATCCCTTTAAGGTGTCTAAGGCAGGTAAGCAGGTGATATGTGGCAATTGTAAGCAAGTGGGACACAATGTTAGAGGGTGTAAAACATCCATAACTAGAGAAACACCATGGCAAAGGATCGAGGAAAGAGGTTAGGAAAGCAAAAATCTAGCCAAACAACCTTAGGTTGTGATGATGACAGAGCTGACCCAACCTCCCATGACCCAGAGCAGACTGCTAATAATGAAACTCATATGTCAACTCCCATTGCCCATGATCCAGTTTCCTAAAGGAGTGGAGGAAGAACAAAGAAGAAAAGAAGAATAAGCAGTTCACAACCACTCCAACCATTAGTCAGAAGAGTGACTAGGTCCTCAAGTTCACAACCCTCAATGGTACTTTTTTGTTCTTCATTTTTTCTCTAATCTTTAATGTATCATGTTTACACTTATTGTGATCTTATTACTTGTTTCAGGATCCAGAGCACTAAGGATGGAGTGATGGGAAAGAAGTAATCATCCAGTTGTAGTGTAGGGAGATGAAGATGGGTAGTTTAGAGGATATGTTATGTTTTCATATCAATTTTATGTACTTGTAAATCATGCCTTTTATGAGCATGTGTTTTGTAATGAAACTTATGTAAGAAACATCTTTCTCATGTGTTTTGTTATGAACTTGTTGTATCACATTGGCATGTAACTTCTTTTGGGTGCAATGTTACTTCTTATGGGTATATTATGAAGTAACTTGACATTATGTAATGAAGTTCTTATATGACACTGCCATGTAACTTGTGTTGGGTGCAATGTATTTTTTTTGCCCATTTTCACTCTTTTGTATAAGTAAAGAGCTTGGATCAGTTTATCCATTTTCTTTTCAGTATTTTGGATCTTTTGGGTATACATATGGTGCATTGGTGTGAACGGATGGTGTCAAACCTATTGTTCTGTTTTTCATGTTATTGTTCAAGCCTTTATCAATGTTTTGGGTATATATATGCTACTAATGGATGTTGTCAAACCAAATGCTCTTTTTTACAGGTAATTGTTCAAGCCTTTATCAATCATTTGGGTATATATATGCTCTTAATGGATGTTATCAAACCAAGTGTTCTGTTTTACCGATTTTGTTTTGTAAATCCAAATGGTCTGTATATGTGAATGCATCTTTGTGAAACCAGATGTTTTATTAAACCCTGTTTTTCAGTATATGTGGATAACAAACTTCATAGTTCATACATTAAAGAACTTCACACAATGTTTTTGTTACAAACATCAAATATTGTTGCATTACATTTCACATTACACAAAGCAAACACACTACAAATGAAAGTGAACAATATTACATTTGGTTCAGTCATTTCATCAAACACATTGACAACAACTTACACCTAAAACCTTCTACTTGCAAAGAAGATAAAAGTTAACAGGGCCACACAAAGTAGCTTCCACAAATTAGCCATCTTCAATTGTAGTTCCATGTTCTGCACCTTCAACACACCAATTCCAAGATCACAGCTCTTGATTTCACCCTCCATCTCCATATCTTTCATCCGGACATGTTCTTCAAGTCTTCCAACCTTCTGAAGAACCACATCTAAGTTCTCTTGACAAGTACGACATGTGTCCTCCTCAACCCACTCAAAAAATTTGCATTGTTGACCACCCCCACTCGAATAACACACACAACCATGGAACCTTTTCCCTCTATTCTTCTCTGTTGTCGCCGTCCAAATGGGTGCTTGGATTCCACAATCGCACCTCTTCAGTTGTTGTCTTCCATCCATCGCAGATGAGCTTGAATTTGAAGAACTCGTCTTTCTTCTTCACATAACTTAATACTACGGATAATGACATGGTGCTTCAAGATTGGGATTACAAGCCACGTAATCACACTTGTGGCAAATAATGTTCCACTTCAGCATGATTTAAGTGGAGTCAAGACGGGGACCCCGTGGGTGGTAACAGTAGCAAAACACGAGGGTGCGCTTGTTACAAAGTTAATCACAGACCCTTAAGTGAAAACGACCACAACCACATGTATGTAATCCGTACTTTTCCCAGATTTTTATTTAAGCATTTTAGTGCCGCGAAAGTATAACAAATAATTGTATTGATAGAATTCAGATCAAGTTGAAAGCCTGTTTGCTGACCTTTTTTTGGCTTATCAGGCTTATCAAGCAGCTTTTTCACCAAACACGTAATTTTTGGTTTCGCGCGTTGAATTATGTAATAAGCAGAACTTCATAAATTTCAGTAGAATAAGCCAATTCAACCAATTTTAGTGTTACCAAACGGGCTCTGAAATCATGTTTAATGTGAGAACGTCACAATTATTCTAATGTGATGCACAATTGTGTTGTCATGATATTTATCAAAATACCGCCATATATTTATTTAATATGGTTTAATTTAAGCAAGGTTAAACATGTGCAACAGAAGAGTTTCGTTATGCACAACATTGATTTAAATTTGAGTGCTCTAACATTCTTACGTTGTTACACAAAACATCATTTCATTGGAACCGCGTATTGATAATCTTAATTATACTTCTCCACATTTGGTAGTTGTAACTATGATTTATCATTTTTGAGGAGTATTGAATTAACGTTATTTTAAAATTTTAGTAGCTATATTGAGTATTGACTATAAATTTTTAGAAATTTATAAAAATGGATGTATAAATTTTATTCCGTAAAATTTTCATTTATTTTTGTGGAATCATAAGATTGTGGGTTCTTATAAACTTTTACTACGTAATTCATTGTTCTTACATCCATTTGTGAAAACTATGAGGATCACACGGTGCAAGAGTCCTGCTTCGAGTCCCAAAACACGGTACTAGTATTTAGATCATAGTGGTCTGCCGCAGCTTCAAATCAGGTTGAACAATTTAATTTTCAATGGATGTTTGGATTCAAATGTTATAGAAGCAACTATATAAAACATTGATGCGCTGAAATGAAAAATGCATTATTATTTATAACAAACCAGAAATAATATCATTTTTATCATAAATGTTGTCTATCTTTGTAACATTTGGTCTAAAATGAAATCCTTATTTAGGAAAAGATGCTTCTTTAATTTTACGTTGAGTAGCAAATCAAACAAGAACACCATAAAATACAGATTAATAATTTGGTTTACTTTTATCATGGAATGAAACAGATTTTGGTAGGATTCGACGCTAATTTTTCGTTACAAACTGCTTTCACACGAATTCACATATTGTTGTCGAATTTGTGTCAATACCAAGCCAAACCTTTTATTGAGAAAAAATAACTCATGCTTCTCACAAAATATTGTGCCCCAATGATAAAAATCGTGTAAAATCATGTTTTTATTTGAATGTGATAATACATCAATATATAAACTAAATATTATAGTCTAGTTTGATTGAAGATAAAGTAATACACATGAGTTGATATTCATTCTGCGATATTAATTGTAGGGAAAAGGGACAAATAAGCTCATGTACTAACAAAAAAAGGTCAAATAAGCCCTTATATAGGATGCTCTGTCCGGCCGTCGCCATTTGGGGTAGTTCCCAGTGGAATTTTTTGATAATTTTTTTAGAATCTTATTCATTAAGTATAGTTTACTCATACCAAATTTCAGCTAACAATTCAATTGGAAAGGTATTCAAATAAATTCTTGAAGATAACTGCGCTTTTAACTTCGTAGTTATCTTCAAGAATTCATTTGGATGCCTTCCCGATTGAAGTTTTAGCTGAAATTTGATATGAATAAACTAGACTTAATGAATAATATGCTCAAAAAATTTTATAAAAAATTTCCACCGGGAACCGCCCCAAATGACAATGGCCGGACATAACTCCTATATAAGGGCTTATTTGACCTTTTTTGGTTAGTACGTGGACTTATTTACCCATTTTCTCTTAATTGTATTGTATTTCATGCTAGTAAATTTTTTGCATGAGTATATGATTGAAAATATACCATTTTTTGGATAAACCATTTATCTTTAAAGTACAAAACACAATCGCAATTGTATTGAGTGATTAGAAACGATGCAAAAATAGTTGATTCTAGTATATTCATAATGATGCGATAGTATACACTTATAGTCGTGATTCTATTTTTCTTAAAATAAACGTTGGTTTTTAGAATCAACCCTAAAATCATGTTATGGTTAAAATTCTTCAATTCAACATGACTTTAATATGAAAATTAATCATGTTACGGTTAAAAATCTTCAATGGAACACATGGATTGAGGGATGTTTCGAATTGATATGCTCATGCTTCTGTTTTCAACCCAGACTTAGAATCAGAATCCGTTTTTCAGAAGTAGATCTCTTTCAACTTTAAAAATTGCTTCTATGAGTAATTTGGAGCGCTTAGAAGTATTTCTACACTTTCATTTAAATACTTGAATATCTGCTTGATGGAGTATATTCTCATATACATCAGGAGTATCATAATCGGCGGACAAAGACTTCAAGTCACATCAACACCAAGTATGAAGTCCCAACCGAGGCCGACCTCGACACACGAGGTCGGTTCATGGCAAAAGACTGTGAATTGACAAAGTATGGAACCGCAGTCGAGGCCGACCTCGACCCCCTCCCCCAGAGGTCGGCGTAACATCGAGCTCCCAGATCACTGGGATAAGGCCAAATATGAGGCCGATCTTGAGCACACCAAGGTCGGTACCCAATCTGACCTTGAACACGGTCACTGAATCAATGGAAGTCAACATGAATGAGGAAATAGCCGCTATCAGCAAGCTGAAGACCAGAAACGATTTCCCCAAACCGCTAAATCCGACTTGTACCCGAGCTCTGACCTCACGAAGCCCGTGGTCTCACTAATCAAGCGTGGACTTAGACATCTCAACTATTAAAGTGCCACACAAAGCTATGGACACGTCACCGAACTATGATAATGCCACATCACTTCGGCAGTTGGGGATAAGGAAAACACTGGATTTCACACGTGTAGCATACATGTGTGTTCTGATACGCAAAGGACATATTCAGTTACGTACGACACCGATCAGCTAGTTGTTCCAGTTATCTCTCCAATCACCTTTTACACATGTCACCCTCTCATTAGATTAGTCCATCTATTCTGTTAGACAGGGGTGTGACACGTGTCTTCACCATAATAGAATAACATCTTTTTACTTGTTGGCCAAGTATTCCCCCCTTGGTATAAATATCACCTTCCAACATATGGAAAGGGATCCGAAATTCTCTGTGCAAACTTGTTGTTACTCAACTAAAATTTGTACCTGATCTTACTTAGCACTTTTCAGTCTCTCCTATTTCCCGGATTCTGGCTACCCCCAGGCCGGAGATCCATCACTGCTATTGATTTATGAGGGAGCAGAATCAGACTTTAGAATTAGATCTAAACATGTACTACCTCTGTCCCATTATTTTACAAATCTAACTTCCAAAAAACAAGAAAAAAAGATATACTACAAAAAGTAAATGATGAAATGATAGTGATGGCTTCGTCGACCCTAGGGGTAGCATAAACCGAGAGAGAGGGGGACTGAGAAGTTGCTCAATATGAATTGAGTAGAAAATTTGACAGCATAACAGTAAGCTTGTGCACAAAATTGACGACCTCTTTCCACAAGTTGGAAATTGATATCTACAGTGTAAAGTGAAATACCTAGGCAATAAGTAAAATTAACTAGCCTAATAATACAGTGAAACGTGTAAAGCTTAATTGGTGAGAGAATAATCACAACTGGTTGGTTGGTATTGCGCGTAACATAACCTTTTGTGTAAATCGCCCAGGTGACGTTAGCCCTAGACATTTGTCACGTTGATGACATAGTCATAATTGTGTGCAGAACTTGAGTGCTGAAATGTCGAAGCCCACAATCTTCACATGAGGTCCTAGACTCTGCGGAAAAGGTCGAGCCGGGTGCAGTGTGTCTAACTGAAAGGAGGATGGCCTTAGTTTGTGATGTAAAACGGTCATGTTCTTATTGGTTCCTTGACTTCGTGGAGTATCAGTTGACTTCAAGCTCGGTTACAGTACTTGGCTCGACGTTGACCTCAGTGAAGGTCGACCTCAGTCTCAGATGCAGTTTTGGACTTATCTAGATGATTTGAGAACCGGATTTGGGCCCGACCTTGATAAGAATTGACTTGGTGAATTTTGGGATGCTCTATTCGTGAATGTTGATACCCCTAGAGTATATGAGAATATACTCCATCAGATAGATAAAGAGATATAATGAGAAAGTAAAAAAGATAGTGAAGTCCAATTTAGAGAAGTGATCGTATTTTTGAGTCGACTCAAAAAGGAAGTGCATCTTACAAAATGGGACAGAAGAAGTACTAAATAGATTAAAACCAGACAAGACCCCACACGTGTAAACCCATAAAAGATATGAGTATGCCACTAGTTACATCTGTTCTATTATTGTTTTCTTTTTGTCTCCACAAAGATTTCAGTAGACATTTTATTTTATCATCTATCCGTCATAAATATGTATGGACTCGATTTTTGAATTGAATCTTAATCACTTGACTATTTACCCGAGATTTGGTACCACCATCCGATCTTGAATCAGTACCAATTCAGGAGGTGTGAGGACAATTTCGATATGTAAGGTTTGCAAATTAAATACGCAGTATATTTTATTTATCATTTTTAATAAATACAATTTAAACTGTGAAATTATCTCGATATTGATACACAAGATAAATTCAAATAAATTTTAAATGTGCTTTTTTATTTTTCATTCAACAAAGGCAAAACGCCGTAAGATAGAATATGTGGACAAAGTGCAATTATTACAAAAAATATCAATATTTTATTATTTACTTAAAACATGCTATGCATAGAAATTGTCAAATACTTCGTATATCTGTAATTTATTTCGTTCTCTCTCCTCTTTTTCATTCTACCATACAGACAATTTTCTGTATAATAAATTAGATTGTTACTATTTATATATGTATCTTATTATTATTTTTCACTTAATAATAAAGAGCCGTTTGGTGACACCTTTTTTGAGTTTATCAGGCTTATTAGTCAGCTTTTTCATCAAACACGTAAATTTTGATTTCGCACGCTGAATTGTGTAATAAGCAGAAAAAGTAAGGTTGAAGTTAATTTTCTGTATGAGCATAAGTTACTGTAGATGATCATTTTAGCTATTTTTCATATAATTTTTTATTTTATTTATTAATAAGAAATATTTTAAATATATTTTTTTCATGAATCAGCAGAATTAGTCAATACAACCACTTCAGCCAGAACTTTATAAATTTTAGAAGAATTAGTCAATTCAGCCAATTTTAATGTTACCGACCGGTCTCAAACTCAAAGTCTCAAATCTAACACATCCAATTATCCAAACAAGTTCCAGCCCTAAACGCCGGTAGTAGACCCGCAATTGACGTTATGACATCCACAATTGAAGAAGTATTTTCCTCCAAGTCACTAAACCCCACATTTCTAGAACACCTCGCTCATTTTCTTCCTAAAACCCTATCAACGCCTCTTTGAAGAAACTGATCATCTCTTATCTAGAAGGCCTCAAAATCTTATTTTTTCTGCTTCAAGTCATGGTGGTCAGCAGAATCGCGTCGCGGATTTCTAAGTCCGCGCTGGCTCAGTGCCGCGACTCGTTCATCATATATGCGCGGCAACAGAAACAGCAGACCCCAACCCTTTCAAATCGATTACATTCTATATGTTATTCTCAACAAACGGTACTATACTCTGTTGAATGATCTATAAAGTTCTCGTATTTCTCCGATGGGTTAATCAACTAAGGCTAAGCTGCATTTTCTTGGTTAATTTGTACTTTAAAATCCTTGCTCTGATAAAGGGGTTTCTATTATTTGGTAAATATTATGCTCCTGGTAATGTAAGTGAGGTGCTGAGTTTTAACTTTTAAATTCTATTAGTTCAGCCTGAAAGAGTTGTTGCTGGGTTGGGGGAGTTGGATGCAATTACCTTTTCCTTTAACAAAGAAACGGTTTATGAAGTAAAAAAAAAAAACCTTTTCCCTATTGTTTGTACTTTGTATTCTCAATTGCCCCTCTAGTGTTTTTTTCCATTTTATTTCTTATGTGGATGAAGTTTCCGTTAACACTGAAGATAACCAAAGAATTTCACATCACTTAGGAGTAGCTTAATTTTCTTGACACTAGATTTCTTTTTTATATAATATGATACATTTATGTAGATTGTAATATTAACCAACATGTTTGTAAAATTACATGGTTTTGAATGGCTCTTTCAAAATAATTAACCTATTATAGTCAGAGACTAACTAATAACTATTCTTTACTTTTCTTTCAAATTGTTTGTTTTCACGGCTGGTTGGACTTTGGCCATGTGCAGAGTAATGCGTGCCTTTTCATCTCTGGTGATGCGAAATTGGCATGGTGTGTACTTAAATCTACAAGAAATTTTAAAAAGCACACAACTTAGGTGTTCTTTGACTCATTCTCTTTTTTCCATTAAGAAGAACACATCAAGTGGATAAGGATTGCTAGAGAAGGGTAAAGTTGTGGTCCTAAAAATGACTGACTTCACCTAGTCATTTTAGCTAATGGTCTTATAAGAATCTCGTTTTTAGAATAAGTGCCCTCTCCCTCTGACTGACCTTATTTAATAGAGTGTATTCTCTTCCAATACATTAAATAATGAATATTTTGTGCATTTTGTATTTCTAGATTGCTCCTGGTCATGTACCTCTTCTGTGTGCACCGGCACTTAACAGTTCTCGTTCTCAATGGTTTGGAATGTCATCATCGGCATCTATGGAATCCAATGAAAAGGAGACGGCCCAGGTCACCAATGAACAAGAAAACAAAGCCGAACATGGTTCTAACACAAGTCTGAACACGGATGCCGAATCTTGTGATGAAACCAACAAATCAGGTTCTGATATGGGACCCTCCAACACTAGTACATCTGAAAACGTAAAAAGGAGGAGAAGAAGTACTAAACAGACTATGTTTTCTGATTCTGATTCTGATTTAGATATGGAGGACCTTTCTAGGGATGACTTGGTTAAACTAATGCTGGAGATGGAAGAAAAACTAAAGGGGAAACAGAAAGAAGTTGAACAGATGAAGGACAAGGTTCTTCGCAGTTATGCTGATATGGAGAACACAATGGATAGAAATAGGCGTCAAACTGAGAACTCAAAGAAGTTTGCAATTCAGGTTTGGCATTTCTACTTCCTGGATGGATACTCATGAGTTCAGACGTCAGTTAGATGTAGATTCCCTTAGTATGTGCTGGAGATGTGGCTGCCTAATTATTCAACTATTTTATTTGAATATGTACACACACATAAGTAAGGTAAAGATTTTTTTATCTAAAAATAAAGGTATAAGTATTTGGTGACATTTCAGCCAAATAAAGAAACTTATGCACTGTTTTATTTCTGCCAATTCAGATAATGTAATGAAATAAATTAGTATTTGGTGAAAAACTGACTAATAAGGCTGATAAGGGAAAATAAATGAGCCCTACTATACAGGCTCATAACTTGAGATGGTATCTTGCTCTTATGTTTCTTTCTCTTAAACAATGCTACAGAACTTCGCAAAAAGCCTGCTAGATGTTGCAGACAATTTGAGCAGGGCTTCGTCAGTTGTAAAAGAAAGATATTTACAAATAGATGTTTCTAGTGATGCTACTGGTTCTGCACAACTTCTGAAAACACTACTGGAAGGCGTTGAAATGACTGAGAAGCAACTGGCAGAGGTATGACTCTCTTTCCCTTTAAGAGGCAGTCCGCAGCAAAAATTTATGTGACTTGTTTTATTTGAGATAAACATTTGCAAACCAATGCATAGACATACCAATTTCAAAAACTTATAATTCCACATTGTTAGATTATAACATTCGAAATTGTTGGGCATCCCGCATTGAGTGTGTCTCGGTTTGAGTCTAGTATTTAAGTGTGAGGCAAATCTAGCTTCTTGACGATCCTTTTAGATTGAGTGCACCCAATTTAGCATGATTAGATGGTCCAATAGTGCTCTGGGGGTGCCTGCCCATTTGATGGTTCGTGGCAGCCTATTTTTGGTCGGTTTGGATCCAACCTTTTAGATGTCCAACCTAGACAACACGAGTCGACTAATTTTAGTATATAGGTGGATCTAGAGATAAGCCGGGTGAGCAAAGCCTATTAACAAATTGGTAATAATGCACGCACTGTCTTTATTATGCTCTCGGGATAAGGGTCAAATTGGACACTATGGTTGTATGAGAATCTCATATTGGACATTAAGGTTTCAAATGGACCAAATTGGACATTATGGTTACTTGTGTGTTTCATATCGGACACTAAAGTTTCAAATTGATTAAATTTTACGTTTTTCTGATCATTTTCGGACACCCATCAAACATTTTCACCTTGAAAGATATAAGTATTCTTTTTTCTCTTGGTTTTGTGTACCTATAAAATAAAAATAACTTAATTTTATGTACCAAACTCCGCCATGAGATCATCTTTTTGGTATCATGCCTGTCCCAAGCCAGGATAAAGGAGGAGGGTGCTGTGGTAGGCGCATGACGGCCAATAGTATCACTTAGTCACATCACATGACATGAATCAAAATATGAATATCGTTACAGCTAGGTCATCGCCCGTAAGCGACGCGTCATCCCTCCGCCTGATGGTGGTGTCAAATGAGCAAGGGCGTGCTACACTTCATAGGCCTGATTGTGGTGATAAGAATGCTAAGCCTGCTAGGTCGTCGCCCGGAAGCGACACGCCACTCCAATGCCTGGGGATCGTGTCAAATATGCAAGGGCATGGTGGGGGTTGATGTGGGGTGAAGAAGAGAAGACAAGGTGTTAGATTGCGTTTTGGGACATGGAATGTTAGTTCTCTTAAAGGAAGATCATCTGAGATAGCCGATGTTATGAAGAGGAGGAATATCGGCATAATGTGCATGCAAGAAACTAAGTCGGTTGGAGAAAAGGCACGTGAGATTAATCCCGAAGATTTTAAGCTTTGGTACTCGGGGAGGGAGAGGAACAGAAATGGAGTAGGCATTATGGTGGCACATGATTATGTTGACGGTGTGTTTGAAGTCTTTAGGAAGAACGATAGCATCATGAGCATTAAGTTGATAATAGGGGATGAGATCGTGTCCGTGATAAGTGCCTATGCACCACAAGTGGGATTGGATGCATCTATCACTCAACAATTTTGGGAGGATCTTGAGGAAGTGGTGCGACGAGTGCCAAGGGGAGAGAAGTTGGTCATAGGAGGCGACCTCAACGGGCATGTGGGCCCAAGTCGTGATGATTTTGAGAGTATCTATGAGTTGGCTGTAATGAACACTTGGTTCAAGAAAAGAGACTCTCACCTTGTCACCTGAAGAAGCGGAGCTAATAGTACCCAAATGGCCAAATTGACTACTTTTTAGTACGGACGACATGGAGAACTAGCTACACCGATTGTAAGGTTATCCCAAGTGAGAGTGCTGTCACTCAACATAGAATGCTTGTGCTTGATTTTCGAGGTAAAAAGAGGAGATGAGTTAAGGTACAAGGAGAGCCAAAGATAAAATGGTAGATGCTCGAGGGGGATCTCCAACAAAGTTTTGCACACAAAATGTTGGGAGGAAGATGTATGGTCTATTGATAATGACGCACATGTGGATGATGTGTGGTTATCAATGGAGTCCACCATTAACAAAGTGGCGAAGGAGATACTCGGAGAATCTAAAGGATGTCTGCCACAAAAAAAGGACACATCTGGGTGGAATGATGAGGTGAAACAAGCGATAAGGACCAAAAGGAATGCTATAAGAAATTGGGCAAAAGCTGGAGCGACGAGAACATAAAGGAGTACAAAGAGGCTAGAAGAAGAGCAAAGAAAGCTGTGAAGGAAGCCAGAGGAAAAGTAAACAAGGAATTGTATGTAAAGTTGGACTCTAAGGAAGGAGAAAAAGATATCTACAGACTTGCTCGCCTTCGTGACCGTAGGACTCTAGATATCGGAAAAGTTAAGTGTGTGAAGGATGTCGATCAAAGGGTACTAATGGACGACGAAGAATCAAAAGAGAGGTGGAGGTCATATTTTTATACCTTGTTAAACGGGAATAAAGTGTAAGGTATTGATGATCTTACTATACCAGAGTGTATGGTAAATCGGGACTTCGTGAGAAGGATTCAAACAACAGAAGTTAAAGAGGCTATGAGAAAAATGGGGCGAAAGAAAGCAGTGGGCCCAGATGGCATACCGATCGAGGCTTGGAGAAGTTTGGGAGAGAAAGGCATCGAGTGGCTAACACGTTTCTTCAACATGATTTGAAGAAACAACAAAATGCCAGTGAGTTGGCGGAAAAGTACTCTCATTCCCTTATTTAAAAATAAGGGTGACGTACAAGAATGTGCTAACTATCGAGGAATTAAGCTTATGAGTCACACCATGAAACTCTGGGAGCGAGTGGTTGAGCAAAGACTTCGTAAAAGTGTGAAAATTTCGGAGAACCAATTTGGTTTTATGCCTGGACGCTCAACAACTGAGGCCATTCACCTTCTTAGACAAGTTGTGGAGAAGTATAGAGACACTATAAAGGATTTGCATTTGGTGTTCATTGACTTAGAAAAGGCATATGATAGGGTACCTCGAGAAGTTCTTTGGTGGGTCTTAACTAGAAAAGGCATATCACGTAAGTATATCAGTTTCATGATGGATATGTATGATGCTTGCACTAAAAGTGTCCGCACTAGTGTAGGGAGGACCGCATAGTTCCCTATTACTATTGGAGTGCACCAAGGATCTGCTCTGAGTCCTTTCTTATTTGCTATAGTCATGGATGAACTTACGAAGTCAATTCAAAAAGATACCGTGGTGCATGATGTTTGCCGATGATATTGTATTGATTGATGAGACACAATCCGGTGTTAAAGCAAAGTTGGAAGTATGATGACAAACATTGGAGACCAAGGGTTTTAGACTGAGCCAAAGCAAGACTGAGTATATGGAGTGCAAGTTCGGTGGAGGTAGAAGTAGTAGCAACAGTGGGATTACTCTTGATGGTAAGGAGATACCAGTGTGTGATATGTTCCGTTACTTGGGTTTCATAATTCAGAAGGATGGTGAATTAGATGTAGATGTATGCCATAGAATCAGAGCTGAGTGGATGAAATGGAAGTGTGCTTCTGGATTTCTATACGATCGAGGTATGCCGACTAGACTGAAAGGTAAATTTTATCGTACAGCAATTAGGCCAGCATTAATGTATGGCGTAGAGTGTTGGGCGGTGAAACAATGCCACATTCAAAAAATGAGTGTGGCATAGATGCGTATGTTGCGTTGGATGTGTGGACATATTAGAAAAGACCGCTTGAGGAATGAGGTAATCAAACAAAAGGTGGGAGTAGCACCTATAGAAGATAAGATGCAGGAGTCTCGTTTGCGGTGGTTTGGGCATGTGCGTAGAAGACCGAGTGATACACCAGTTAGGCGACTTGAGGGGTGGGGAGAAGAGGCAGCGAAGAGAGGGAGGGGAAGACCCAAACAGACTTGGATTAGAGGAATCGGAACTGATATGCGTCTTCTTGGCTTGGATGAGAGTATGGCTTTGGAGAGAGCAAAGTGGAGGGCGTACATCCGTGTTGACGATTGATGTCTTTTCTACCTTTCCTCTCTTCTTTCTTTTATCGTTTATCTTCCTTATCTTTTTATATTCTTATGTTATTTTTATCCTCTAGCTTTTTTATGCTCTTTTATTTTTGATCTTTTATCTTTCTTATATACCAGTGTTATTGTTATCTTATATTTATTTATCTTTATTTTATTCATTTTATCTTACTTTTTTTTCTCTTTCTTGTCCATCTTCTCTTTTTGGCATCGATATCATAGACCGATTCATGTTAGTCGACCCCAAATTCTTTTGGGATTAAAGCTTGGGTGTTGTTGGGTGTTGTTGTAGATTTAGATTTAATAATTAGATGCTCTAATTAAGAAAATCTATTATAATGTAATTGAATTCTTTAATATTTTTATATCAATTTAACAAATTGATATTTCTTAAATTTCCATAAAAATCATATGAATGAAAAGTCCTAAATATATTTTTAAGGAAATTTAATATTCCAAATTCGGGGGCACCTTTTCTCTCTCTAAATATATTTTTAAGGAAATTAAATATTCCAAAATTATATACATAATTAAACTGGTTTACTTTCACCTAAAAGGAAAGGAAATGTAAGACTAATGATTTTCATTAAAGGAAGAAGAGAATCATAAGTGAATATCTAAAAACTATGAATTATGAAATTTCAGTGTCCAATATGAGATACATATGTAACCATAGTGTCCAATTTGGTCTATTTAAAACGTTAGTGTCCAATATGAGATTCTCATGAAACCATAGTGTCCAATTTGAGCCTTATTCCTTACGCTCTCATAGAGCGGTTTTGTTTGGCTTAACGATTCTCGTGTTTCAGGTGTTCAAGAAGTTTGGGATTGAAAAATATGATCCTGTGGATGAAGAGTTTGATCCAAACAAACACAATGCTGTATTCCAAGTTCCAGATCCTTCAAAGAAGCCAGGCACTGTTGCAGTTGTCCTTAAGGTACGTATACATTTTTTGTTCAACTATGTCAACAATCACTCCCAGCTTCTGCGTTCCATTAATTTTATTAGTTTATTTGTTCAGCTCCACAAGCTCTGTCTTTTTATATACATCCTTTAATTAATAGTTAAGCATCAATAATGTGTTTGCAGTCAGGGTACACTTTACATGAACGAATCATTAGACCGGCAGAAGTAGGGGTGGCACTGGCATTGGAAAATGAAGCAGCAGACACGGGATCTGAATCTTAAATGAGTGGCTATAGAGTTTGAGGACATTCATCAAGATTTTCCTTGGTTTTACAATGCATTCAAAGATTGCCTAGAACTGAAACTCTAGGACATCACACCCCATTCCCATTCCCATTCCCATTCCCATTCCCCTGACTTTTCCCCTCTTTTGAAGAGAGCTACTTGTCTCTCTGACTTCCGTAATCTCCCATGTTTACGGCAGACGTGTTTAATCTTGATATCTTAATTAATGATACTTTCCTGGAAGAATATATTACAGTCTTTTATAGATTTAGTTTTTTTGGATTTGTGGTATAAATCCACTGGGGTGTGGTCTTATGATTTGTTGTTTTGTACTCACAACGGTTCAAATTACAGTTCCTTCTGTCCGGATTTCGGAATAGTACGGATTGATAAACATGTCAATTCATACTGTTGGTCCAAAATAGGACGCTCGTAGTCTTTTAGGAAAGCTACGTACGACACTCAAGAATTAAGAAAGTACGAATATGGAAAGTTGCAAAGGGGATTTGGTAGCCAGAAATAGCATATAGAAGTTGCCTCCCCTAATCTGAATTACAAACCGCCTTTTATAGCATATAGAAGTTGCCTCCCCTAATCTGAATTACAACCTGCCTTTTATACGGCTGGACTGGCAGGCTCTCCGCTGGACTGGCTGGTAGGCTCTAGGTTGTGGACTTGGATCCACGGGTCCAAGTTCGGGGTTTGGGCTGATTAGGCTCTGGGCCTAGTCCTATTACTCCATCACGAGTCCCCCACTCCCTTAGTCGAGTAGTAGACTCGGCTAAGAGGGAGTAGTCCAAGTCAGTTGCTCTTCTCCGAGACTAGAAGATCCCCACCCTTATCCACGTTGGGGAGATGCCTCATTAAAAACCTTCATTAGGAAAAAACCCAATGGGAAAAAATCCTAATGAAGGGAAAAAGAGTACATCTGACGCCCCCAAGATGAAGCAAGAGGTGAGATCCTCAGCCTTTATTGTAATGGTCGCCATCTGCGAATAGGATGGCTAGAACTGTTCTTCTCGTTGAGTTCAGACTCGTCAGGTTCGTCATTTGCTTCCTTGAAGACGGTAAGACCCTCAGTCCCCCACTTCATTCAGTTGTACCTACACATAAAAGAAACTAGTGTAGAATAGAGCATCTGGCCTGGTGTCAAACCACGGCTCAGTATGTAAGCGAGTCGGACTCACTACTTGAAAAGAGTGACATCAAGTTCCCAAGTTAGGCCTCAACCCAGTCTCCGAAAGAAAGATTGAATCCGTGAGTAAGTGAGGCGAACTCCTCACTCGAACGGATAATCCAACCCCAGAGAACTAAAGTATATCAACCTCTTCGAGAAATGTGAACGTCAATTAAGTGACAAAATTGATCGGAAAAGCGTGGCTCTAGGCCCCTAACAAGAGTTTAACTCGCCACCCGAGGTTAGTAGTTCGAACCCGCAAGTAAAGACTTTTGAACGGATGACTCGTCCCCCGAGGTCGGAGTGTGATGCACTAGGAAGAGGTAAGAGCACACAAGAACCCGTAAGAAGTCAAGAGTGTGAGGTATTAACATTTATATTGGAGCTTATTAATCGCCACACCCATATGACATGACCCGGTGGCGCGAGTGTGTGTGCTCGGCCATTGTACGAGTGTGTGTGCTCGTCCGGTGTATGTGAGTGATCGGATTTCATAAGTCCGTTTTTCAATGTTAAAATTACACACGCTCAACAAGAGTTAAAGCAATTACACCACTTAAAATATCTTTTCAAATGTTTCAATTTATGATACGTAGTATATTTTTTTTCCGGTAAATGTTTTCTTTTTGTATCAAATATAGAGGATTTTTGGATACTTAGCTCTTATTTAGGCCATTTGTTGATTGGTTGAATGGATAGATAGTATTCTTCTGATTTCCTTGGACCCATCCAAATTGGTAAGACGCTGGCAAACATATTGTTGATGATATCCGAAGAGATGGGCTCCCGAGGGGAGGGGAGATATCATCTGTCATTGCTGCCGCAGTAGAGGGAGGAGGAGCCTCACCATCATCCCCGATGTAGGAGCCGCGATCGGCTTGCTGTCATATTGGAGTATCTCGTCCAGCGCCAGATGCTTTAAAGTGTCGGTTTCTCTCACTAGTGGAAGGCTTCTCATCCTTGCTACCTTGCGCCTCAATCAGCTGCCATGCTTCCCCAGACATCCAGGGCCATGGTTCGCAAACCGAGGAGACACACCTGGAGGGCATCCGCAGGTTTGCGTCGGAGCTACTCATCGTTGCAGCATCGATCTCCACCCCAAAGTTGGCTGGTGCGGACCTAGGTTGATTCGCCCAGTCAATACAGCCCTAGGCGAGCGGAGGAACAGTACTGAGACGGAAGTGAAGGCGGCCTACGAACGGAGACTAGAAGCTTCCGATCTTGAACGTTGATGGGTTTGAGGTTTTCTCCTTGCCAGCGGCCATTAATGGCGGAGACGCCACACTCAGTTTCCCAAGGAGTACAAATCAGAAGAAATTGAGTGACTGATTCCTGAGGGATGAGTCGGAATATCAAAACCAAAATCCTTCTGGCTCCGTCTCAGATTGTTGCTAGCTTTTCTGGGAAAACTCCATATCTAGAATCAGTTTTCGAAGGGATCTGAAAAATTTACAAAAACCTTCGATCTTTTTCCACCCTTTTTTCTTGAAATTTCCTGTTTTTCGGTTTTTCCTACTAAAGTGATGTGAGAGTGACAGAAGCTCTCAATGAAAGCACCAATGTTGGTCCAAAATAGGACGCTCGTAGGCTTTTAGGAAAGCTACGCACGACACTCAAGCAAGAATTAAGAAAGTACGAATATGGAAAGTTGCAAAGGGGATTTAGTAGCCAGAAATAGCATATAGAAGTTGCCTCCCCTAATCTGAATTACAACCCGCCTTTTATAGGCGTATACAAATCGTAACCGTTACCGATAATAATGACTAATTACTTACAACATTAATACGGAATTAAATACATAATTAATAGCGCATTAATTGCTCGACCGTTACTTTTCCGGGCTAGGAGGTCGGCCGGACTGTCAGGCTCCCCACTGGGCTGGCTGGTAGGCTCTAGGTTGTGGACTTGGATCCACGGGTCCAAGTTCGGGGCTTGGGCTGATTAGGCTCTGGGCATAGTCCTATTACTCCATCAAATACTATTTAACTTTTTAAGCGAAGTGATGCCATCTTAGGAAGTATGACTATCATTTTGATCTTGTTTGGTAGTAGGATTTCCAAAAAAACTGAATAGGGTCCACCGGCCACACAATTGACCGGCAGTGAGATTTCTCACGTCAAGGGAGGAGATGAATGATACTCCGTATTTGTTTTAGAAAAATGCGTTGTGTACACTTGTCTGTCCCTAGGGTAGGGTTGGGTGTTTTAGGGAGGTTTGGGGGTGGGGGGTCGGGGGATAACAAGAAAGCAAAAAAAAAAATAGACATTGACCCGGGCCCGGCCCGGGTCCATCCCTAGCCCAGTTAGGGTTGGACTCGGGCCGGGTGGCCCGACCCGGAACCGGCCCGGGACCGGTACTGTTCCGGCCTGGCCCGGACCGGTGGCCCGGTCAGTGACCGGTCCGGGTAGGCTCGACTCGGTGGGTTTCCGGTCCGGGCTCGGGTCACCCATAACAAGGCCGGGCCCGGCCGGGCCCGGGCCTGGTTCGGGCCAAATTTATTTTTTTTTTGGTTTTTTTCATTTGTTTGGGCTCCACCGGGTTGGGCTTGATGTTTAGGAGGGGTTTGGGGGGTTTGGGGGGGGGGGGGTGAGGGGGGTCAGGGATGGGTAGCTAAGAAAAAAAAAATAACCAAACCCGAGGCCCGGCCCGGACCCCGACCGGACCCCGACCGGACCCGGTGGCTACCCGGGCCGGTCCCGGGTCCAGCTATATAGAACCGCCGGCCCGACCGGGCCTAGGCCCGACCCGGGCCCGACCCGGCCCGAGTCCAACCATAAGCCCAGTCCATGGCTATGCACACTGCTACGTGATATGTCAACCTTTTTGTAAATGTGAGAAAAATTCAATTTCCTTCAAAATATACTCAAATTCTCTCATATTATATTCCCTTCTTTTTCATTAGTTTATCCACTAAAATTTTCACGCTAGTGTTGATGAATAAAAAAATTAGAGAGAGAGAGAGGTGGTTTGAAAGAGTATTTACGGATTCTTGTTCTTCTTGATGCCAATGCGCCTCTTAAGCGAAAGGTTACTCTCAAGAGAGGCGGAGAACCTGTTCGTGGGGATTTGAAATACGAGCGTTTACCCCACTTTTGTTTCATATGTGGTCTCATGAGCCATGTTGACCGTGAGTGTGGATGGCGTTTTGAGTTTGAAAAAATGGGAAGGGAAAAACTTTTTGGCTCTTGGCTGCGAGTGATTTCTGGCAGGAGCAGTTTGAATAAAGGGAGTAAGTGGTTGGTTAATGGGGAAGGGAAATTTTTACATGGGGGTCCTTTCTCGGACAACAACAAAGTCACATTGTCCCTTGAGGAGGATAACGAAATTGATATATCTCTTCAAATGGAAGGGGTAGCGGGCAAAAAGAGAAAGGTGTCGGGAGACGTGGCAGGCGGCAGGGTTTCAACAGGACAAGACATGGAGATCTCTTTTCCAAAAAACGGAGTAGCGACGGGTTCTGGTTCCGAGACCCGTCGAGAGCAATGAGTTGCCTGAGTTGGAATTGTCGAGGGCTTGGCAACCCGGCGACAGTTCAGGTCTTGGTGGACGTGGTTCACCTGAAGCGGCCATCGGTAGTTTTTGTGATGGAGACTTTTTCTGATGTTAACAGGGTGAAGGGCGTGAGTCGCAAAATCGGAATGGATCATTTTTTTGTGGTGGCAAGTGAAGGGCATAGAGGGGGGCTGGCTTTGCTCTGGAGGGAGGGGGTGAGGGTCCAAATCGAAGGGTCCTCGAATCACTATATTGACTCCCAAGTTAGTCTGGAGGATGGAGCGCATTGTTGGCGTTTCACGGGCTTTTATGGCTGCCGGAGCGGGCTAGGAGACGAGAATCTTTGAATATTCTGAAATCTTTGAGTATGGGAGCTGATCGACCGTGGTTGGTTATGGGAGACTTTAATGATATAATGTTCGCTTCGGACAAGAGAGGCCGGATTCCTCATCCTCCTTGGCTTCTTCGGGGATTCCGGGAAACTGTTTGGGCTAGTGGGCTGCGGAATTTTAGCTTTCAAGGCTGCCAATTTACTTGGGAACGTCGGAGAGGTACACCGAACTTGGTGGAGGAGAAACTGGACAAGATCTTGGTGTCTGAAAGTTGGCTTGATGTTTTTGGAGCGACGGTGACCGAATCTCTTGAAGGTGCTCCGAGTGAACACCTGGCTCTCTATATTAAACTTCTCCCTACACAAAACTTCTGTCGGAGGAGAAATTTCAAATTTGAAAATGTCTGGCTTAGGGAAGCTGATTGTCGTGAGATTGTAGCTCGTAGCTGGGGTCTGGGTCGCAACTCAGACATTATGGAACAAGTTTTCTCTTGCAACAAAGCTGTTGGGGAGTGGGGGATTAATAAATCTGGGTCTTATGGCAGACGGATTAATTTCTGCAGGAAAATATTGATTTTTTTGCGCCAGAGGTGGGACACGTGGGGTGTGAACGAATTTCAGAGAGTAAAACAGGAGTATCTCGAGCTTCTTGAAAAGGGAAATATTTTTTGGAGACAGAGAGCCAATGAATTTTGGCTCCAAGGAGGAGATCTCAATACTCGCTATTTCCATAATGCGGTGAAACACCGACGACGTAAGAATAAAATGGAGGGTCTCAAGCTTGAGGATGGCCGATGGGAGACTGACAGATCAGAAGTGGGCAATTTAATCGGAGACTATTTTAATACACTTTTCACGGCGAGTGGCGGGCGGGGGGGGGGGGGGGGGGGGGCTATGTATTTGGATGCGTGCAACGCCGTGTAGACGACCCACATAATCATAACCTACTGAGTCCCATTCGCGGCGAGGAGGTTAAAGTAGCAGCTTTTGACATGTTTCCTGACAAATCCCCTGGTCCAGATGGCTTCAGTCCGGGATTCTACCAGCATTTCTGGGATGTGGTGGGTCCAGATATTGTTGATTTTTGCAGGACGGCGTTCAAGAGAGGTAAGCTTCCAAATTTTATTAATCACACTAATATTGTTCTCATTCCAAAGAAAGAAAAACCTGAATCTCTTAGTGATGGGAGGCCGATTACTTTATGCAATGTCATTTATAAAATTTTCTCTAAAGTGATTGCTAATCGCATGAAAAATATTCTCCATTTGTGCATTTCTGAGCAACAAAGTGCTTTCATACCGGTCCGATGTATTGTTGATAATATTATGTTGGCTTTTGAGTCCCAACATTTTTTGAAACGTAAGCATCAGGGAAAGATGGGTATGGTGGGTCTGAAGCTTGATATGAGCAAGGCCTATGATCCTGTCGAATGGCCTTTCCTGGAGGGCATGATGAGGAGTCTGGGCTTTCATGAAAAATGGATAAGGGTGATCATGGAGTGCGTCACTTCCGTCTCTAATTCCCTCCCTTTTGATGACGGAGTGATTGAGCGGGTGACACCAGGGAGGGGTTTACGATAGGGGGACCCTTTATCCCCTTATCTTTTCTTGCTTGTGACAGAAGACCTTAGCGCGTTACTCCATAAATTTGAATCCATTGGTCGTTTGCATGAGGTCTCAATTGCTCGAGGGCCCCCAATGATTTCTCATTTATTTTTGGAGACGATAACCTTCTTTTCTTTAGAGCTAATCATGATGAGGCTTCCTTGATTAAAGAAGTGTTGACGGATTATGAAAGTGCATCAGGCAAGGTAATTAATTTTAATAAATTGAAGGTATATTTTAGCTCTAATGTTGAGGCGAATTATCGGGAGGGTCTGATTGATTTACTTGGAGTTGGGTTGGCTGGGGAAGATGAGAAGTATTTGGGCTTGCCAGCGTTGGTAGGACGCAATAAGAAAAATATTTTAAGCTATCTCAGACAGAGAGTGATCTCTCGAATAAATAACTGGAATAACAAATTCTTATCTAAGGCTGGTAGGGAGATTCTCTTGAAGGTTGTCATCGAGGCTATGCCAACTTATTCTATGAATGTTTTCTTTTGCTTGTTGATCTTTGTCGTGAGATAGAAAATGCTATGAATAGTTATTGGTGGAATGGTAAGGCAGGAAGAGGTACTCACTGGAAAAATTGGGCGTCACTCTGTGTTCCTAAAAAAAGCGAGTGGAATGGGATTTAGAAGACTCCGGGATTTTAATCTAGCCATGTTGTCCAAGCAAGCATGAAGAATTTTCACGAATCCTGACTCTTTCGTTAGTAGGGTCTATAAAGCTAGATATTTTCCGACGAGGGATTTTCTTAAAGCAAAACCTAGTAGCAATCTGTCCTTTGTCTGATGCAGTTTACTTCACACCCAGACTATTATTCGGGACAACTATTATTGGAGAGTGGGTGATGGTCTTTCCATCAATATTTGGGAGGAACCGTGGCTTCCAGACAGAGAAAATCCGAGGATTATTTCAGAGAAGTGTGAGGGGTTGCAAGAGGCGGTGGTGGCGAATTTGTTTGCTGTAAATCAGAGAGCTTAGGATACGGATATCATCGGGGATATTTTTGAGGCTAGAGACGCAGATATCATTCGGGGCATACCTTTGAGAAGGAATCAAATAAAGGATTCTTTATGTTGGCAATGGGAGGAAAGCGAGAATTTCTTGGTGCACAGTTGCTACCGGAAAATTGTGGGCGACCTGGGAGGACTTTCTGATATGGAATGGACCGGTATGTGGGAGTTTAAACTTCACCTAAAATTAAATTGTTTTTGGCAGGTATGTAACAGTTGCCTTCATTCGAGATTAAATTTGCAGGTTCGTAGAGTTGAATGCTTAGAGCTTTGTGGATTATGCGGAGCTGGTGCCGAATCTTTGGAGCATCTTTTTATACATTGTGCTGCTGCCCAGGATTTATGGAGAAACATGCACTGGACTTCTGGGGTGGATTTGTGTTTCTTGGATCAAGTTAACAAGGTATTCAAGACTAAGAAGATAGAGGAGCTAGAGAGGTTGATTTGGGGTTGCTGGGCGCTATGGAACGAGCGCAACCAACGAGTTTGGATGGGCAAATCCTCATCGTTGCAGCAGCAGGCTAACCGGGCTCGTGTGCTGGTGGATGGCTGGAAGCAGGCGCAGACGCAGGTCTTACGAGGAAGGAGGCAGCAGGTCACGCAGCAGAGCAGGATTTCTTGGTGCAGACCGCTTCTGGAAACTGAAAGTTGATGCAGCAATCAGGGCGGACAACTGCGGTCTAGGCTGGTGCCTCCGAGGTGACGATGGTCAGTTCATTGCTGGAGTGTCCAAGGTTTGATCGGGAAGACTAATGCCATTAGGCGCTGAGTTGGTCGGGATTAGAGAGGCTTTGAGTTGGCTGAAAGATTTTGGTGGGACTTCAATCGAGGTAGAATCCGATGCTTCAGGAGCGATCTCTGAAATTCTAAACGGATCGTGTTGTTCATTATTGGGTCTGCTAAGAGAAGACATAAGAGAGTTGGCGAATTCTTTCTCCAATATTGCATTTTGTCATGTTAAGCGGTCAGCGAATAAGCCTGCACATTTGTTAGCTAAAACGGCTTTTTCTTTGTCTGATTCGCAACTTTTGCTTCATTTTCCTCCTTTTATTGTTTCGACTTTAGCCAACAATTTGATTAATGTTATTTAAGTCCTTTCCTTTCAAAAAAATAGAGAATCTCTTAAAAAAAATAGAGAATCTTAGAAAAATGAAAGAATAAAAAAGCAAGGAAAAATCTCAAAACTAAGACAACATTTTTAAATATAGCTTAAGCTAAAGTTATCAGCATAAATATGATTAACATTGTATTCATAATTCGTTGCAATGTAAAATTAAGTGATTAAAATTAGAGGTATGTCTAAAATATTATTAAAAAAAGAATTGGACAAAAAAGTGACCAATTTTTATGTTCCAAAAATGTGACTAAAAATTAGTAAAGGGACTATTACACCCTTACTAAGCCCAAGCCCAACTGACCTGCTATAGCAACCCGTTACAGTGACCAAAGGTCCAATGACCAATTTCAACTATTGTCACAATGACCAGTGATAGCGACACGTATGCTCAATGACAGTGACCGATATTATAATAGTGACTAATATTACAATCATATTAATTATATTAATTACAATTATATTAGTGACAATTATCCCTCCGCCCCGCTAAGATTGTCTTATTTTACCTTTTCGGTTCGTCCCACTAAGATTGTCGCATATCAAATTTGGTAAAGTTTGCGTGGATCTAAATCATTTTTACTTTATTCTTACTTTATCAATTCCATATCAACTGCATAAAAAACTTTTTATTGGTTTGTGTGTCACTCACTCTTGTCCGATTGTTAGTGAAGTGGGACAGAGGGAGTACATTTGTCCGGACAGTGACCTATTCATTTGCTAGTGACAGTTACATATAGCCGCCCCGCCACCGGTGACCCTCGCCACCCCAATGATCAACGCCCTTGATAGTGATTCTGGTGACCACCACTGTCCGACATTGACCACCACCCAATATTGACCGCTGCCACCCGCTCCTCCACCACACGCAGAGCCCTGCCGCACCACCATCACCGCAGGCCTGCCCCCATCACCCGGCCCAGTCCTCATCACCCAAACCCTGCCCCACCCCCATCAGCCTAGCCACGGCCCAGTCCCCACGCCCACAAGCCCTGCCCCATTCATATCAACCCTACCCTGTCCCACTCTGACTAGACTAACCAACCCCAACCTTAGCCCCCAGCCCCCAACCCCCAACTTGTAGTACCCAAACCTAGCCCCAACCGCCATCCACAACCACCGCCTGTAACCCTAGCCGCCAGCCCGTTGCCATCGCACTGGAACCGACTCCTCTTCCTCCTCCTCGTCTTCAGAGTTTGCCATTTTAATTACTTTGCCAAATATGTTCGTTTTTGTGAGGTTAATCCGGTTTTTACTTCTTCAATTGTGTTTGATCTTGATAATTTACTATGGTTGAGGGATTCCATTCTTAAAATTTCCTCGTATTATTGGGTGAATTTTAAATTCGAGTTGGGCAAATTTATAATTCTCTTCGATTCAAATTCTTATGGTGGTTTTATTCGGATTATTGACAAAGGGATTGACTCTATTTTTGTCCCTGAAAGAAGTAACAAATCAAGTTTTAGGGATTTCTTGGCAGGATTATTCAGAGTCATTAATTTGTTGAAAGATTTTTTAGAGCCAAAGGAGTTTTTACCG
Source organism: Cuscuta europaea (assembly GCA_945859875.1). NCBI lineage: Eukaryota > Viridiplantae > Streptophyta > Magnoliopsida > Solanales > Convolvulaceae > Cuscuta > Cuscuta europaea. The sequence continues at coordinate 35,886,920 of CAMAPE010000010.1, read as the reverse complement.
GATTCATTGTTGGGACTTGATAGGGTTGATAACAATAATGATTTTTCGATCTCTGGGATTCCTTTTCAGGTTGATATTCAAGGTTTTTCTCCCTCGACAATCACTCTGGATATGTCTACATCGGCTGATTTGATTTCTTCTTCTAATGCATCGAGGGAACTAACAACTTTCTCCGAGAAGAACACGAAAGAGAATGATGATTTTTTCCCAAGCGGAATGTTGTGGGCAAGAACTCGAAGCCGACTATTATTTCTTATTTAAGGCAGATCAAATGATTTTAGACAAAAGGATGAAACCTCAGACTTCGGCTCAAAGTATTGTTTTTTCTTTATCTACGACTTCAGTGACTTCTCCGGCTTTAATTGAACAAAGTGATTTATTTGAGGTCACCGAAGATTGTTCTTTCATTCATGTCATTTCTCGGCGTAACAAGAAAAAACTTGCTATTCAGACTTCCTTTATGCAAACTAGGTCTCAATTGCGTTTAAAAACTTAATCTTTAGTTTAGTTTGCTTTCCTTAGCTTAGTTTTCTTCATTGCTTTTGCTTTCTTCTTTCATTAGTGCATGTATCACTTTCATTCTTTTTAATAAAACTTGTCTCTTTCTAGCCAAAAAAAGTACATGTGTTAATTAGGTAGGTAATAGAATTTTAGTTTAAGATCAGTAACATACAAATGCACACATCTTCTCCCACCGAAGTTTTCGGGAGAACAAGCCCCAAATGATGCTATTTGAGTACATTGCATGTGTTAAATTATTAGTTCCTTCAAGGTGCCTTCACTTTGAAATATTGATATATTTTGAATCACTCTTCTATTTATCTTCGATATCTTATAAATTTAGAGTCCGTTTGGTAACACTTAAATCGACTGAATCGATTGATTCTGCTGAAATTTATGAAGTTCTGGTTGCATTGGCTTTATTGGATGATTCTCCTGATTTATAAAAACATATTTAAAATATATTTTATTAATAAAATAAAGAAAAAATGACATAAAAAATAGCTAAAATGATCATATACAATAACTAAAACATGGTCACCAACGGGCTCTTAGCCTACCTGAACGTAATAAAAAAATAATACGAACCAAGCCAAGAAAACTCATTATAAGTTAGCCACAAATAAGGTCTAACAAATGATGGTCATGAGTAAGGTTTAACAAATCTGACATCTATTCCAATGAGTGAAAAAGATATTTTTAGTGACATCTTTTACAAAAATTTAACAAAAGTTTTATGAAAACTGAAAAGTATGTAAATAAGGAGGTGAGGTAGACATTTAGATAAAGAGGTGCATATTCATGAAAGAAGCTCACAAATAAACATATATGCACACAACACACCGATAAAAAAAATAATCGAAAATGTCCGTCAATCATTCTCAAATAACTTAAAATCTACAATAATTACGTTAATCTAATCAAACATCTCCTATACTAGTCAATATTAAGGAATGTTTATGCCCTTATGGTTATCAAGATCAATCTCATGTACTCATTCCATGTTTTCAACATAATTTGAAATGTTTTACATGCCATATTCATATTCATATAAGATACAGTCAAGTCAAATTATACATTCTGATTCTTATGATGAATTTGTGTGTACTTCAAATTTCTCAGCTCCAAAGCTTATTTCGCCCGGAAAAGTGAAAGATTCTCCCATAAATTCTTTTTCGCCAAACAAAAGTCAAATCAATGAATGATGAAGAAATAGACTATGCGTTTCACCCTTACCTCTAGTAATCCACCGGACTGAATTATCGCGTGTCATACCCGTCCGGTCGCCTGTAGTGTGTGTTCACATTTCCCAATCGGAGAGAAACTTCACCTGGAAAGTCGTCTAACAGAGCTTTTTCAGATTCAATGAGCAAGCGATGATGGTGAACCTTGTCGCTCGATTCTGCCTGCTGTTATTTTCTATACACTTTTGCTCTCTTCTCCACTGCTCGATCGCCAGCCGTACCTCCATTGCCTCCGGCAGCTCAGGTCTTTCTTTCACTCACTCTCTAGATTAAGGGGTAAAAATGTAAATGAAACACGTTTTCAGGACTGTCATTATTCGTGGAACAGTTTGCGTTGGATTAAGTTAGTTTCGGCCTTGCGGGTGATGTGATAATTTTGACTAACTTTCTTTAATGATCGGTTAATTCTTGCTGCATTACTAATGATTAGAAAACGGTTTGTTTATGTAACGAAGTGAGGATTCATGTAACTTTTAAAATATTATTATTATTCACACCCACCGCTGTAATGAATGTGTCCTTTTTGTTGGATTTTGCTTGGTTGAGAAATGAGCATTTTTTCTGCCTTTTTGTAGATTTCTTAAATCTGAATATTACATCTGGGTCAAGCAGACGTTTATTTGCAGCAGAACACTTCCAAAAACTGTACTCTCCTAAATCTCTTTGTTATTATTTCAGAAGATTTCTTTCTTTGTTTAAACCTCAAATTTCCTATATCACTGAGCCTTGAATTGGAGATATTTTTTGTTTTATTCTGGTTTTCCTCTGCTAGTGAAGAATTATCTCGAGGATACATGACAAACGCCGAACTTGAAAATGCAATAATGGCGTTTAATCGTAGGTGTAGCAGCATTTCAAGAGTATACAGGTAATAATGGCCATGTTTGCCAATTTCTGTTTCTTCCATAAGCATTTATGCTGTTAGAAACTTTATACTCATCCTTGATCCTCATGCTATGCAAATATGCCAAGGCATGCTGGTCATGTCACAATCTATTTTATAGACAACTCCGTTATATTTGGTAATATAAAGGCTAGCTACTTTCATCATTTTTGGAATAGCCATGCATGTCCATGTAGTTCTTACTCTTTCTTTACTCTCTCTGATGTGATCAGCATTGGAAAGAGTGTACAAGGACTTCCACTGGTAATACATCTCTCATTGTTGGTTACTCAGAATTTCACTTTATTAGAAGTTGTTTATTCTTGTATTCATGATGAAAAAAGGCTAAAGGGAGGTCTTTTGTTTCTTTGATGCAGTGGGTGATGGAAATTTCAGACAAACCAGGAAAGCAAGAGGCTGAACCTGCTTTTAAGGTATTTATCTTATCCATGTACTCGCAATTTGCAAACTGGTAATATGATTGACATCATGCATTAAAGAGATAACCATTCCGAAACACTGGCTCCAACAACAATGTTGTGGTAGTTAATTCTTCCAACATTCAAGGTTTTCAAAGAGCTTTAAAACACTGCATCATAGCAATACAAATTACAATAATGAAATTGATATGAAGAATCTCTGGAGAATGCAAATGCAGAAACTGCTACACTTATACTATGTTGCTTTCTCCCTTCTTATTTTTCAGTCAGAAGTGTGATTGAGAATTGTTCCACAGCTCCCTTTTTTGTTTCAAGCAATAAGTTACTACCTGCAGTAGATTAGTAGTTTTATAATTTATTTTAAATGTTAGTTATAGCTGAATTTCCATTATGCTTTATTGCACGTGTTTATCATGAACCTAACCCTAGACAGTTAATTCACAGTTTAAGAACTATAAAACTCCTGCCTCTGACCCCAATATAGCTGGGATTAAGGTGATCATGAAAATTAGTTATAGCTGAGTTTGGCATCTATCTTCTCTCCCAGCCGGAAGTGGCATCTTGGAAGCCAGTTACTCTTATCTTCTTTATTCAGTTCTTAGAGAACATAAATGACTAGTTGCTAAATATATGGAATAAATAATGTAGACGATAGAAAATTGAGATAAAGTTCTAATCTGAGATTGAAAATTGAGATAAAGTTTTAATCTGAGATTGAAAATTGAGTCCCTGAACTCGACTGATCTTATTATCCAGTGATTCTATTTAATTCACTTCCCTTGTGCTCTAGCTTCCTACTGTGATTTCTTGCTTAATTAGACCCTTGTTTCTTAGATCACTATTTTGGTGATGAATTATATCAATGACTCTGTTATTGTAGTTTATTGGAAACGTGCATGGGGATGAACCAGTAGGGCGTGAGCTTCTAATGCTTCTTGCTAATTGGATTTGTGATAATTACATGAAGGATCCCTTGGTAACTTTTCTCCATTTCTTGTATCTTCTATTAGTGCTCTTTCTTTTACTATACATTTGGCAATTTGTCATATTTTTTCATTCTTTTGTGCATCCTGTTGACTGTTGATATCTATTTGGTATGACAAGCCATTGCAATTTCCTGTAAAGCCATTAGGGCTTGTTTGGTTGGGGGATTTTGCAGGTAAAGGGAGGGAAGGATTGATTTTTGTTTGATTAATTTTTCTGAATTTGTTAGTTTTAGACTACAAATAACTATATAATTAGTTAGCTCATTTATTTTTTATATAGTACTTTATCTTCACTTTATATCATTTTTTCTAAATGTAAAAATTATTTTAAATGTATATATGACCCCTCCCCTTCCCTCTCCTCCGAAATCCCCCAACCAAACTCTCCCTTGCTGTATAATAGTCACTGTGTTGTACCCTGCGTGATTTTCGATTTTCATTACAAGTTGCAAAACTTTTTTAATTGAGACTCTGGTCCATTTATTATAAACTTGCTTGCTAAAGGCAGTGATTGTACCATCTTATCCTACTTGTAGGTAACAGTTCTATACTTCTTCTTATTTAATTTGGCAAATTGGAACATTTTCAATTAAGGTTTTAAATTTCAACATCCTGAAAGCCTGAATTTGGACCATCTTGTTCTTTTTGGCTTTTAATATTCATTATAATTCAGCTGTCTTAATGCTTTGACTGAATGTCTAATTTTCATTATGGACACACATGCATGCACTCCCTGCACTCCTCTTAATTTTCTTTCTAGTGTAACGATCATGTGGTTGCTTGGTTGGACATAAACTTAGTTCCTCTGCTGCAATGGTGTAGGCTACCTTGATTGTGGACAATGTTCATCTTCATATTCTACCATCTATGAATCCTGACGGGTTTGAGATGAGGAAACGTGTAAATGCAAACAATATCGATCTGAATCGTGATTTTCCAGATCAGGTGTCTTTTATTTTTATGATACTATTTTTCATTACGTGCAGGTTATGGACATTTTATTAGGCAACTAGAACCATGTGATTCCATTAAAGGAGGTTCTCTCAGAAGAGAATTTTATTGCTTCACATCATTTTTCTGACCATTGCTCAAAAATTAAATGCTCCCTCCACAAATTAGATTTCCATTTGCTTTTGGTATGCTTATTGTGAAAATAATATGGGGCTAATGGGATTTATATGGAAAGGAAGGAAAAATGTCATCCACACAATTCTTTCCTTAAACTAAACGAGAAGGTGCTTTTGAAATGGATGAGAAAGGATTGAAAAACAATCAATATATATATATATAAAAGAGGAACTTTTTAAGAGCATACAAAGCGCCACATAATCCTACCATGTCATCCATCATATATAACAATTATTTAGTTATTTTTATACTCCGTACCTTTTATTTTTATTGGATTCTATTTTTGATTGCATATTGATATGGAAACAAATGACTCTAGATTCCGTCACTTTTGAAATAGATCGATTCCTAATCTAAATTAGGAAATCTTTATATGTTTACAAATTCCTAATTTTGTTTACTCTTAAGATGTTTTTAATTAGATTGATTTTAGTCTCAGACTAAATCAGATCAGATCAAACTTTAATAATAATTGGGCACATAAAATGTAAAACAGAAATCTACCAGATCATATTACTTTAGACCAAATCAAACCTGAAAATTTTAATTCAATTAAAAACGTCCTTATTAATGACATTTTCAATGTGATGAAATAATAAGTAAAATGTAAAATCTTACTATTAAAAGTATGCACTCCATATTTCATACCAAGTTGAATGAGGAATATTAAAAAATATATTTTGAGCCGCATAATAAAGTAAATTAGAGGACATGAAAATAATTAAGAAGCTTCTCTATGAATTCTTTAAAATCGGGTTCATAACAATTATGCTTAGTAGAGAAGCTTATGTAGAAGACCATTTAGGCATTTATACTATTTTTCATATAATTTTTATTTATTTAACAAATGGAATATTTTTTTTTTCATGATTCGGGATATTCACCCATTCAACCTATTCAACTAGAATTTAATTAATTTCAGCAAAATAAACCGATTCCACCAATATTAGTATTATCAAACCGACTATATTTAGACTGAGTTTATTTTGCTTTTGTGTCACATTATATATGATTCCGAAAACCAATCAAATTTATTTTGCTTGAAACCTAGTGTAATACTACTACAAGTTTTTTTCTTCATTTTTTAGTGTGGGCTAGGAAATTATATAATAATTTTGCATTCTTGTCTGTACATTTTCATAGTTTGTTTGAGGCAAAATACTCTGTAATATATATCTATGTTGAATATAAGCTTTTTTATTTTCTAACTTTTGTATTTTATCTTAAAGAGAACATTTACTAACATTAGCTCATTAAGTGACATAGTTCTTTCCCATGAATGATGATCTCGGATCACGTCAACCAGAAACAAAAGCTATTATGAGTTGGATGGAAGAAGTACATTTCACCGCATCTGCCAGTCTGCATGGGGTAATTGTCTTGCTCTTCCATTATCTATTATAATGTGAGCATGCTACTCATAATGCAAATCATACACTTGCTATAATTTTATGCTTTTTAGGCTATCATAATATGTCATGGTGTAAATAATTTATATGTAGTAATATGTAACAATCTTTACTTGTTTGAAGGGTGCACTTGTTGCAAATTTTCCATGGGATGGAACTCAAGATAAACAGTAAGTTATCTACTTTTTTATCATCCATACGAATTAAGGTGATCCAGCTAGTGGTATAATCATATAATGAACTTTTAAATTCTAATGATGAGAACATCAATCTAGTAATTAAACTGACCCAAAAAATTATTAGCAGGAAACTTATTTAAATTGATTGCTCAGATATGGAAGAATAAAATACATGCATGAAGTAAACGAAGTTAACACATCTTCAGCAGACCCTTTACCCTTGGACCTGCTATATACAGATAAATAGATAATACCCGTCTTTTGGTTTGAAAAGAAGATTTTCAAATATGTTTTTCTTGCTACCTTATAGATAATGGGTACTGTTTTATTTGAGCCCTCGCCCCCTCCTCCAACCGCAAAAAGGTTGATGCACCCACATTTGCTCCAAAACTATGAGTGTCTTACTTGTAGACTCGTAGAGGGATCTGCTTTCAATGAGTGGCAGTTCACTAAATCTCTGCTTGAAGTTTAGAGATTAGAGAGACTCCTTGTGATGGTAGTTATACATGTTTACTTTTGGTCACAAACAGTGCTTTTGCGTACATGTTTTCATAGAGAAATGCAATTTTGGTTCTGTAAGTGTAAAAGGTTCGGCAAAACTAATCCCACTTTGATCCTTTGTGGCAATTTAGAACTACAGCAGTATGGTTATCGGCAATTTAGAACTACATCAATATGTTTATCCGCAATTTAGTCTTGAAAAAAAATTGAATTACATGTAAAAACACAATTCAATAGAGAGATCAAGCGAATTGATGGTAACAAGGCATTTTTGTAGCCCTGGTAATTAGACTGAATCACATTTTTATGAAAATGTTAATCGTCAAATATATTCATTGTAATTCTTCAAAATGCATTTTAGCATTTTCAAATCTGATAAAATTGACACATCATTTTTGTCTCTAATTTGAACAGTTTTTTCTCGTGAACTTTATAATTTTTGGTGGTTGTAAACTGTGACACTAAATTATTGATATTGGAAAAGATACAGATCTAAATGCCAAAAAAATCAGTAAGGAACTGCCAAAAAATATCAAACGGGTCTAGTTTAGCCAACCCCTGTAATTTGGGCCAAAATTACATTTTACATTATTTTATAACTCATATAATTGTTTAACTTGATATTTTATTGTGTCTTATGGAGCCAAAGACTCACCAATTTTTGGCTTGGAATATGATGGAATAATGCAAAATGGCTCTCTAAATTGTCTGTGCTTCTTTGTTATGATGCACCAGCCTTTTTATGCAATTTTCAACGCAATTTTCATCGTGGGTCATCCAGAAACAGTCGGTGGGAATGTGGGAGGCTTTGTGGCAATGGGGTAATGCTGTTGTAATATTTTATCTTGTCCAATATTTTGTATTGTTCCTAATAGTTTTTTTAACAAATCCTATTAAGTTTTGAGTCTTATGGGTCAAACAATACAACAACAACAACATTGCCCCAGTGCCGCAAAGGCTCCCACTTACGGTGCGGTAAGGGGTGTCAGATGTACACAGCCTTATCCCTGACTAAAGCATAGAGACTGTAGGATGACCCATTGTGAAAATCTCGTCAAAAATTGCATGGACTGATTGCTGCTTTATAACCAAGAAACGTTAACAGTTTAGTGTGCCATTTTGCTTTATTCCATCATATTTCCCAAGCCAAAAAATAGTGAGTCTATGGCTCCACTGGGTAAACATAGGGTTGGCATTTTGAACCGAAAAACCGAAAACCAATCCGAAAATAACTGAACCGCTTTAGAAAAAAACCGAACCGGACCGAACGAAATTGGGACCCAATAATCCGGACCCGAAAAAAAATCGGTTCGGGTTCGGTTTATGTGCACAAAATATCGGTTCGGACCGAACCGAACCGACATTTTTATATTAATAATAATATTTGTTATTTATAATAATAGTAATAATTAATGACGTTTAATATGGTATAATATTGAACCGAGTATGATTCGCACATACTTGAATCTTGATGCGTAGCTGAGTTGGTCAGCAGGCGTTAGTCCTTACCGAAGCGTCGTGGTTTCGATTCCTGCCCATGTGGTAAAGTTTTGTTTATTTAGAATTTGGCTTCTTTCCTATTCTATTTTGTCCCACACCGTAAAATGAGTAGCTTCCTACTCCAAAAACTTCAATATAAACAACGTCCCCTTAGTGTAGAAGGCCAACTTACATTCTGGGCTGCCATTGGGCTAATCGGGCTCAAATATTTGCAAGTTCCAATGGGCTTTAGTCTATTGAATATTAGTTCAAATTTATTTATTACAAATGAGTCGTTTTTTTTCGGTTTCCGGTAAACCGAACCGAAAAAATTGGGCACCAAAAATCGGTACCCGTTCTTATAACGGTTTGGTTTTGGTTTTGATAATTTGGTAAACCGAAATATCGGTTCGGTTCGGGGATATACTGAATTGGTTCGGGACACGAACCGAATCCAGCCCTAGGTAAACATGCAAATCATCTCAAAGCATAAAAGCACCTTTTAAAGCATTCTTCCAGTCTAATCAGATATAGGTTCTTGAAATTGTGTGCTGGTGGGGGTGTTTAGTTTTGTATTCTATGCCTGTTTTTGAACCTTTGTATTGAATATAATGTTTTCTGTTGCTGTTGTCCTACCTGCTAATTCTATGACCAATTGATATTGTAAATTGGCGCCATATGCAGGAAATATTACTTTGCTTGCCCTGATGATGAAACTTTCAGATATATGGCAAATTTATATAGTCATTATCACCACAACATGTCTTTAAGCCAGGAGTTTCCAGAAGGAATTACAAACGGTGCACATTGGTAAGGAAATATGGATATGATTCCATAAAGTTCATCCTTTCATATTGCTTTAATATTAATTTAAAATTAAATTCGGATGTTCATTGACTGATGCATTCTTTGAGTCTATCAGGTACCCTATATATGGTGGCATGCAAGATTGGAGTTACATACATGCCGGTTGTTTCGAGTTGACATTAGAGATCAGTGATGATAAATGGCCTAATGCAACAGAAGTAAGATTTCCTGTTTGAGTCTTCTCGAGTTTAGCTTGCCATTTTATCGCACAGTGAGCATGCTTAACCAAATACTTCCTGTGCCAAAAAAAGTCGTGCTTCAAGAACTTTTTGTCTAAAAAAAGAGAAGTTTTAGAAGTCAAATTTAATGTTTAAGTCTTATTATTGCCAAGTCAAACAAGTGGTTTTAGCCAGCTATTTCAAACAATCTTTAAAAAAGTTATAGGCGTGATGATATGTAACTTGTAAAAGCTTTTACTAGTATTTATTTGAAACAAACAGATTACTTTATTGCTTAAAAACAGAGGCTGAGCTTTGTAGTTATAGTTGGACCAAAAGTAAAAAGTTGTACTTGCTCAGACCAGTCTCTTTTTGGGATAGATTGAGTTTCTGCATTTACAATTATACATTTTAAACATTTTTATTGGCAAGTGTAATACATGGATTTCCAAACTGGGTGTAAATATGAGGTTGCCAATGATGCCGGCCATGTTTCATTGTAACTTGCATCTCTATTTATTGTCCACTATCAAGCTTTAAAATTACAAGTATGAGTGTATGACTGAAAGTTACTCGTACTTTGTTTCTATGTTGTTTCTTTTGCTTATTCTATTTCTTTAGACTAGATTTGATTTATGTCTAATTAGACTTGTTAATCACAGCTTCCCACCATTTGGGAATACAACAAAATGAGTATGTTGCACCTTGTTGCAAGTGTAGTAGAGGTAACTCCAATGTTGTCACAACTTTCTAATAAGCATTATCTAGTCTCTACTACACCAGAGTTCCTGCTTCAAGATCAATCATATCATTTGATGATTTCTTAATCATGCAGTCTGGAATTCATGGAAGGATCTATTCTGCTGATAGCGGAAGGCCGTTGTCTGCTTTAATAGGCATAAAGGGAATAAATTACACGGTATGTTCCCCTCAACACACACACACACACACTGTATGTATGGTTAAGATTTTTTGTTCCCTAAAGCTGACAACTTTGTGAAGGTCAATCTACATGGCATATGTATGAAAAGATGTGCTGAATTACAGTGGCCTAACTATAGAACTAATTCTGTACAGATAAAAGTCGGTAAAGCATTTGCTGATTACCACCGGTTATTAGCTCCTGGCAAAAATTATGAAGGTAATCTATATTTACTTCATCCCAGATTGTTTGGTTTTTTATAATGAATTTTTAAGAAGTGGACAACATAATCAAAAATACAAATAAGATCCGAAGTCCAAACATACACGCAAATGAAATCAAGGAATAATAGAATAACTAGCTATACTCGGTTAAAACATCACAAAACATTGTATTGAAGTGAGACTATTTTATAATTTTGTGCTTGAATCTTCATAGTAGTCGTAACGATGCCGGGATACAAGTCAAAGAGGACACTCATAGTTTTGAAGGAAGAAGCCATGACTTTGGACTTTATTCTTGATCCAGTAATCATTGCTGAAGGCTTTTTGCACAAGAGATGGGATTATAACTTCATGCCATGGTGGCAATCAAACCTTTTTGTCATTTTGATTTTAATATTGGCTTTTCTCTGCATCTTATTGAAGAGTAGAGTATTAAACCGCTCCAAACACAGACAAAACGGGGGGTCAAAAAGGCCTTCATTAGTTTAAAGGAATCTGATTTACCCTTCCAATAGAGGTTATTTAACATACAATGTACCAATGAAATGATTGATGTATTGTCTTCTACTCCGTAATTATTAAGTGAGTGCAATGATCAAGTAATTTTTTCTTATGGTTCCATAAGAAAAAGTGGGGCAAGAAGTCCGCAACAAACAAATTTTGTTTTATTTTTCTTTTTTGAAGAACAAGCTTAAAAAAGAAATGACTTGCCAGTGGAATTGGTTTATCCGCTTCCTTACGTTTCTTAAAAAACCAGATTAGGGACTGTATTTTTTTATATATAGATATTTGTCCACTCTTTATGTTATGTTGACTTCATTCTTGGTGTGGCCCGTTTTTGGTGGGAGTGGATTTGCTCCATTTTCCCCGGCTCACCAACTGAGGGTGTGTTAAAAGAAAATGTATCAAGAAGTACTACACGAAAATAGGGATGGAACCGATGGACCCAACTGGGCTGAACCGGCTCCTGAACCGGACCGGCCCGCTACTGTGCAGGCCCGTACCAGACCGGGCTTGGCGGGCTGGGCTCGGGCGGTCCGGGCCGGGCCCGGTTCATTAATTTTTTTTTTTAATTTTTTTTTCTTTTCCTTGGGTAGGGCTGGCCCGGATGGGTGTTTTGGGGAGGTTTGAGGGGTGGGGGTGAGGGGGGGTCGGGGGTTAATTAGAAAGCAAAAAAAAAAAAATTATACATTGGACCGGCCCGGCCCGGCCCGGTTTGGCCCGGACCCGGTATCAACCTGAGCCGGTTCTGGGCGCAACATCCTAAAAAAAAGCCCGGCTTGAACCGGCCCGGAGCCCGGTCCATGCCTACACGAAAAGGATATCTTATCAAGAAAGGTTAGTAAGAACTAAGAAGCTCACAATTTTAAGATGGCTGGCGATTTAGCATTTGCATTTCCCCAAAATGCCTTAGCTTGTACTACAACTTTGAAATTGTGAAATTTCTTACTATCATAGTTGGCTCTGATTCCCCTCCTTTCGGATTGATAATTGATTTAAGTTATCTGTCTCAAAAGCTCAACCCCAGGTTTTCTGGCAAAAAAAAATTAGTGATTCATAACAAAATTAGATTTTCTAATTGGGTATATATACGTTGGGGATCAACTTCAAAAAAATACTCCGAATCTCGCTATATTTATCCTATTGTCTACAATAATAGCGATCAATATTTAGACTAATTTATATACAAATCACTAATTAACTAGTGTTATTTTATCAATAGTGAAAATACATCATACCCTTTGTTTTTATCCCAAAAGTTCTATTTTATGATCTTATTACTATGATAAGAGTAGCGTTTTTCTTTTATCACAATTTTCTTGATTGTTAAGCTAGTCCAAGAATCCTTACAGGCTAGGAGCTCTTCAAGCAGAAAAGAAACCAAGCTAGCGACAATATTTGTCTCCAGTGAGTATGTCCTGGACTTTTGAGTTTACGAAATACGAAATAGAAATAACTTAGGAGTTTGTTTCTTAAATTGTAGCTAATTATCTCCATAATGTAAAGGAATTTAGTAACTTAGTTGATGTTTGTTGTGGTTGTAATATACAAAAGTACTAGTAGAAAGAGTACGATTAGTCGATTATGACGATGCTCCATCTATACTTGTGTATCAATCGCAATTATTTTCAACTTAAAAGACAATTCTTAGTTTGAGTTTATCATACCTATAATCTTAATATTCACACACACATTCTACATTCTTAGTTTGAGTTTTTAGGATATTGTATGCTCTTTAATGTAATTTTATATTTTCAATCACTGTTTCAACTCTCAAATGTATACTCATTCAACTAGCAATTCCGATTTCGCACATAAACATTCAACTATAGACAAGTTTTTATTTCGGACAATAACTCTTAAACTGACATCAGTCTTCGACTCCAGCTCGTAGTGCCAAACATCAGTTTTTATTTTGGGTTTGGGCTGGGTTTAGGTGGGCTGGGCTGGGTGTTTCCGAGGGGTTTGGGGGGTGGGGGTTGAAATAAATAAGAAAACACAAAAAAAATTAAACCGGAACCGGCCAGGCCCAGAACCGGCAGACTCCCGGGCCGGTCTCGGGCCTTACCCAAAACCATCCAAGCCTGGCCGGGCCCCGACCCGAACCGGAACCGGACCGGGCCCGGTCCACCCCTACCTCTGGGTCCATGTTTATTTTCAAAGATTTATGAGTATCATCTCTCTATATATAATTTTGATTGTGACTCGCATGCAATTGTGCCTCTTCATTGCAAAAGATTCATAAGATTCAAACATATTGCGAGAACTTTTTCCTCTCTAAACTCCACTTGTTCCTGTGCAGTGTGACAATATGTTTGCATTAATTCTCTCTAAATGTTGTATAAAGGGGAAGATCTTACTAAATATCAATCACTATAACTTACCTTATCATCTTCGGAAAATTGAGCAAATGGGATGATTCTAAAAACGGTAAAAAAATCATTGAAAAAAGCGTTGATTTTTAAGAATCGTGTAATGTGCATACATGTATAAATTACTAAAATAGTGCTACATCCGTTCCATAATGTAAGATTCATTTGGATTTGGTACGAGTTTTAAGAAAATAAAAGATAAAATGGTTGTTTTACAATTCTAACATCTAAAAAGTAAGAAAGATCAGAGTAAGGTGGGTGTGGGTTCACAAAAAGTAAAGGGCCGATGAAGTGATGGATAAAGAGATAAAATGAGAAAGTAAAAAGTTAGTAGAGTCTTATTTATGAAAGTGATCATATTTTTGGGACAACCCAAAAAGGAAAGTGCATCTTACAAAATGTAATGAAGGAAGTATCTTTTAAAAACATATAGTGAAAGAAATTTAATTATACACTCATCCAAATAGAAAATCTCATTACTACATGAAAGAGTAATTCATAATGTCACAAGTCCATGGCAAAAAAGAAAGGGAAACTATCACCCACCTCCCTTGAGGTTTCATACATTATCATTTAGACCCTTGCACTATTAAAAATATAACATTACCCCCCTCCCCAGGGACGGATCTAGCATTTATGTTCAGGTGGGGCCAAAATTTAATTAAATAACGTATATTATAAAAAAATGTCAAAATGTAGTACAATATAATACTCCCTCCGTCCCATAAAATAAGTCTCATTTTCCTTTTTGGGCCGTCCCAAAAAATTGTTCCCATTTCCCCTTTTGGAAAGTTTTGTGTGGCTAACATTCATTTACCTTTTTCTTACTCAACCACAACCATACATTTCCACTTTATTCCCACTTTCTTAAACTACGATCCAAGTCAAAGTGGGACTAATTTTCCGGGACGGAGGGGGTAATATCTTAGAAGTCAAAATGTAAATTATAGAAATGTCAAAGAATAAATTGAATATTACAGAACCGACAATACAATTATCTTAAAAGTCATAGATATCGAACCGAAGTTTTATCGGTTACCCAAATGTTTAATGCCAATTTTTAGGTTAGTTTCTCGGAAACAAGATAAACCGATTTTTTTACTCTAAAATCTATACTCTATGTAAAGAAAACTTATTTTCACCTACGAAATCCAATGTATTCAACTAATTAATTTTTCGGTCAATATTCAAAAGCCCAATGAATTAAACTAATTAATTTTTAGGACAATATTCAAAAAGCTCAATCAATTGAACTAATTGGTTTTTCATACTAATAAAGCCCAATTAGTTGGACTACTTAATTTTTGCATCCTAGTATTCAAAAGTTAAAATTCAGACTTGATTTGTGTAAGATAGCATGTTCCTGGACTATACAAAAAAAATGCTGCTCCAGCTAGGAATCGAACACATAACCTCTACACTACCAATCACGCATCTACCATCACACCAACGTAATTTTGTTTACAATAGGACGTTTGTTCTAATTATACTATTTCTTCCCAGTACATATATAATATATATATATATATATATATATATATATATATATATATATATATATATATATATATATACTAGTAATTTTTTTTTTGAGGTGGGGCCTAGGCCCTCCCTGGCCCTATGCCAGATCCGCCCCTGCCCCTCCCTATCCTTTAATAAGAGTTTAATAACTCATAATCATGTTTAGCAAAATTTAGATTGAATCATATAAATTTACTTACTTGCAGATTTGATACGGTAACACATAAATTTATCCGCATTACAGATTTTTTCACCAGAAAAAACACTTTGTGACGAAAAATTTGACGGTGTCTTTTTTAGTACTCTGTATGTTTTTTTGCCAGAATTTTTGCTTTCCGATTAAACAGTCATTAAATAGACATATTTATTAGTTATAGATATAGAACTATATCTATAGGACTAACTGTGAACACAATCAAAAAATACGAGCATAAAACAATAAATCTCTATTGTTTTTAAAAGTTCAAAAATATTCATGAGATTGTAGAAATATTGGTGGAATATACATCTCACATTAGAGATTTTTTTCTCACGTGAAAAAAGATTATTAGCTTCAGCAGTTTTCTTAAAAGTATTCACTAATATATTTTAGATATAATAAAAATATTTTTAAAGTTTGAATGAACTAACGTTATTTCGAATTACAATTTAGCTAAACGTTTGAAATATTATTTATACCTAAAACAGATGTTGGTGAATGATCTTTAAGACAAGGTCGATATCTTTCAAGTAAGTATTTAATTTCCCATAAACATCATTCACCAACATCTGTTTCAGGTATAAAATAGCATCCCAAAAGTTTAGCTAAACTGTAATTATAAATAATGTTCATTTAAATTTTCAAAATTGTTAATACAGGATTAGATATGCGGATAAATTTTTAAATGTTTTAGATAGACTAAGTACATAAGCTATTTTTTCACTACAAAGTGTACTTTCTTGTGGAAAGATTCTTCATGGCGATAAATTTATTTGTTACCAGATGAGATATGCAAGTGAGTAAATTTACATGATTAAATCTATAATTTTGCTAAACATGATTAGGAGTTATTTAAACTCTCATTAAAGGATAAGGAGGAGGTAAAAGTATAATTTTAATAGTACATGGGTCTAGGTGATAATACGTGAAACCTCAAGGGAGGTGGGTGATAATTTCCCAAAAAGAAATAGTAATTAAGTTGACATGATTTAGCGAAAATAATGTCAAGAAAGTATTAGACAATAATGAAGCAAGAATAAGTAAACATCATGCTGCATAGAATACATTTGATGTCATGTTATTCTAGATCTCTTGAGCAGGAGGGGAAACATGTATTTGGGCTAATCTCTATAGTCATAGAATGCCAAAACTATGTCATTATAAGAGAATCCTCCTCAAGCCATGTCTCATATGGTTGACCTATCGCTTGAGGGGCTTTTTCTTGAATGTGACTAATTTTCTTGCGTCTTCTAATTGCGATCCAAACAAGTTTGAGCCCATCGGAGGTGTTTCCATATGTCCAACCAATCAGTAAAACCCTTGGAATATTGGAAGATCATTATGGGTAAAGGTGGAAGAGGCAGGGATTGGGCGGGGAAAAGGAAAAAGATAAATTGAAGGAAGCAGTGACCAAGAGAATAAAGTATGGCTAGTGTTTTTTATTAACTATAGAAGCAAAGTCTAGAGAATCAAATGCGCTCTGATACATAGTTCAAAGACTAGAATTTTTATTATATCAAAGTAAATTAGAATATACTGTTTTTATGGATTAAAACTAACCTAATTAAAGAAATAAGATAATTTGTACAAATCTTCAAATGGATACAAATTTCCTAAAAAGTATTTTGTTACAAAAGAAAGAGATAGAAAATAAAGATTATCATGATAGAATGATCTCTACGATAAGTATTTGAATGTCCTATACTCTCAATTTCCACAACAGAGAGAGAAGCTCTCTAAATTGGAGGAAGACTTCATGAATGCATTGAACAAACAGGATGCTCTAGGTGAAGAAATTCGATCAATTGTGAATGATATAGACAAAGCTAGCCGCCTTATGTTCTCATTTCTCCACCTTGTTGCAGGCATACACAATGACATTGTAACTATCAAAAGTTTGGATGAATTTAGGTGTGTCCACAACAACTTTCCTCTACAACGCAAGGTGAAGATCCACTTGTCCACGCCAGAAAATGATATTTCAGAAATTGAGAAAGAGTGCAATGAGAATGGGAGGGATGTTCTCTACCCAGATGCAGCCACTTCAGGATGACTTAGGATTTTTGGTATTGTAGTTGATATTTTCGTCACTTTAAAACCTTTGCATTAAAAAGAGTACTTTCAGGAATAACTTGATCCTCTTGATACTTAGAATAACAGGTTTGTCAAAGGGAGATTCTTTACGTGGCCTAATCAAGATTTCTTGTGAGGTTTGTCTAAAAAAAGAAGATCTCTACGATACGTAGGTTGGAAGTGGAAAACTCTAGTGCAGGGAACTGTGTACTCTTCTATTGCACCACCACACATCTCCCAAATGAGTGAAGGGTATACAACAATAAAAAGAGATACCCTGGGTGTAACACCCCGGCCCCGTAGGCCTCGAGGTGTTACTTCTGACCTCTAGTACTGTCCTCACAAACCGTCACTAGTCTTTTCCGCGCACTTTGTCCTCACTCGTGCACGCCCTAAGAAGCTTCCCAGGGGGTCACCCATCCCAAGACTACTCCCGTGCAAGCACGCTTAACTTTGGAGTTCTTGGCTAATGAGCTCCCTTAAAAGGAGATGCACCTTGTTGGTATGAGTAGTACTATTAATCCGTTTAAATTAAATCTCAAGTATTACAATCACCCCCACTTAGGAACGCAACGTCCTCGTTGCGCCCATAAATCAATCTCAATCATATCCCAGAACCATTTCCCCTGCTAAGTGCCCGCCCGATATCCAACGGATCAGCACACTGTCGCAGGGTTGCTCTGATACCATTTGTAACACCCCGGCCTCGTAGGCCCCGAGGTAGTTACTTCTGACCTCTAGTACTGTCCTCACAAAGCGCCACTGGCCTTTTCCGCGCACTTTGTCCTCACTCGTGCGCACCCTGAGAAGCTTCCCAGGGGGTCACCCATCCCAAGACTACTCCCGTGCAAGCACGCTTAACTTTGGAGTTCTTGGCTAATGAGCTCCCTTAAAAGGAGATGCACCTTGTTGGTATGAGTAGTACTATTAACCCGTTTAAATTAAATCTCAAGTATTACACTGGGTTTGAGGTCACTCTGAGGGATCCCCACGAGAGGGTAGTGAGGATTTTGCGGCCGAGGTGGAGCAGATAATCTCGGGCCGGAGGGAGGAAATTGCTTTAGGTTGGCTCCAGACCCCTGAGGGCGAGGCCAAGCTGGATGATGAGGGTGCCCTGTGCTTTCAGTTGGGGAAATATGGGATGCAGAAGTCCCTATATGATCTTCTTGCAAAGAGAGACCCCTCCTTCTCCGCTCAGGCATGGGGTTTGCCGGAATTGATGATGAATCCAGAAGCCCCTGCGGAGACCCCGGCTGCTGATACTCCTGCCTCTGAAGTTCCTCCTGCCCAATCTGGTAATTGATAACTTCTTTCAATAACACTTTAACAAACACTTTTTCCAGGCCTGCGTGCCTGCAGTGGTTTTTCACCCTTGGGGTGGCGTTTAATTGTCATCTTTACATTTTGTCTCATTTTCTGCACATATACTTCGGTGACTGCCTTTTGATCATCTCTGTTGATTGCTTACTTGTTCTGTATATCGATGCTCATTTGAGGTTCCGGTCCTGTTTGGGCTTGTTGTTTGGTAGTTGACCTCTGCCTTGAACCTGTACAATCCATACGCTCCAGGGTGGCCCTTGAACCCCCTTACTTAGTTATTTTGATTCACTTGGTCCTTTATGTATTTGTCCTTGAATTTCCGGTCAAGGTCGTCTTTCCTTTGTTAAGGATGACTTTACCAATCCTGGACCCATATGCTCTTAATAGTTGAGCCAAACTGGGTGGGCCTCACCTCAGGTTACTTAGACCTTAGTGATTAGCCTCTTGATTTGCGAAGCTCGTTGGCTTCTCTGGTGCAAAGTTAATTCCATAAATTTCATCTTTAGCCCTTTAAAACCTTAACCTTGCGAGAGGTTGTCTTTTCCTGTTTGAGGAAATCTGATTTTGTGTATGTATAGGGTTGTTTAACCTTGAGGAAGGTTGTTTTATTCCCGCTCTCGTCTTTAGGAAGACTAAGTTGAGCTTCTGGAATTAGATGAGTTCGGAATTTATACTTTGTCTTATTTGCGAGTACCCACTAGGCGTATCCCTCTTTTTTTTGGCTGGTCGAAAGACCTTCGCAATTTATAAAGGACTTTAGTGAATCAAATCATAACTTTTATTAAAAATTGGAGCGAGGAATAGAGGATTACATGCTTACTGATAGAACTTCATCAAGTGTTCAGAGTTCCACACTCTATCTACCAGTTTTCCCTTAGGAGTGCACAGCTTGTAGGTTCTAGGCCCAATTATTCCCTTGATTTTGTATGGGCCTTCCCAGTTTCTGGCGAACTTGCCGCCCTCTAGAGGCTTGCTGGCTGACCTCCTTCTCAAGACCAGGTCTCCAATGTTAAATTGTCTTGGTTTGGCTCTTGTATTGTGGTATTCCTTTACCTGCCTTCTATAAATCTCGGCTTTGGTGAAGGCTCTATCTCTCTTTTCTTCAACCAGATGAAGCTCGGCCCTCAACATTTCCTCGTTGTTATCAGGATCATAGTCTTCTACTCTTCTGCTTGGGACTAGGGTTTCCGAAGGAGCTCGGGCCTCGAACCCATAGGTCAAGGCGAATGGGGTCTCCCCAGTTGCTTTTCTTGGGGTTGTTCGGCAGGCCCAAAGGATATTGTTGAGTTCATTTACCCAAGTTGTTCCCATGGACTCTATTTTCTTCTTTAGGTCACTAACGATCGTTCTATTCACATTTTCAACATGTCTGTTGCATTGAGGGTAAGCGACAGATGCCCTGCTGGCCTCGACACCCCACTGCTCACAAAATTCTTTGAAGGGCTCAGAATCGAACTGCTTTCCGTTATCAGTAATAATCCGCATGGGAACACCGAACCGATATAAGATGTTTCTCCAGACAAACTTCTTACATTGTTCAGCGGTGATCGTGGCCATTGACTCGGCCTCAACCCACTTGGTAAAGTAATCAACTGCTACTATCACAAATTTCCGACCTCCTGAGCCCTGCGGAAGGGGGCCCACGAGATCTATTCCCCATCTTGAGAAGGGAATTGCAGTGCTGATTGGGATATACAAGGTGGCTGGCCTGTCTGGGTTTGTTTGGAATTTCTGGCATACCTCATATCTTCGCGCGAAGTCTGCACACTCCCTTATCATTGTTGGCCAGAAGTATCCCTGTAAGATTGCCTTTCTGCTCAAAGTAAACGCACATTGGTGTGATGAGCAAATTCCTTCATGTAATTGTTTGATTATCTGTCGGGCTTGATCCAGCCTCAGACACCTCAAGAGTACCCCATTGTAGCTTTTTTGTAGTCTGCCATCCTGGATAACGTAATTAGGGGCTCGCCTCCTGACTACTCTCACCTTATCCTCTTCTCGGAGCTTGGTCGACTGGTAAGATCTCCAGATCTTTGGTGCCTTCGATGCTTGGCTTTCTCAATTCATGTATTTGAGCTATGCGTGTGAGATGTTCGGGAGCATCAGTTGTTAGTTTGACAGAGTATCTGCCTCCGTGTTTTGAGCTCGTGGGACACAGAGTAGGTCAGATTCTTCAAACTATTCTATGATCTCCAGGGCTGCATCCCTATATTTTCGCATACGGCCTCATATTCCCCCCTAAGTTGCTTGATGACCAACTTAGAGTCGCTTTTTATCCTCAGTTTTTGAGCTCTGAAGTGCCTCACAATTCTGAGACCTAATATTCAGCCTCATTATTGGATAACGTAAATGAGTACCTTAGGGCGTGGTAAGACATGAAACCTACAGGGGTGATGAGGACCACCCCTCCTCCGCAACCCTTGGATCCCGATGATGATCCATCAGTCATTAGGGTCCACCAGTCTTCTTCTTCGCGGCGCCTTTCTTCAGCTATGTCTCTTGCGGTACACTCCACCAGGAAGTCTGCCAGTGCTTGCCCTTTTATCGCAGTTCTAGGTTGGAAGCTCACATGATATTGGCTGATCAGTAAGGACCGCTTCACAACTCGCGTAGTCTTAGCTGTTCGGAACAAGGTTCCCACCCCCAGGTCTGACAACACCTTGATAGGATGAGCCCGGAAGTAATGAGCGAGTTTCTTTTCTGCGATATAGACAACAAGGGAAATCTTCTCCAGGGCTAGGTGCCTGAGCTCGGCCCCATAGAAGACCTTGCTCACGTAATAAACTGTCCTCTGGGTGACCCTTTCTTCCCGCACCAAGACGGAGCTCACTGCGCTTTGAGTTACGCCCAAGTAAAGGATCAATGTTTCACGAGCTTCAAGTTTGCTGAATAGCAGGTCCGACTGTAGGTACTTCTTCAATTCTTCGAACACTTCCTGACATTCTTGGGTCCATCGGAATCCGTTACTCTTCTTCAGAATTTGGAAGAATGGTAAGGATTTATCGGCTGACCTGGATAGAAACCTCCCTAAGGCAGCCAACCTTCCCGTGAGGATTTGAACTTCTTTGACATTCTTTGGAGGTTCCATATCCAGAATTGCCTTGACCTTTTCTGGATTAGGTTCGATGCCTCGGTGTGTAACCATGAACCCTAAGAACTTCCCACCTTGGACAACAAAAGTACACTTCTTGGGATTAAGTCGAAGATCTACCTTTTTCATGATATTGAACACCTCTCTCAAGTCATCTGTGTGGTCACTCTCCTTTTGGCTTTTCACGATCATGTCATCCACATAGGCTTCCATGTTCCTTCCTAGTACTGCTCAGAATACCTTGGCCACCATACGCGTGTAGGTAGCCCCAGAATTCCTCAACCCAAAGGCCATCACCAAGTAACAAAAAACTCCCTCAGGGGTGATAAAAGAGGTCTTCTCTGCATCGTCGGGGTGCATGGAGATCTGATGATATCCCCGGATTGCATCCATGAAGGAGAGGAGTTTGCAGCCGGTGGTCTGGTCCACGACCTGATCTATGCTGGGCAGAGGAAAAGGGTCCATTGGGCAGGCCTTGTTTAGGTCTGTGTAATCTACGCACATCCTCCAGGTGGGTGGCTTAGGAGCCAAAACCACATTGGCTAGGCACTCCGGGTATTGCACCTCCCTTACATGCCCGATGCCCATCAGCATGTTCACTTCACTTTTCACGAACTCCTTCCTGTCCAGGGATAGGTATCTTCTTTTTTGCTTCACGGGTGTCATCTTTGGATCTATGTTCAGACGATGAACAACGATACCTGGGTCAAGCCCGGGCATATCCTCGAGTCCCCAAGCAAAAATCATCTTGAATTCTTCCAGAACTCGGACTATCTTTGCTCTCAGGTCGGCCGGGAGTCCCGCCCCAATCTTAACTCGACGTTCGGGCCGAGAAGGGTCAACCCCGACCTTCTCAAGCTCTAAGACCGGCTGAGCTCTTAGTTGCACGGCCTCATATTTAGACAATTCCTGTTCGATGGCATTGATCCTCATATCACTTCTCCCGTGAGCTTTGCAGGCTCTCACATAACAACTCATGGCCATCTTTTGGTCTCCTCTCACTGTGCCAATACCGGCTGGAGTGTAGAACTTCATGCACATGTGAGCCTGGGAAATAATGGATCTCAGGTCTTCCAATAGAGGTCTGCCCATGATAGCCTTATGCACGCTCGGTATTTGGACAACGATGAAATCCGCTTCAATCTCCCGTATGCAGGGCTCCGATCTAAGCTGGATCTTGAGGGTTATCATACCCTCGAGCTCAATCGTGTCTCCCGTGAAACCAGAGAGGGGAGTCCTCACTTGCTTGAGAGCCTCTTTCCGGAGTCCAACCTCCAGGAAAGCATCCATGTAAAGTATGTTGACTGAGCTGCCATTGTCCACCAGTACCCTGTGAACAATCGCGTCTGCGACCTCCATCTTGATCACGAATGCATCCCTGTGTGGTGGGGGACATGGGGGAAATCATCATCCGTGAAAGTTATAGACTCACGCTTCTGTTTCTTGTCGGCGGGAAGACGGATGATTTCACCGACGAACAGCTGGCGGTTCCACTTCTTCCTCTCCCCCGTTGTGTCTCCTCCCACAGGTCCGCCGTAGATCTGGTTGACGTGTGGTCGTTTCTGTCTACCGGAATCTTCCCCTTCATCGTCATCTTCAAATTGGGCCCCGACCTCCCTTTTCTTGGAGGATGAGGTCGGCGTGTCCTTTTCCCTGTTCCAGGTATGTTTTTTTGGTGGATGATGTCCTTGCTGAGCTCGCTTCACAAACTTCTCCAGTTGACCCTCCCGTACGAGCCTTTCCACGTACTTCTTTAAGATGTAACAATCGTCGGTCTGATGAGAGTCGCTCTTGTGGATTTTGCAGTATTTGTTCTTGGGGTTCTGATTGTGAATGATATTGCACCCCTCAGAGGTGGCGATCAACCCCTGCTTTGCAGCGTAATCCAGGACAGTACTCACCTGATGCGCGGAAGGAGAGAAATTTGGGTGGCTGGCTAGTGGCCCCTCAGTAACACCTCATTTGCCCTTTCCCCAACCCTTCTTCTTCTTCCTGGTCCCATTCCCCTTGTCAGGATCAAGGGTTTCCTTTTCAAGGGATTTCTTCCTTTCACACTCGGACTGGCGTTTCCCGGTTTCTTCTTCCTTCTTTTTCTTCTCAGATTCTTCCACTCTGGCTTGCGCGTTTGCTCACTGCAGGGATTTTTCATGCGAAGTTGGAGGGTTTCGAACAAAATCCTTATACAACTCACCCGATCGCAGGGCATTGGTGAGTATAACGACAACAGACTTGTCATCTAGGGCGTCTATCTTCACGGATTCGTCCCTCCACCGGATCAAGAAATCAGCTAAGCCTTCCTGGGGTCCATGCTTGATCCCCAAAAGGTGAGAAAAATTCTTCTTGGAATCCCTAGAGCTGGCGAACCGGGTCACAAAAGAATTGGCCAACTCCCTGAAATTCTGGATCCTTCCATTGGGCAGGGAATCAGACCACTCTTGGACTGGCCCGTCGAGTGTTACCGAAAACCCCCTGCACTTGATGGCATCCTCATCCCCCATCATCACCATATACGCCACATATCTGGAAACATGGTGTTGTGGGTCTGTCTTTCCCCGGTAGGCCTCTATATTGCAAGGCTTGTATCCCTGGGGTAGCGGGGCGTCCATGATCTGTCGAATGAATGGTTCGGGAATCCTTACTTCATGGTTGGGGTTGACCCTGACATCCACCTCCCTCCGGAGCTCGTCCAGTCTTCTCCTGAGATCATCGTTGAACTGGCCCGCTCGTTTCCGAGGTGGGGATCGTCGATTCCCGCAGCCCTGCCGGTTGGCGTTGATCTTGTTTCTGAGATCTCCCCCACGCACGCTACGGCGGTGGGACGAAACAGTCGCGGATGATGCCTCCACACTCGGCTCAGGTCGGGATGAGATCCTGTCATGCACGGAGACCCTTTGTTCTCCGATTTGGTCCATCACTGAGGTCCTTGGGGTTGGCTTGGAATGATGGGAACGTTGAGATCGGGATGGCGGCGAGCCCCTCCTAGAGTGCTCATGCCTCTCCTCCTCCTGTCGTGGCATGGACGGAGCCCAACGAGGGGAAGGGGACCTCGCACCCTCATCAAGGATGATGCCCTGAAAGGCAGTGGTCAGAGTCCCCGCTGCCCTCTGGAACGTCGCCAAACTCGCTAAGGCCCGGGCTGGATCAACATTAGGGATACGATTCTCTGTGCCTGGCATCCGAAACTGCGGCGGTCGTGTTGCTGCCTGCCTGGAACTTCCAACCCCTTGGAGATGATTCCTCAAATCCTCCTCTCCCGCTGTGTTGTCGTTGCGCCTTCGGAAGTCACTCCGACGCGACCGAGAACCTTCATCCTCGATCAACACCTGTTCGAAACGATTACCGCCCAAATTGCTGCCCACACGGTTGTGGCTATGGGATCCAACCATGGTTCGTCGTAGATCGAGCTCTCAACGAGATCACTAAATGATGGAGTTTAATCCAACTACGAGAGCTAAATCTACAGGAGCAGATGGAAATTTGGCAGCGTAAGGCAGTGTTCTATTGATCAATGTTTCGATCCCTCTTTAGGTGGTTTACAAGTCGTATTTATAGGCTAAGGAACTAGTGTCACAAAAGAAAACTGATAAAATAAATGCTATTAACTGCGCATTAGTTCGAATAGGACTCTTGTAACGTCTTGGCCGGTGTGCAATGATTGTTCCTTTATTCCCACGTTCCTGCCGTTAACTCCTGCCAGTTGTCATTCTAATGATAGCGTGCCACGTTAGCCCTAGGAATATCCCAGCATCACTAGAACTCCGCCCTAGCTCGAGGTTTGCTTTCCAGCCTGGCCTGGTGATAGAGTATATATCTAGAGAGAGGTGAGAGCTAGAGAGAGAAGTGCAAGTAATGCTTCAATAGAATGATTTTGTAACCCCCATAACTACCTCCAGGGTCACGTTGGCCGTTCCCTGTCGCGGCGTTTGGTGGCCCTGTTCTGAGTTCGGCCGTTGCCTGTCCCCTGATGCGGATGGGGAAGGCTACCGTTCCTTTGTTGCGCTTTGTTTGTTGGACGATGAGTGTTCTGGCACGAGTGGCCGATGAAGGTAGTGCCTATCCTCGGTTATTGACTGGGTAAGTTTCCCTTTTGGGCTGGTGAGGCCGTAGGGGTTGCATCTTTGTTTTGGGTGGCCGATGAGGGCACTGCGCATTCCTTTGGCCGTTGTTGATGATGCCCTGTGTTTTTGGACGACCAGGCATCGTATTGCCCAAGGTTTTGGGGACGACAACACTGTCTGGCCAAAGATGAAGTTGTGAGGACCTCGTGGCCGTTGCGGTACATGGACGTCAGTGGTTTAGGTATGTTAACCTTTCTCTTGATTCCTGGCTTGAGGGTGATGGGTGGTTTCAAGGCCGATAAGTGTCCTGTGGTCTCAAGCTTTGCTGTGGCCGAAGGTGCACCATGATGTTATGGACGTTGTGGTGCATGTCTGATGTTATAGTTGTGGACTTGGTGTATTTTTGGATTTCTTTTGATTTTGCCTGTTATTCTTGAGGCCGGTGTAGTCCCCCAGTCCCCCACTGCTTCAGGCCGAAGAGTGAGTGAGGGGTGAAGGAGTAGAGTAAACTCGGGCCGAAGTGGGCTCCTCATACTGCCCTTGGATCCCACCCTTTGGCGATTTCCTGACCAAGGTAACCCTGTGGGAGAACCCTTGGACGCAGGTCGCTTTCAAAGGGTTATCATCAAGGGTTTAGTGCGAGGGCCTCATGGCCGTTACGTTCCTTTCCTTTGGGGTATTGTGGCCGTTGTGAAGCCCTTGCATAATGTGTGACCCTTGGAATGGCAGATACGAGTGCTACCTGGGTACTCGTAGACTGTGTTGACTGTGTTGGCCGTTGAATGCCCTGGCCGTTGTGGGTGTTATTTTTCCCTTCTTGATTCGTAGGGCCTGCTTCGGTGGTGGGCTGCTGATTTGTAGATAGAGTGGTGGCATCCCATTGGTGGCCGTTGGTGTGGCCACTGAGGTGATGCCACGTGTAGTTACCGTTTCGAGTGTGGCTATAAATACCCTCCCCGTTCCGAGGAGAGGGCCTCATTTGCATTCTGAGTAACGAAGTGCTGCCCAAAATTTTTAGAGAGAGAGACCTTGCTGAGTGTTCTTCACCCCTTTCAAAACTTCAAGGTTAGTTCTTCAATCCGTTCTTCTGTTTCTTACATATTTTGCTCTTCTAGGCCTTGATCCAGTGTTAGTCACAAAACACCTTAGATCTAAAATAGTCTCCCTTAGTGCCTTAGGAGTTGTTTAGGATGAAATCCTTAAATGAGGAATATTACCCGTACGACGACGAGCCCTCTGCCAAGTCTCTTGACTATGCTGTGATCGAAGAGTGCGCCGAAGAGATCGAGCACCTGAGCCCGTACAAATCCGGGGAACATGCGGATGAGGAGGACGAGGACGAAAGGTCCGCTTCGTCATCTGAGGGTGAGGACGTAAGGGCCTCCCGTGTAGTGGACGGGGCGTCCGCCTCCACTACTATCCTGTGTCCGAAGCCGGTATCTGCCGTGAAGGGGCTGCCACGGCCGAAGAGGAACACGCGGCCGAAGAATGGGTCGGGCTTCTCTTACCTGGATCTTACCAATATTTTCCTTATCAAGGCGGAGAGCAGTGCCGCTGATTATCTGGTCGCGCAGATGTACGTGGGGCCGTTTGGGAGGGTCAGGGCGCCTAGGCCGACAGACCACGTGCTTAACCCGCCGTCGGGGTACTTCGGGGTATATCCGATGAGCTTTGCCAAGGGGCTGAGGTTTCCCCTCCATCCCTTCATTCAGGAGTACTTGGACATGGTGGGGCTTCCACCGGCCTTGCTGACCCCTAACAGTTATTCGCTGATGGTGGGCTTCATTCTCCGTTGTGCGGAGTTGGGTTACAGGCCGACAACGGCCCTCTTCATGAATCTCTACCAGATTGGCCGAGGAAGCCACAAGAATTGTGCCTGCTACGCCACTTTGCAGCAGCTGCCGAATAAGAGGACGTTTACGGATTTGCCTTCGTCCATACATGGTTGGAAGAGCAAATTTGTCTTCATGTCCCTGGGCGAAGGTGGCACGGAGTTCCCCTCCGTCGGCCATGATGGAAGGTTTACCCTTCATGACCCTCCTAAGAGTTCGATCCTCGATGCTCAGGTGGCGGCCTTCTTGGAGGGGGGGCCGAGGAGTGTGAAGGACTACATCACGGAGTACAAGATGACCGCTATCGGCTTCTTCAGGTACTTCGTGTATGGTGATAAGGAAGACGACATCCAAATATGGCCGAAGATGACCACGACCTTCGAGGAGGCCGACGGCCCCGATATGGGCGTTCCTGCCGAATTTGATGGTAATACCCCCTTCGGCGTCCTCATTTTACTTTGTCATTTTAATTTGCTGACTTGTTTGCTTGTTGTGCAGATTTTGTGATGGATCGCCGGTCCGTGATGAATAAGGCCGCTGCGAAGGCCAAGGCGGAGCTGGCCGCCAAGGAGGCTGCGGCGAAGGCCGCTACTGGTGGTGATGCGACGAAGAGGCCCCCTCCTCAGCCGAAGAAGAAACGGCCAGCGGAGGAGACTCAGAGGAAGCTGACTGAGGCCGGTATGCAGCCCGCCAAGAAGTCGAAGAAGGCTTCGTCCTCTGCCACTGTCGATGAGGCCGGCGTGCTAGCCGTCCCGATTGCGGACGAAGGAGGGTCCAGCGCTGCTGCTGCCCTTGTGGACCTTGGCTCTGGTCTTTCCGGAGGGGGATCTCAACCCCTTTTCCTTGCTGAGGACTCCCGGCCGAAGCGGTCCGGCAAGGAGGTGGCTTCGTCCACTTACAAGTTGGAAATTGAATACCCCAAAGACGGGGGGTTTCAATGATGGCGTTGACGACCACAATGTCCTCTCTCAGGCCATCCCGACCAAGGACCAGGTATATCTTGACAAGTTGGGAGATGTCAAGATATACGACGGTGGTATGGACCTTGTCGTCCAGGTAATTCCTTTCGTCCTTGGCCTTTGCTCATTTTTTTCCTTTGATATTTTTGCATTTGTTCTTGATAACCTTTTCCATTGCAGGGTGCCTTTATGCTCATGGAGAGCTATAAGAGGCAGCAGCGGGAGATTGCCCGTTTGAAGGAGTTTGAAGAGAAGGCAGCCTCGGCTGATGAGGCCATGAGCTGTTTAAGGAGGCTGCGGGCAGACTTTGCGGCCTTGCAGAGGAAAGTTGATGAGGCCGATGCGGCCAAGGGAGAGGCACTGGCCAAGCTAGCCGATGAGAAGAGTGCCCGTGAGGCTGAACGTCTGCGAGCGGATGAGGCCGAGAGGGCCAAGGCCGAGGCTGCGGCAGTAAAGGCTGCCGATGATGCTGTTGCGAAGTCCCTGGCCGAAGGCTGGAGGGCCGACGAGCGCCTCCCTTGGTGCTATGAGGTCGTGGCGGCCAAGCTTGAAGATTGGGGGCAGAACTCCCCTGCCGGCCAAGAATATTTTGAACGGGAGATGTCCGTGTACTACCATATGGGCCAGCATCGGATGCAGAGGCTCATCTATCGGCGGCTGAGTCGCGCTCTCAGGACCCTGAACTATACCCGGGGTTGGGTCAGGCAGAATTTGCGGCTTCCTCGGGTGATGAGAGATCCGGAGGAGCAGGTCAACCTTCCTCTGTGCGATAGTCAAGCTCCGATAGAGAGTTCCGGCCTGGGCGAACCAGAGTACGAAGAAGACGACTACTTCGATGACACGCCACTTCCGCCATCGAGGCCGGCCTGGATGCTGAGGTCGGGGTTGGTGCTGAGCTTGTTGCCAATGAGGACGTTGCGGGCCCTGCTGCCGATGAGGCCGCTACAGAGCCATGATCGTCCACAACTGTTTTCAACTTTGTAATTGGCCCTTTGTTTTATAATTTTGACTGTAACGGCCGAAGTGCCCACCATGTACTGGTTTGTGTGAAATGAAAATACCTTCACGTTCCTTACTGTCTTTGTCGTCTTGTTCTCTGTTTGGTTCCTCTGCTGTTTTTTTTTTCTTTTTTCCTTTCCAAAATTCTTCTAAGTGTTTTGGAATTGGGACTTAGGAAATTTTCTAAGTATACAAGCTTCAAGTGGGTGGGTGTTCTCATCGTCTTGACGTTACGCCCCCTTCACTATTGACCGATGCTCTTGAAAATTTCCCAAGTGGTTAGCCAATATGCCACGCGTGGTGTTCTTGTCGGCCCGGTATTTTTTGTGGCCTCTTTGTTCCCCTCCCCCTTGTCTAAGCAGGAGGTCGGCCTGGATTCCTGTGTTGTGGCCGATAAGGGTAAGTGACCTTTGCCGTCTGAGTGCACGGGTTGGTTGTCCCCTTCGGCCTTGAGTGTCTTTGTTTCTTGCCTTGGGTTCTTTGAACTTAGAAATTTATCTAAGTATAAATGCAAGACATAGGTAACTACCGGCCTGCAAGTATTCAGGTGCCCGCTTCATCTCGAGGCTGTTCCTTCTATATTCAACGCTTTGGAGATTTCTCCAAGTGTAGTTCCTTCTGTGTGGCACCGTTGTCGGCCAAGTTAGGCTTTGTGGCCGATGAGGGTGCCCAGATGTGCCTTTTCCTTCGCGTTTGCTTTACTCAAGAAGTTCTCTAAGTGTTGGAATTCACTCAGGGAACCTTTTCCTTAGGAATTTTCTCTAAGTGTTTGGGAATCACTTAGACAAATTTTCCCAAAGATTTTCAGCTTGACCCACCACCTAGGTTTTGGTGCCTGTATCGGCCATCAAGAATGTTGTGGCCGGTAGGGGTTGTTACTCGAATGTTTAACTTCCCCGAGGGTGTATTACTGCCCGCTTCGTCCTGGGCCTCCTTTCCGGTGGTCAACTTCAGGATTGTGTTTTAAGTGTGAAGTTGTAATTCCTTTTTTCATGCTAAGTGTTGGCGCTTCAAGGGGTTATGGCCGATGAAGGTTACCACTCTCGTTTCACCCAACCACTTTGGTTAGGGTTTTATGGGCGTATGCTCCGTCCTCGACAATTTCCTTGTAGTGTGTGGCCGTTTCGTCTGCGTTACCTGTTGGTAGTGTTTACCTTTGTATTCAACTGATATGTACTTAGCCAAATGTGGCTGTTTTGTGGTGAATATATTTTTACTACTCGAGGCCCGCCAGTGCGCACGACCGTCAGCTTCCCTCTTTTTTTTTCGTTCCCCATTTCAGGGAGTGTCCTTCTTTCAGGCTTCGGCCAAGGGGGTCGAAGGCCCTTCGGCCGGTTCAGACTTCGTTTATAACGTCTGTGATCTCAGGGGGGGGTCCCGTCGCCAATTTATGACGCGGGCTAGACTTTTGGTTGGTTTCCAACGGCTGCCGTTGCCCAACCCTGAGTTTGGGGATTTTGTCACCTCGACCATGATTTCAGGCCTGTCGTCCTGCGATCAGGCACGTGGACGACGCGGTGAGCTTCCCGTTTCAAGATGCGGGCCGTTTGCGGGCCCCTCGTCCTGGGGACGTCGTCGGCCCTGCCTGAGCGTCTCGCTCTAAGAGGCCGATATGACGTGCTCTCTCAGCTGGCCTGAACCTTTCGCTGATACAAAATACAATGGGCATGCTTGAGCTTTTCGCTCTAGAGATGCAGATGCGAAGCGCCACATCGGCCATGCCTGAGCCTTTCGCTCTAAGGTGGCCGATGAGAGCGCCTATCCATGTGGTACTTGAATTCCAAGAAATCAAAAGAAACATGATTTTTATTCAAAAGTGGCTCAAGGCCGAGGGTGGCGTTCAATCAATAACCCGTCAGAGGGTGAGGGCTTCGCCGGCTGCACCTCCTTCGGATTATTGATAAAACTTCACCAAATGGTGTACATTCCACGTTCGTGGTACATTGGTCCCGTTTGGGCGTTTAAGCTTGTAGGTGTCGGGTTTCACCACGGCACTGACGATGTAGGGACCTTCATACTTCAAGGCTAGCTTGCCTCCTTCCGTCGGCTGACTTGCTTCCCTTCGGTGGAGGACGTAGTCCCCCACTTGGAATTCTCGAGAACGTACCTTGGCGTCATAGTATGATTTTACTTGACGCCGGTAGTTCTCTGCTCGGATGAATGCCTGTTCACGCCTTTCATCGACCAGGTGGAGGTCGATTTTCATGTTTTCCTCGTTGACCTCTGGGTCATACTGCTCCACCCGTCGGCTGGGAATGGTGACCTCCGTGGGTGCCTTTGCTTCAAAACCATAGCACAGGGCAAAAGGTGTTTCACCCGTTGCCCTCCTCGGTGTAGTATGATAGCACCACAGGATGTTGGGGAGCTCGTCGACCCAACTCCCTCCTGCGTCCTGTAGGTTCTTCTTCAGCCCCTCCATTATAGTTCTGTTGGCGTTCTAAACATGCTCGTTGCCTTGAGGGTAGGCAACGGAGGAGAAACAATGCTTTATTCCCCACTCTCGAAGGAGCTCCTGAAAGGGCGCCGCTTCGAACTGGGTGCCGTTGTCGGATGTGATCTCTTGGGGGACACCAAAGCGGGTGAGAATGTTCTTGTGAACGAACTTCTGACACCTGGCTCCCGTGATGCTGGCCAAGGGTTCCGCTTCGACCCACTTGGTGAAGTAGTCGACTGCGACGATGATGTAGCGGTTGTTGCCAGCAGCTCTGGGTAGAGGGCCGACCAGGTCAACCCCCCATCTCGAGAATGGAATAGCAGTACTGACGGGGGAGTAGTTGACGGTTGGCCGACCCGGGGCCTTCTGGAGCACCTGGCACATGGTACATTTCCTGGCCAGATCCGCACAATCCTGCGCCATCGTCGCCCAGAAGAATCCCTGGACGACGAGACGCCGGGACATGCTGAAAGGGCCCTGGTGCGAGGAGCAAACACCACAATGAACTTCTTCCATGGCCACATCGGCCTCGTCCTGGTGCAGGCATCGGAGGAGAGTGCCATTATAGGATCGTTTGTAGAGTTTGCCATCTTCAATAGTGTAGCCTTGGGCCCTGAGTTTAGCGAGCTTGGCCCTCTCCTCGTCCTGGGGTAACTCCCCCGTCGTGATGAAGGTGGTGATGTCGGAGATCCAGTCTTCCGGCCGCTGTTCGATGCACAAGACGGGGCTGGCATGGATGCTGGACATGCTCAGCTCCTCGATCTTGGCTAACTGGGAGATGTGCTCCGGAGTGTCCGAGCTGAGTTTGGAGAGGATGTCGGCCTCGGCGTTCTCGGCCCTTGGGATCTGTGTGATCTCGTGGGTTTCGAATGCCTTTAGCAACTCCTCTGCTGCCTGTTTGTATTGCTTCATCCGGCCTTCCTTTGCTTCGTACGTACCCTCAACCTGGCCCACTACCAGCTTGGAGTCGCATCTGATTTTGATGTGTCAGACTCTGAGGCTGGCAGCGAGTCTGAGGCCGCTGAGGAGGGCCTCATACTCGGCTTCATTGTTGGATACCCTGAAGTTGAAACGGATGGCATAGTAAGCTCTGAATCCTTCCGGGGATATGAGGACGACGCCGCTGCCAAATGATTTCGCGGCCGACAAGCCGTCGGTGAAGAGGATCCACGTGTCATCGGGCTCTGGCCCGGGGGTGGTAGCGGCTGTCTCCCTTGCCGTGCATTCGGTGACGAAGTCGGGCAAAGCTTGCCCTTTGAAGGATGGCCTTGGCTTGATCTCAATCTGGAACTGGCTGAGGAAGATCGCCCATTTTACCATCCTTGAGGAGCTAGTGGGGCTCCTCATGAGTGCGCCCAGGGGCTGCTGGGTCAGTACATGGACGTCATGGGCCTGGAAGTAGTGCCCCAGCTTTTTCACCGTATGGACGATGGCTAGCACCATCTTCTCAATGGGGGAGTACCTGAGCTCGGCCTCCCTAAGTGTCTTGCTGATGTATAAAATGGCCTTCTGCACCCCTTCGTCCTCACGGATGAGCACGGAGCTGATGGCCGACGTGCTCACCCCTAAGTACAAGAAGAGGGTTTCGCCGGCTTTGGGCTTGGAGAGCACGGGTGGGGACGAAAGGTACCTCTTCAGCTCTTCGAACGCTTCCTGGCATTCCGTCGTCCATTTGAAGCCGTTAGCTTTGCGCATGATCTGGAAGAAAGGGAGTGGCCTCTCGGCTGACCTGGAGAGGAAACGGTTCAGGGCCGCCAGGCGCCCCGTCAGCCGCTGTACCTCCTTGACGTTGCGGGGCGGCTCCATGTTGATGATAGCCTGTGTCTTCTCCGGATTTATCTCGATGCCTCTCCGACTGACCATGTAGCCGAGGAACTTGCCGCCTTGGACGCCGAAGGCGCACTTCTTGGGGTTGAGGCGGAGCCTGAACTCCTTCATGATTTCAAAGATTTCCCGGAGGTCGTCGGCATGTGTGGTGGCTTGCCTGCTCTTGACAATCATGTCGTCGACGTATGCCTCCATCGTCCGGCCAAGGACTGCTCTGAAGATTTTGGCCACCATCCTGGTATAGGTGGCGCCGGAGTTTTTGAGTCCGAAAGCAATGACGAGGTAGCAAAAGATTCCCTCCGGGGTCATGAATGTCGTCTTCTCAGCGTCATCTTCATGCATGAAAATTTGGCGGTACCCTCTGAAAGCATCAAGGAACGACATCAACTCGCATCCCGTCGTCTCGTCCACCAACTGATCAATGTTGGGGAGAGGGAACGGGTCCATGGGGCACGCCTTGTTCAGATCAGTGTAATCAACACACATTCTGAATGTCGGCGGTTTTAGGGCGAGGACGACGTTGGCTAGCCACGTCAGGTACTTCACCTCTTTGATGTGGTTGATTGAGAGGAGCATGGCGACCTCCCCTTTGACGAAGTCCCGCCTGTCGGCGGATAAGTAGCGCCACTTCTGCTTGACAGGCGCGGAGGCTGGATCGACGGTCAGCCGGTGAGTGATCACCTGCCGACTGATGCCTGGCATGTCGTCCGGGCCCCACGCGAAGATAACGGCGTATGACCGTAGGACGAGGAGGATGGCATCCCGCTGGTCCTGTGGGAGTTGCTTCCCGATTCTGAGGACCCGCTCCGGCCGGGAGGTATCCAGAGGGACTTCCTCGACCTCCTCGGCCGGTTCAGCATGCGGCCTCTCCTCGTCCTTGGCAACGGCTGCCGTGATGGTGTCTATCCTCTGTCCTTCCCTTTCGGTCGGCCTCGTTAGCTTGAGGTAGCATGCTCTGGCTATCCTCTGGTTTCCTCTGGCGTAGTCGATGCCGCCATTGGTGAGGAACTTCAGACACAAGTGCTTCATGGAGATGATGGCCTCCAAGTCCTCCAGTGCTGGCCGCCCCAAAATCAGGTTGTGGGCGCACTGGAGGTTGACCACCATGAACTCCATGACAATTTTGGCACGGTGGGGGCCGTCACCGACCTCCACGGGGAGGACTATCGTGCCTTCGGCGTCGATAGAGTCCCCGGTGAAGCCGGATAACAGTGTCTTGATCGGCCTCAGTAGGGCTTTGTCCAGCTTCAGCTGCCTGAAGGTGTCCAGGTACATCACGTTGACGGAGCTCCCCATATCGATGTAAGTGCGGTGGATGATGGAGTCACCGATCTCACACCGGATGACGAGGGCGTCCCTATGTGATTCCGTACCCGGAGGCAGATCCTTGTCGGTGAAGGTGATCGCCTTCGTTCGCTGTTTCTTCGGCTGGGGGGGAACGTGGGACACCTCCCCAATGTAGAGGGATTGGGCCCATTTCTTCCTCTGGGTGACGGAGTCCCCCCCAGTGTTCCCACCTACAATGAGGTGAATGTGGTTCTTCTTTGGCGGAGGCTCTTCAAAGTCCTCGTCGTCGCTGAGCCTGCCGATCTCCCGCTTCTTCGTAGAGGGTTCGCCCCCAGGTTTGCTGGTGTTTACCCACGTATTTTTGCGTGGGTCACCTTTAACAAATTGGGAGAGTTCCCCCTGACGAATAAGGCGCTCGATGGCTTTCTTTAGCGTGATGCAGTCGTCGGTGTTGTGCGAGGAGTTCTTGTGAAATCGTCAGTATGTGTCGCCCTGCTGGATGGCAAGGACCTCCTCGGCCGGCCGAGGAGCCTGCTCAATGAGACCATGCTTCTCGGCGTAGTCGAGGATGGTGCTGACCGGGTGGGTGAGGGGGACCCCCGGCCGTTCCAACCTCGGCCGCCAGTGGCGGTCTTTCTTGCTTTGTCCACCAGAGCCGTGACGGCCCTGGGCACCCTGGCCGGCCGGGGATGGTCCCGGGGCCGGCGAAGGATTTGTCTTCTTGGGAGGATGGCCTCCCTCTTTTTTGTGGTTGTGGAGCTCGTCGGCGTACAAGCTCCCGCGCTGAAGCGCCTTCGCATACGATCTTGGAGGATCGGTGATGAGGCTTCTGGCGTACGGGGAGCTACGGAGGGCTCCCTGGTATAGGACGAGGAGGGTGCGCTCATCGGCCCCCTCGACTTCCTCGGTCTCCCTCGTCCAACGATCAATGAACGACCGGAGGGACTCATCATGTTGCTGCTTGACGGAGAGGAGATGGGTGAAATACTTCTTCGCGCGCTTCCTCCCGGCAAAGTGGGTGAGGAAGCGTTGGGCAAGGTCTTTCCATGAGTCAATACTTCCTTCGGGGAGCGCGTTGAACCACTCATACGCTGGCCCCTCAAGAGTAGAGAGGAACCAACGGCAGATATATTCATCTGACGCGTTCACCATCAGCATGTTGTTCTGATAGCGGCTGAAGTGCTCCTGGGGGTCTGATCGGCCATCGTATGACTTGATGGCGTTCCCCCTGTACTTCTCCGGGATGGGGGCCGAGAGCACCCTGTTAGTGAAAGGGGTCCGGGTCCTGACCTGGATGACGAGGTCACCTCGCCCTTCGGCCAACTCCCTCTCAAGGGCGTTGACCTTGTTCATGAGAGCGTTGAGGCCAGGGTCGTTGGAGGCGCCGGCCGTGGGGATGTTCGCCGATTGCCTGGCCTCCATCTGGGCCAGCCTCCTTTCCAACTCGGCGATGACCTCGTCCCGAGGGTCCCTGGCGGCCGCGGCGGCGCCCTGTTGGTTCTTCATGCGCTCGTCGTGGGCCGCATTGATCTGGTGGCGCACGTCGTCCTTGTGCAACTTTCCCTTGCCCTTGTCCGGGCGGGGCTGGTCCGCTGTCCGGGATACAGACCCCAAGCTTTCCCTTGGCGAGCCAGGCCGACTCTCACCAATCCGCCCTGCCATCCTCTCCGAGACCGGACGACGACGCGTGTCACCTAGCCTATTGAAGGCAGAGGCTTTTCCACGCGCTGGGGTCTGCCCAGGCCGAAGAGGGGAAGCGGGGTGGGAGTGGGACGACGCCGTGTCCTGGGCCATCACCCCCTCATCGTTGCCCAACCGGACGGACAACGGTTGGGGCTGAGGAGGTGGAGTGACGTTCCCCCCAGCCCTTGGCAAGAGTGCGCTGAGGACGGTGGGGTTCTGGGCCAAGCTGGAGATGATGACCGACAACGCGGCCTGGACCTGTGGATCCACAGACGGAGAAGCTGCGGCCATAGGCTGGGCCGGGGCGTGGTCTGTCTTCTCAGTGCGTTTCTTGTCTAGGCCGATGTGGGCATCGGGGGCTCCGCCGTTGAGTTGGTTGCGGAGGTCCGTCGTGAGGTTGATGGCCTCCTCGAAGACGTCTCCTCCGCCGACCTGGTCGGCCGTAGCGTCCTCTTCATGCTCCCTGGTCTCCTGGTCCTCAGGGATGGCTTTGCTGACGAGGTTGCAGTTTGACTTAGTTCTTCCCATGGTCAGTGGTTAGATGTGCTTGGTAGCGACGAAGGGGGCTAACTTGATTGTTCTAGCTCTCAACGAGAGCACCAAATGATAGAGTATATATCTAGAGAGAGGTGAGAGCTAGAGAGAGAAGTGCAAGTAATGCTTCAATAGAATGATTTTGTAACCCCCATAACTACCTCCAGAGGAAGTATTTATAGGAAAAATACGGGCTGGGCTCCCAAGCCTTGGGCTTGGGAGGCCCATTTACAACTGGGCCGCTATTGGGCCGAATACAGAGCCCTTGGTGGGCTATATGAATGAATAAGTGTAAAATCCGGTTCTGTGAGACTTCCGTGGCCGACGAGGGTCTTGGCCGACGAGGGCATGGCCGACGAGGACGCCCTGGTTCCTTGGCTTCAGGATCATATTCTGAGTTGGTCCTTCTTCGGCCAACGAGGGTCTTCTGGCCGACGAGGGCACCACGTAGTGGCCGTGCTTTCTGTTCTTCTGAGTATGTGGGTCCTGGGGCCTAGACCCATATACTCCATCACCTGGCTGTGGGTTCCTCTCGTGGGCTTGATCCCTAGTTAGGCCCAGTGGTTATCTAACATTAATCCCGTTTAAGGGCTAATCCCGCTAATGGTCTGCATCCCGTTATGGGCTGGATTGTATAATTGGGCCATGGTCGATGTCCATGGTACCATCAGTCATGTTTATAATGACAAGTCTAGACACTTAGGTGTTAGACATAGTATGATTAGAGAACTAATCATGAATGGAGTAATTTCGGTGGAATTTGTAAGATAGCAACATAACTTGGCGGACCACTTGACCAAAAGTTTGGACCGGGACTTAGTGCACAAGTCTGTTATAGGGATGGGTTTAAAGTCTATTTAATCCTTAATGGTGAGACACCCAATTCCCCTCTAATACAACGTTAGAGGCTGAATTCCATGCGGAAAGCTCACACTTAATGGATTGGAACACACAATGAAAATCATCCCAAGGTGTGTGTTCGGACCTCTAGTAGGGAGGCTGAATTTATTTCTTAATAATTCCTTTGATAAAGTGTAAGCAGGTACACGAGTAAAGGAATTACCTATATGATCGTGAAGTGTAGCCGCACTTCAAAAAGTTTGGGACTTGGCTTTTATACGATCATGAATGGGATTAGGACACACGGCTTTATAATTGTGTCAAGTTTGTATTCTAGTCGAGTATAGAAACTTGTATGTATTTTATCTTGAGGTATTCAAATGGGTTGAAGGGTTCAATCCGTAGCACACCCCGACATTTTCATTTATGTACAAGTTTTGGTTTGAAAACTTTGTTATGTCATTTCATGGGTTACACTAAAATGGGGGAGGATTGTTGGTGATTTTAGTGTCACCGACCATGATGGATAGTCTACCCGGGGGTATGTATCCGAGGGGTTATTGCGGGGAATAACTAGAGAGAAGTCAGAGCAAATAAGTAAGACAGAGAGAGTGTATATTTGATGTGTATTCAGCGTATTTTGCTTGGGTTACAAATGGGGAAATGGGGTGCTATTATAGTAGTAATAAATGCCAGATAGGGACACGTGCAAGCATCCATTGGCCGAGGAGTCACATCAACTAGTTGGCGCTGGCAA
Source organism: Cuscuta europaea (assembly GCA_945859875.1). NCBI lineage: Eukaryota > Viridiplantae > Streptophyta > Magnoliopsida > Solanales > Convolvulaceae > Cuscuta > Cuscuta europaea. The sequence continues at coordinate 35,847,712 of CAMAPE010000010.1, read as the reverse complement.
TCGCATGTGGCCGCATTTAATGTGGCTGTTGGATGTGACATCGTACTTGGTACGGTGATTCAGGCGCATGTGGAGTGGATATTATGTCGAGAAAGGTGCCCTCGGCTGTAGGTGATTAGCCGAGGGCTCTAGGTGCCAAAGGCTACTGATTTTCGCCGTTTTCTCCCATTAACTTTGTTTGCTTGAGCTGGCCGTCCTGTGAGAATTGGAGCCTTCGGCCAGGGGGCCGAAGGCCTTCCCAGCGTGCCACGTGGGTTGTTTAGCACTTGGGGCACTGTGTTTTGGGCCTGCTGTGCTCCCTGGGCCTATTGGGCCTCCGTCAGAATAGCAGGAGTCTATGGGCCGGGGGTTCCTGGGCCATATACTCCATCAGGAGTCCCTCACTCCTTTTGCCGAAAGGTACTTGAGGGAAAAGGAGTAATCTGTGTTTGCCCTTTTGGTGTTGTTTCGTTGTAGTCTGTAAAGTTTGTGAGTAGTTTATTGTGTGCATGTTTCAGCCGAGGGCAGTCCCTCAGTTACCCACATTCCGGGACTTGAGGGATCATGCTCGTTGTTGTGGGAGTTTTATGACATTTTTTGTATTTTGAGATTTTCCCCGAAGGGGTCCTCCAGCCCCCCACTCCTTGAGGCACTTGCAAAGTGGTGAAAAGGAGTAGAGTAGTGCCTGTCTGTAATATGAAGCCGAGGGGTGACGCTTTTCGTTTCATTTTGGGGGGATGCCTCGTTAAAAACCTCATTGGAAAAAACCGTGTGGGAAAAAATTCCAATGAGGGAAAAAGAGTGCACCGAATTCCTCCAATGATGAGTCGAAAAGGTAAACCCTGGTTTGAAATGAGTGGCAGTATTCCTGCCGAAGGCTATCCATGTCTGAAGGCGCGTGTGTTGATTTGCCGAAGGTTCACTATTGTTATTCCGAGAGATGCCGAAGGGGGAGCCCTCAAATTATGAGAATGAGGGCGCGATGAATGTGGATGATATTTCCGGTGTTGCCGAGGGGTCCCTTGTTTGCTGACAAGTTGGGGGTTGTGGTGCCCCGAGGGGTTCCCTCGTGGTTCTCAATGTGTTTGAGGGTTGAGTGTCCCCGAGGGGTGTACCCGTTATGAAGTCGTGGGCTCCTGAAGGAGTGAGCCCGGAGGCGTTTGTGATGTAGTATGAGGGGCATAAGCCGGGAGCTCCTCTGGGTAAGTGTACCCGGGAGCTCCTCTTAAGGATGTGGAATGAGGGAGAAAGTCCGGGGGCTAGTTTCCTGATTGATGGAGTGGTCTGTCGTGGGCGTGGGCTTGGTTCCTAGAATATAGCCGTTGTAAATAGAGCCGTTGGAATATCTAACGTCAGAAATATAGCCGTTGGGGGGGCCTCCACGTGGTGTGCGTTCGTTGGCTGTTTGTGGGCGGGTGTCACCAATTGGGCAATTCGACGGTTCGTAATGATGGCTTTTCAACCGGAGGCCCGGTTTCCGGCCCAATCCCGGATTTGCGGTGCCTATAAATACCCAAGGCCAGAGGACTTCCCCCTTGTGCGATCATTGTTGTAAGCGGAGCTCTGCCAAATTTTCTAGAAAGAAACACCTGCCCTCGATCAACTCTTGCTCCAAGGTCAGTTCCCCCACTTGTTCCTTACCCTTCTTAGCTAGCTGTGCGTTGTGGCCTTAGATTTAGGGGTTGTAGCTTAGAACCCTTAGTATTTCCGAACCCTTGAGTTAGTACAAACAATGTCTTCACAAAGCGATTCCCAAGACATCTCGAGGGAGCCCTCGATAGAGCAGGAAACCGTCTCTGATGTGGAGTCCACAAGTGAACAGCCCTCGGTAGGGCATGACGCTGCCATAGCGATGGAGTTGCAGAGAGCCCTCGTTGCCGAGGTGGAAGCCGAGGGCTTCGAACAAGAATGCGAGGATGAAGAGCTGGCTCTCGCCTGGCAAGTGGCCGAGGAAGAGGCGCAGAGAGAGAGCGTGAGGGTCACCGTCGCTGTTCTTCCCCCTCGCGACGCTGGTGAGGCCAGCACCTCTCGGCCAGCACCTCTCGGCCATTGAACCCGGTCCCTCTCCGGGTGGCCCCCGGGAAGAAGAAGATGAAGGGTGCCGCTTCCAAGAAGAAAGGCAGTGTTGCAGACCAAGGGAAGCCTGTCGACATGCCCGAGGGGTACTCCTACCTGAATACCGCCGCCCTCGAGATAAGGTCAAAGGCTGATGAGGCGGATTTCTACGTCACCCAGTTGCATGTGGGGCCTTCGGCTGTAGTGGTGGCGCCGAGTCATGGTGATGTGCTCTCCCGGGCTCTCGAGGGTTGCATCGCCGTCCACGTCCTGTCTGTTTCAATGGGTCTCCAGTTCCCCCTGCACCCATTCCTTCGGGAATATCTCAGGTACGTGGGTTTGGTCCCCTGCCAACTGACGCCCAATAGCCACTCATACGTGGCGGGCTTTCTGAACCTTTGCCGGTCCCGAGGGGTGACCCCCAGCCTGGATTTGTTCTTCCAGAGATTCAACCTTTGACGGGGGGGGTCACGCGAATGCCGAGGGCTTCGCGAACTTGCAGCAGATGGCCCTGTTCAAGCTATTCACTGAGGCGCCTTCCTCGAACAAAGGCTGGAAGGAGCGATAGTGCTACGTCAGGCTAGCTGAGAGCCCCTTCCCGAGGGAGCTGCGCGGCCTGTTTAGGTGGCATGAGAAGGCGAGGAGCGCCGCCCTTGAGAAGGATGGTAGGATCCTGGCTAAGATCCCGGAGGGTCGAAACAAGAATATAACCATCAAGGAGTGCACTATGGAGGAGGATCTCTATGTCCTCGGGTTCCGGCGGTATCGCTTCCTGGGGTAACAGATGAAAAGTACCCGGCGTTTGATGGAGCCTCCGGGGGTTTAGGAGGTAGCAGTCGAGAGCATCTTCATTTTCGTACTTAGCATACAACTTCATTCTCTTTTTGTATTTTCATTTACTGATGACCCGTCGGCCTAACCCTTTATTGTTTTGCAGGTATCCCGGTTTCCAAGATGAACGTCAGGTGGCTTGCTGATCTGAAGAAAAAGTCCTCCAAAATCCCGAAGGGGACGGATGCGGGCATCCAGAAGCCCGCCGGTGACTTTTTTAAGAAGTCTGAGGGCCCGTCGACGGTCCCTATTGCTGATGTTGTCGCCGCTGTGAAGAGGAAGGCCGTGGGCAAGGCTCCCGAGGGGAAGAAGCCCAAAAAGGGAGATACTGGGAAGAGGGATCCTCCCATGGTGATCATAGATGAGCTCTCCACCTCCGGGACGCATGTGGAGATGCCGATGGCTGAAGTGCCGATGGGTGTTGGGGAGCCACCCTCCGAGGTTTTGCAGGTGTCTCTCCCGAGGGGAACAGCCGTGATGAACTGCACAGCGGATCCGAGGGTGCTTCTGAGGGGCATGACCCCTGAGATTGACAGAGCCGCCCTCGGGGCTGATGATGACTTGGCCCTCGAGGACAAGATCCTCAGGTCTTCCCTCACTGTAAATTTCTTCCTTGTTACAGTTCTACCTTGCGTTAGGATATACTGCACAACTTTCCTAACTCCTTTGTACCTTACAGGCTTGCATTGCCCTCGGGGAACAGGCCCGGAGGCTAGAGGAGTGGCGCCTGCACAACGCTGAGCAGGACGCGAAGATGAAGGAACTTGTCCGCCAGAACTCTGATGCCATCGGGCAGATGGCTGCGCTGGAGGAGAGCCTTCAGCAGATCACATTGCGGGCGGAGGCCGCTGACCGGGGCAGGGCCGAGGCGGAGAGGTCCGCAACTGAAGCCCTCGAGAAGGCCGCCAAGGCGGAGGCCGTTGCCAAGGCGTGAGAGGAGGCCATCTCCGGATTCTTGGCGGAGGGGTGGAAAGCCGAGGGGCACAAACCATGGCTGTTCTCGGTTGTGGAGTCCTCTGTTGATGAGTGGTGCGACGGGCCCGGTGTAGAGTGAGTTTCCCGGAAGGGCCATGAATATTATGATGGGAGTGAGTTCTTTACTCAGGCCCTCATCTACCGGAGGATGGCCCGTCATCTGAAAATCGACCCGAAGGACTTCGACCCAGTAGCGTATGGCCTCCCTCCCCTTCAGCCAGATGTTCGTGTTCACCTCCCTCCGGATGTCCGAAGGCCAGACCTAGAAGACACAGAGCTGATGAAGGAGGCCGAGGGCGATGGTGTGGAGGCTGGAGTAGAGGTCACTTCGAAGCCTGCTGAGGAAGCAAAGGCTGAATGAAATTATTCTTTAGCAATTTTTGTACAGTTTGTAGTGAACATCTGCGTGCTTTCGGCCTCGGCCATTCTGTATTACACATTTTAACTATTCCTTCCTCTTGATGAATGAATGTCTGCCTTCGGGCTTTTGTACCTAATTCGTTTCCCTTTGAATGTTTTTCTGTGAATGTATGCCTTCGTTTTCTTTGAATGTATGCCCTCGTTTTTTTTTAATGTATACCTTCGTTTTTCTTTGTGAATGAATGTATGTTTGTGCGGTATTCTGGCCGAGGGGCCAACTTTTAGGACTTAGAAAATATTTCTCTAAGTATAGTGACTCATGTAGCCCTCACCTACTAGGCCCGTTTAGTCATCTGAATATCTCACCGGGGGCCACACGTTCAGGACTTAGAAATTTCTTCTGTGTTGTTCATATGTTGGCCCTCAGCTAATTCCTCCCCTCTGTCTCTGTGTAGCCTTCGTGAGATGATTGGAGGTCAAGCGCTTAGGACTTAGAAAATTTCTTTGTGTTTGAATATCACCTGGCCTTCGGCATGTGGGCGTTCTTTGCTGTATAGATACATAACCGAGGGCCCAAAATATTTAGGACTTAGAAATTTTTTCCAAGTGTAGTTTCACCAAACCTTCGACCGAGTGACCCCTCTGGCTGTATGGAGACTTGACCAAGAGTCAAAAACATTTAGGACTTAGAAAATATTTCTAAGTGTAGTTGTATGAGATAGGAGCCTTCAGGTGAATGTGAGAGCCTTGTCGTAGGAGTGCCTTCGGTTGACCGGTGGCTCGACGGGGGGCAAAGCATTCAGGACTTAGGAAAAATTTCCCTAAGTGTTATTCAGTATCACGCCTTCGATCACTTGCCCCCCTGGGCGCGAGAATACTTGACCGAAAACCAAGTATGTAGAACTTAGCAAAAAAAATTCTAAGTGTTGTTTTACTGAGTCTTCGGCTGCGTAGCCCCTTCGGCTGTCTGAGGACTTGACCGAGGGCCAGGATATTTAGGACTTAGAAAGTTTCTCCAAGTGTTGCTTGTCACCTGCCCTTCGGCCTACGCCTTCTCTTAGTAGTATTGAATAGCTTGGCCTTCATTGCATGATGGGTTGGCTGAGGGCCAACCATCTACGGCTTGGGACATTTTCCATATTTCATGGTGAATAGACCCTTTGATTTGTAGTATCCTGAGTAAGAGATCCCTCGGTGAGTAGAAGTTGCCTTCGATCTTTGTTGATCAGAAGAGCCTTCGGCCCTTATCATGCTCCGAAGGTGCCGTGGGGATGTAGGTGCGTTCAGCATTATTTGAAATGTTGTTGAGTGAACCTATCAAGTTCTGTATGATTTGAACCTTCGGTTTTTTATGTATCCAGGGGCAATCAAAAAGTGGACTTAGCCATTTGTTGATGATACTTGTTGAATAGTATCCTTGGTAATTAGGAGCTTCCAGGTGCCGACAGTGTTCCCGTGGGGAGCCCTCGGTATGTTCCCATGAATTTGTTGGAGTGGTGTACTCATTGATTTGTCGCTGAGTCTACTCCCCTTCACTCCCTCGTTTTTTTTTGTTGGTAGTGAAGGGAAGGCTTCAAGAAACTTGGTTTCTTGGCAAGGCTTGGCCTATCGGGAGGTAATAGAATACACCATTAGCTCCCCCCTTGGGTTAACCTTCCGAGTTCCGAGGGGATCGAGGGTCGTTTCCTGGGCACAAGACATGGTCTGTAGCCTGCCTCCCCTTGGGAGATGGCACGGAAAGCGCCTCAGTTTTGAAAGTCGTCCCCTCGGCGCCAGACATAGTCCGTGGCCTGCCACACCCTTGGGGTAGTGGTGCGGGGAGCGTTTCGATTTGGAAGTCGAATCCTAGGCATATTAGATGCCTGCCAATCCCTTGGGGAAATGGCACGGAAAGCGTTCCGTTTTTGAAAGTCGAATCCTGGGCATATTACTTGCCTGTCATACCCTTGGGGTAGCAACGCGGAAAGCGTTTCAGGGAAGGGTTTTCATTTGCACACTGGTTGCAAATGGCCGGGGGCATTACGTGCTACCAGCACCGATAGGTGGCGCCTTCGGTATATGCATCCTCGAGGGGTACGGCTTTAAAAACAACACTTGGTGTTTGTTTCGGTATACGGCCCCCGGTACTTGGTCCCAAGGGGTCTTCTATAAAAAACGTTTGGTGTTTTTAGTCATTTGTCATAGGTGATTGAGGTGTATTCCCTCGGCACTTGGTACCAGAGGGTCTTCAAAGGAAACACTTGGTGTTTTTCTTCCGTTTGTTAAAAGTTGATAGTAGTGTATCCCCCCGGCATTGGGTGCCGAGGGGTCTTCTGTAGAAACACTTGGTGTTCTCTTCTACGTTGTGGGTGGAAGTATAGTCTACCCTCGGCACTTGGTGCCGAGGGTTCTTGCTTGTGATAAGGCCTTGGGCCAGGTGTTGATATGAGGGCTTGGCCGCTCGTAAGAGTCTCGTTCCATGTTCTTGGTGTCTTCAATATGCCTTCATTCTTCAAAATTTGGAGGCCTTGGGCCGCAAAATAATACATTCACTAGTTATGAGGGCTTGGCCGCTCTGATGTTATTGATAAAATTTAACTAAGTGATGTACATTCCAGTGTCTAGGGACCTCAGTCCCATTGGGGCGTTTTAGTCTGTAAGTTCCTGGTTTGATGATGGCCGCCACGATGTAGGGGCCCTCGAACTTCGGTGCCATCTTTCCGCCCTCGGTTGGTAGGCTAGCTTCCCTTCTTCGGAGGACATAATCCCCCACTTGGAATCCCCAAGAGCGGACTTTGGCGTCAATGTAACTCTTCACTTGCCTTCGGTAGTTTTCCGTGCGTACGAAGGCTTTCTCTCGGCGTTTTGAAATAAGGTGAAGGTCGAGGGCCATATTGGCGTCGTTGACCTCGGGGTCATACTGTGTGACCCTTCGGGTCGGAAGAGTTACCTCAGTGGGGGCTTTAGCTTCAAATCCGTAGCAAAGGGAGAAGGGTGTCACGCATGTTGCTCGCCGAGGGGTGGTACGGTTGGCCCATAAGATGTTGTGGAGCTCTTCTACCCAACCACCCCCTTCGGCCTCCAGTTTCTTTTTTAGGCCCTCGAGTAAGGTCCCGTTGGCATTCTCCACTTGACCGTTGCCTTGAGGGAAGGCGACGGATGAGAATGTGTGTTTGATGCCCCACGCCTCTAGGAAGGCACAGAAGGGGGCTGCCTCAAACTGAGTCCCATTGTCGGAGATGATGTGCTGGGGGGACGCCAAACCTTGTGAGGATGTTCTTGAGAACAAAATGACGGCACCGAGCCTCAGTAATGCTGGCGAGGGGCTCAGCTTCCACCCATTTGGTGAAGTAGTCGATGGCTACGATGATGTACCTGTTGTTGGAGGTACCCCTCGGCAGAGGGCCCACAAGGTCTATGCCCCATCGAGCGAAGGGTATGGATGTGTTGATGGGGGCATAGTTGACCGCTGGCCTGCCGGGGGCTTTCTGGAAGTGTTGGCATGCGGTACACCTTCAGGCGAGATCTGCACAATCTCGGGCCATCGTCGGCCAAAAGTAGCCCTGGATTATTAGCCTTCGGGACATGGAGAAGGGTCCCTGGTGAGCTGAACAAGTGCCACTGTGCACTTCCTCCATCGCAACATCGGCTTCACCTTGATGAAGACACCAAAGTAATGTCCCGTTGTACGATCTTTTGTAAAGCCTTCCGTCTTCGATAGTGTAGCTGGGAGCCCTCAGCTTTGCTAGCTTGGCACGGGCCTCATCCTCGGGCAGTTTCCCTGTGGTGATGAAGGCAATAATGTCTGAGATCCAGTCTTCTTGCCTTGGTTGTATGTGCATGATGGGGCTAGCATGTATGCTGGAGAGGCTGAGCTCCTCGATCTTGGCAATCTTTGAGATATGCTTAGGGGATTCGGCCGAAAGCTTTGATAAAATGTCGGCCTCAGAGTTTTGAGCCCTCAGTATTTGAGTAAGAGAGTGTGCCTCAAATACCTTAAGCAACTCCTTGGATGCTTCTTTGTACTGTTTCATTCTCCCTTCTTTGGCTTCGTACTCCCCGGAGATTTGGCCGATGACTAACTTGGAGTCGCACTTGACGTGAATCTGTCGGGCCTTCATGTTAGCTGCCAGCCGAAGGCCACAGAGGAGGGCCTCGTATTCGGCTTCATTATTGGAGACTTTGAAGGAGAAGCGGACAGCATAATAGGCCCGGAAGCCCTCGGGTGAGATGAGGACCACCCCTCCTCCACATGCCTTGGCAGCGGAGGAGCCGCCGGTGTAGAGGGCCACCAATCGTCCGAGGGGGCCGAGGGCCCCTCGTCCGTGGCTGATCTTGCTGTACATTCCGTCACGAAGTCCGCTAGGGCTTGGTCCTTGACGGCGGGCCTAGGACGGATGTCGATGTTGTATTGGCTCAGGAAGACAGCCCATTTTACCATTCGGGAGGAGCTGGTGGGGCTCCTCATCAAAGCGCCGAGGGGTTGGTGAGTGAGGACCTGGACCGGGTGAGCTTGGAAGTAATGGCTCAACTTCTTGACAGTCCACACGATAGCCAACACCGTTTTTTCCACAGAGGAATACCGGAGTTCTGCTTCCCTGAGGGTCTTGCTAACATAGAAGATGGCATGTTGGATGTCATCCTCTTCCCGGATGAGTACTGAGCTAATGGCTTCCGGGCTAACACCCAGGTAAAGGTATAGGGTCTCCCCTACCTTGGGTTTAGAGAGCACAGGGGGTAAAGATAAGTATCGTTTCAGCTCCTCGAAGGCCCCCTGACACTTTGAAGTCCACTGGAAACCGGCGGTCTTTCTCATTATTTGGAAGAAGGGTAAGGACTTTTCCGCCGATTTTGATAGGAAGTGATTGAGGGCTGCCAGGCGGCCCGTCAATCGTTGGACCTCCTTCACGTTGCATGGGGGCTCCATGTTGATGATGGCCTGGATCTTTTCGGGGTTGGCCTCGATACCCATTCGGCTCATCATGTAGCCTAAGAATTTGCCCCCTTGTACGCCGAAGGTGCACTTCTTTGGGTTTAGCTGAAGGTTGAACTTCTGCATGATGGCGAAGATTTCCCTTAGGTCGTCAGCATGGCTTGCTGATTGCTTGCTTTTGACGATCATATCGTCAACATATGCCTCCATGGTGCGCCCTAGGACAGCTTGAAAGACCCTGGCCACCATCCGGGTGTAGGTGGCGCCTGAGTTTTTTAGGCCGAAGGCCATGACTAGGTAGCAGAAGATGCCCTCGGGAGTCATGAAGGCTGTTTTTTCAGCGTCTTCCTCATGCATAAAGATTTGATGATACCCGCGGAATGCGTCGAGAAATGACATGATTTCACACCCCGCGGTTTCATCCATAAGTTTATCAATGTTTGGCAAAGGAAAGGGGTCCATGGGACACGCCTTGTTGAGATCCGTGTAGTCCACACACGTGCAAAATGAGGGCAGTTTTTGTGCGAGGACTACGTTCGCCATCCATGAGGGGTATTTTACCTCCTTGATGTGCTTGATAGAGAGGAGCATGGCGACTTCCTTCTTCACAAATTCCCTCCTCTCGGCCGAGAGGGGCCTCCTTCGTTGTTGTACTGGTTTAGCCAAAGGGTCCACCAAGAGGCGGTGGGTGATGACCCTTCGGCTGATCCCCGGCATGTCCTCCGGCCCCCATGCAAAAACAATGGAGTAGGCGCGGAGGGCGCTGATGATACCGGTCTTCAAGTCTTCGGGGAGCTTGGATCCAATCTTCACGAATCTTTCCGGCTTGGCCGGATCGAGCGCAAAGTCTTCTACCTCCTCGGCTGGTTCAACCCTCGGTCTCCTTTCTTCCGCTTCCACAGTTTCGGTGATGGTGTCAACGCGGAGCTCCGTCTTGCTAACCTTCTTCGTCACTTGAAGGTAGCAAGCGCGGGCAAGTTTTTGATTCCCCCTTGAGTAACCGATGCCTCCCTCGGCTGGGAACTTGAGGCAGAGGTGCCTCATGGAGATGACGGCTTCGAGATCCTCGAGGGCTGGTCGGCCGAGGATGATGTTGTGGGCGCAGTCGATGTTAACGACGACGAACTCCACTTCGAGCTTGGCTCTATGGAACCCGTCGCCATAGAGTACCGGGAGGGTTATGACCCCCTCGGAATCAATGGTGTCGCCGGTGAAGTCAACAAGAGGGGTCTTGATGGGACGAAGGGACCCCCTCTCTAGATGCAGCTCTCTGAAGGTACTGAGGTACATTACATTGACGGAGCTGCACGTGTCAATGTAAGTTCGGTGAATGATAGTTTCATTGATCTATGTGCGGATGACGAGGGCATCCCTGTGTGGAGAGGACACTGGGGGGAGATCAGTGGTAGTGAAGGTGATGGGTTCTTCCCTCAGCCGCTTTACTGGGGGCATATGAGTGACTTCCCCCACGTAAAGTGATTGAGCCCACTTCTTTCGTTGACTTGTAGAGTCACCCCCGGTATTGCTCCCCGTGATTATGAGGATGTGGCGCTTCTTTTCCTGGTACCGAGGGTACTCTTCCTCCTCTTCTTCCAGGTTCCCAATCTCCCTCTTCTTGCCAAGGGGGATGGTGTTGGGGTTTACCCATGCGTTTGCTCTCGCAGGGTGCCCTTGAGGTGGCCCTTGGTGAGGGGGGGCCTGTTGCTGAGGGCTCTGGACAAATTGGGACAGATGGCCCCGTGTATCAACCTCTCGATGGCCGTCTTCAGCTGATGGCAGTCATCGGTTCTGTGCCCCTGATGCCGGTGAAAGCGACAGTAGGGGTAGTTCGGATTGATGGCATACACTTCCGGGGGTGCGCGTGAATCTCGCTCCACCAGGCCCCTCTCCTCAGCGAAGTCGAGGATGACGCTGACGGGGTGCGTCAAAGGTGTCCGAGGGTGCTCCAGGAGAACAGGTTGTGCCCAAGCCCTCGGGTTCCCCTTGTAACCTCCCCCGGGCTTGGCTTGGCCATGCCGGGGGCGATCACTGGGGGGTGTCGAATCTTTGGGTTGATTACGGTGAGCCCCCGGCCCCCGGTTGCCTTTGTCGTCTGGCCGAGGGCGTTGCTGATCGGGGTTGTGATGGCATTTCTCCACCTCCTCGGCTTCGGCATATCTGTCCCCCCACTGCAGGGCCCTTATATAATCGCGGGGGGGTCGATGATGAGGCTTCTTGAGAAGTTTCCGGGGCGGAGTACTGTTTGGAGGAGGGCCAAGAGGGTCCCGTCGTCAGCGCCATCAACTTTATCAGCCTCCGTTCTCCAGCGCTCCAAGAAGTCCCAAAGGGTCTCCTCTTTCCTTTGCCTTACTATCAGCAAGTGGGAGAAGTGTTTTCTTGTGCGGCGCCTTCCCGCAAACTGTGTCAAGAATCGCTGTGAGAGTTCTTCCCATGAGTCAATGCAGCCCTCGGGCAATCGGTTGAACCATTCGTAAGCCGGCCCCTCTAAGGTGGAGAGGAACCAACGACACAAATACTCATCCGATGCCCCCACCATCATCATACTGTTTTGGTACCTGCTGTAGTGCTCCTGGGGGTCAGTTTTTCCATCGTAGGGCTTGATGAGCTGCCCTCAGTATTTTTCCGGGATCCGGGCCGCCAATACCCTCAGGGTAAACGGTGTCTGGGTCCGGAGTTGTATGGTGGATTCCCCGGAGCCCTCAGTTATCTTTTTCTGCATTTCCTCCATCTTGGCCAACATGGCCTCATACTTTAGGTATGTATGAGGGGCAGAAGCGGTGGCGTGTGCTTTGGTGGCCTCCATCTCGTCAAGCCGGCGATGGAGGGCCGCAATGATTTCGTCCCGGGGGTCCTTCGGGAGGGCTCCGCCCCCTGCGAATGGACACGGGCCGAGTGGGCCTGGTTGATTTGGTGACGGGCGTCATTGGCATGGAGAGGTGCCTTGCCTTTCTCCTGAGGGGGACGTCTTTCATTGGCCCTGGAGACGGATCCGCCACTTTCCTGAGGCCTCTGGAATGCCTTCCCCCCAAAGCGGTCTTGGACCCCTCGGCGGTCTTGCGCCCCTCCCAGTCTCTCGAGGGCGGAGGTCCGAGGTTGTTCTTTGTTCACGTTGTGGTGGTCCTGGGATTGGACTTCCTGGGAGGCCGTATCTTGGGCCACGACCCCCTCGACGTTCCCAATCCGGAGGACAGGGTTCCCGAGGGGGTGTGGATGAGGGGGAGGCATGATATTCTCCCCGACCTGAGGTTGGAGGGGAACCAAAGTGCCGAAGGCACCCGGGTTCTGGGTGAGCGTCTGGATGAAAGCGGAAAACGCCGATTGTACGTCGATAGTGATGACCGGAGGGCTAACTGGTTCTCGCTCTGGTCCTTCTTCTTGGCCTCGATGCTGAGGCGGGCATCGGGGGCATTCTGTTGAATCTGATGGCGTAGGTCGACAGCCGTCTGGTACAACCCGGCGATGACGCCGCCCCCGGGAGCCCTGTTAGAGGCTTCGGGGACGTCGACTTCGCCGAGGGCCAGGTTCCTGTCCTCAACGTTCTTGGAGTTGGCACGAGTTGTTCTCACCATTTTAGCTAGGTGTTTTGTGTTTGGCGAGGGGGAGGGTTTCTTACTTGATTATTCGACCTCTCAACGAGAGCACCAAATGATGGATAGTCTACCCGGGGGTATGTATCTGAGGGGTTATTGCGGGGAATAACTAGAGATAAGTCAGAGCAAATAAGTAAGAGAGATAGTGTATATTTGATGTGTATTCAGCGTATTTTCCTTGGGTTACAAATGGGGAAATGGGATGCTATTTATAGTAGTAATAAATTCCAGATAGGGACATGTGTCAAGCATCCATTGGTCGAGGGGTCACATCAACTGGTTGGCGCTGGCAATCGCATGTGGCCGCATTTATTGCGGTTGTTGGATGTGACGTCGTACTTGGTACGGTGATTCAGGCGCATGTGGAGTGGATATTATGTCGAGAAAGGTGCCCTCGGCTGTAGGTGATTAGCCGAGAGCTCTAAGTACCGGGGACCCCCTTAGTGCCGAGGGCTCTAGGTGCCGAAAGCTACTGATTTTCGCCGTTTTCTCCCAGTAACTTTGTTTGCTTGAGCTGGCCGTCCTGTGAGAATTGGAGCCTTCAGTTAGGGGGCCGAAGGCATTCCCATCGTGCCACGTGGGTTGTTTAGCACTTGGGGCGCTGTGTTTTGGGTCTGTTGTGCTCCCTAGGCCTATTGGGCATCCGTCAGAATAGCAGGAGTCTATGGGCCGGGGGTTCCTGGGCCATATACTCCATCAGATCGTTTTGTGTAATTGGAAATGACATGAGTGTCAATGAGGATTAGAACCGTGTTCTAATACAAGCTAGGAGGTGTGGAGTGCACACTTGTATATAAGAACGAGTTCTATTCCAAAGTGTCTACGGCAGTGGAACTCGAGGTAGAACACTCAATAGACCAACTTTGTGGTTCTAGACCGATGTCTAGAGCGGTCGGGCAGTTTCGTGCAGTTTTTCAAAAAACTATCACAGTTATTCCAAAACGTGTTGCAACTGCCTGGGACGTGTAATATGGATATATATCACCATATTTCGTACAGAGAAGCTAAAGAAGAGATATACAACATATCTTGATCACTTTTGGCATTCAACTTAAGATAGCAATCCATATACTCACTAAATTGGCTCTAGTTCTTGTGCCTAAGTTCTAGAGTTTCATCAAAGATTATCCTAGAATGAATTTCTTGTAACCCAGGCATAGGGGAGAAATATCAATTCAGAAAATGAAGTTATGTGATCCTTAAGCAATCCAAGTACTCGATTATTAGAATATAAAATCATGTATGTGTTTTGTTGGGGTAAAACACGTATTACCCCAACAAAACACATACATGATTTTATATTCTAATACAATTTAGAAATTAAAGTTTGCACTTTCCCATTATTTTCAACTGGAAGTCATTATCCATTTTATTCATTCAAGCAAATGATCGCCTTTGGTTAGATACCCTAATCTCAGTCCCTGGCAAGTCCAAGTCACACCTGCAATTTCTACAATTATTCTTCGAAACGTGAGGTCTCAATCCAGTCAAGCAAAACTCGCTATTTGGGACTAGAAATTATAGGATTCCGCTGGTAATGTGATATTGGAGCAACAAAAGAGGCAATTTATTTGTGGGTATAAATTCCTAAAAGCTAGACCATCCATTTATTGTGGTTTTCATTATTGAGTATTGAGAATATTCTATCCTCATAAAGTTTACCATGAAGATAAGGTAAATACATACACATATTAATAATAATTAATAATAATAATAATAATAATAATAATAAACTAATACGGAGTAATAATAATAAACACAAATGATGATGATGATACGGTGTAAATAATGTTGCAAGTAGACAAGATGAAGGAGAACATGAGCCGTCTAACTAACGCAGTTAGTTGATGATGGGCTTGTGGAGTTGATCGATGAGCGCAGGCTAGTGGCACCAAAGTTTTTTCAAGTCAACTTGGTCGAAATGAGTTGGTTATTTACACAATTTTGGTCTTGTTATTTGTTCATCTAATTATCAAATTTTACTCTTCCCATGAAATCCCATCCCAACTGAATTATTAAAACAAAAATTATGCTTGTACTCACTCTTATATTCACTTTTGTATCCACTCCTGTTTGTGAAAGTTTTATTTTTTGTCCGTGAACATCGATTCAAAAACCATATTTTGCACAAATAAAATATTGTTTGTGAATTGGGTTTACAGACAAAAAAAGTTTCACAAACATGGTGGATGGATCATCAAGCATTCTTGTTATTAAAAACCATTTAAGAGATTGATTTAAGATACACTACATTTTACCGAGTAGTCCCTCCGTCCCAATTTGATGGTCTCATTTCTTTTGGGCACAAGTTTTAATAAAGTGGTTGAAAAGGTAAAAGTTGTGGTTGAGATTTGAGTACGAAGTATAATAAAGTGAAATGATATGGACCACATCTTTCTTTTCAAAAAGAGAAATAGAATCATCATTTTGAGACATCCCAAAAAGGAAATACAGGGTCATCATTTTGGGACGGAGGTAGTAATAGTTTTTTCTGTTTCAACGTAGCCCTCCCATTTTTTATAAACCAACCATTCTTGATGTACACACTCTTGTACACACTTTATACACATCATGTTTGTGAAGCTTTTTTTTGTCTGTGAATCCGGTTCACAGACAATATTTTGTTTGCGCAAAACATTGTCTGTGAATCGATGTTCACAGGAAAAAAAATAACTTTCACGGATATATGTGTATACAAAAGTGTGTATAAAAGTGTGTATAAATACTATTCCGTACAACTTATTCCCATCCATTATTCCAGCGGACCTTTAAAGTTGCACTTGTATCGAACATCAGTTACATCACTTAATTTGTACTCCGTACAACTTATCACTAAATTTGTCGTATTTCATTCAGTAATTTCAACTATCTTATCAAAATGATGAGCTTACAACACACCATTGGACTTTTTTTTTACTTTTACTTAGTCAAATACATTAGGTTTGTGTCATTTATTAAATATTTCGTATCAAGATAACAATAAAATATGGAATTTTATTTTTCATTTCATCCTGTAAATTTTGACCAAGAATTACCAACGGGGCCCGTAAATTACCATGAAGTGAGAGTTTTTTGTTTTATTACTTCTAAATTCTCTTCAATATTCTGATTTTGCACTATTACAAAAACAAATGTCTTAAAAAAGAGATGTTTTAATGCGAGCAATTCTATTATTCCAACTTATTATGAATTAAATATAGACAATTTGTTAGCAAGATCAAAAATTATTTTATGAATCAAATATAGACTATTTGTTAGTAAGGTTGTTTTAATTGGACTCAAACGTATATTTAAGATTGATTTAGTCAGATTTGATTTTGATTTCTTTAAATTTAGTTGAATTGATGCGGTAGATATATTCAAGTATAGTCTCAAGTCTTGTCTAACCCATTCTAATCTCTATTTTGGGATTGAAACCGGTTGAATTAGAAACATATAGAGTAATAAATTAAGTTTGAACCACGATATGAGTCACAATATCACAACCAGATATCTAATCAATTTTTAGGTTTGTTTTTTATGCGTAAAATTCTATTTTATCTCGTTCCAAATTTATTGAAATATGAATCGAGAATTTTCCCAATTATATATTCGATGTCAAATGTGACCTTTTACGGTTCGTGACTTCTTGGTATGAACGTACGAACAAATGCTTTACAAAGTTGCTACTTCATACAGTATTTTTGATCAAACTGATCCCGAACCAGATTGATAAAAAATCACATGGAATAGTACTTCTTACGTTCCACAATAAACTTCACAGTTTGACCTGCACACATATTAAGGAAATAAACTTATCATGGGGTAAATTGTACTGTTTTGACACTGTTTCGACACTGTTTGGCACTGTTTTGACACTGTTTGACACTGTTTTGCACTGTTTGACACTTTTTGATGTAGATTAACTTACATTTAAGGATATGAGAACTTGTTTCTGAGAAATCCAAAAAAGGAAAGTAAGAAGTTGGGATAGAGGGAGTATATGAAGTTTTTTTAAATTGTTTAATTTTAAGATTTGAGGTGGACGTTATTTCACATCTTACCTGTCTCCAAATAATAAATGGATTTGATCTCATATGAGACTATGAATCTATGATAAATTGAAAAGCACAGTATACAAATAAACTACTCCGTATGTCATTTCAATCAGTGACGTATATAGAAATAATTGTTAGTGGGGTGAGTTCAAACTACTTCATACATCCCATAAAATTCTTCTCACTTATCTTTTTAGGATGTCTCAAAAAAATTGTTTTTTCATTTCCTTTTTTGAAAAATTTTGTGTGGGTAACTTTCATTTACCCACTCAACCACAATCATACATTTGCATTTTAATCTAACTTTCTTAAAATTTGTTCTAAGTCAAATCGAGAAGAAATTTATAAGACGGTGGGAGTATATGTTATTTCAAGCATGTCACAAGTAGCTAAACACTTTAAGAAAAATAGTACAAAATTCATTATAAATAAAAACTAATTGGTCAGCTAAAAAATATAAAATCATGCTTAATAAATTTGACACAAAAAATTATTTTTTTGATGTTATGTTAATAAATACTCCCTCCGTTCCTATTAAAACTTTCAACTTTCCTTTTTCGTCCGTTCCAATTAAAACTTCCACTGTCCCTTTTTAGTAAAGAATTTGTGGTTCACAACATTTCTTACATATTTCTCTCTCCTCTGCACAACTCTCCACCACACAATACTCACTATCTTAAATTGTGTGTCAAACCTATTTGGAAGATAAAATAGGAACGGAGGGAGTAAATAACTTCAATAAGGGACGGATAGTGTATGCATTTAGAAATTAAAATGGAAATTGTGAATGCAGAATTATATCTAAAAATGAATTTATGTCAAGTGTAAAATGTAATGAAGTATATTATAACTCTAATAATTTAATGAAGTATAGATTAAAAATATAAATGTATGTACATATTGAGTCAATTTAAATTTGATTTATACTTAAAAAAGAAAATAAGGAAGATAATGGATTGAAAACTAAAATTTGGAACAAAAAATGGAGGAAGGATTCAAACCTTCAACCTAACGGAGAGACTACAAACGCACGCGGCTCCATTACCATCCTACTAGACTGCTCTTTGGTTACGTATTCGTAATTATTGTATATAGTATATATAATCAGCACAAAAATATATGTATAATTGAATTTTTAAATAAATATATATGAGGTTGAGTGCTGAGTGAAGGCAGCTGCCCCTGCCCCCACCCTAAATACGCCACTGATTTCAATAGAATCACACATTTTTGTATTGGTGGTATTGTGAATGACTTAACTATCCAAACTAGTAAAGAGTGACATAATTACACATTTATGATCGTAAAAGTTATCATACAAAATATACAAAATATGATCCCACACATGTAATGGCTGTGATAAAAGTTTTAATCACATTAATTTGTATTTAACTTTTATACTCAAGTAACTATGACCTTGGCTATAGTTAAAGTAACTTTAGTCATGTTTTTATAAATATGTTTTATGTCATTAATATTTAAAAAACACACAATTATAACGACGACCTATACTTTGAGTTCATTTGAAAATGCTTAATTAAATTAGTTGAATTTATTATAATTGTGATTGAAATACTCAATGCCCTTACTTTTATGCATACATAATACTATCCTCCGTATCACATTAATTGCAACATTGGAATATATACACTATTCATGTACTTTACTTTGACTACATTTTATTTATTAATGTATGTGAATTATTGTTTTTGAAAAATATTGTTAAATTCGTCTCATTACTAAGTTTTATAATCTGATTTTTATTTTATTTTTACTAATACATAATTAAATATAATGACGGTCAAAGTTGTGCGTTGGCAAACGTGAAATGTTGACTGTTGCAACTAAAAAAAGACGGAGGAAGTACATAGGTTTTTTTTATATCATAGGTTTCTATTTTGAATGAAACGTTTGTATTAATTTTTTTAACAGTATAAAGAAAAAATAACATAAAAAAGTAAACATAAATTTCCTAAGCAAATTCAAACAGGAATTTACTGTTCCAGTCGAGACTTCAAGGAAGAAAAAAGAGAACAAATTAAATACATTGATTGGTCACACTCAAATTGATTCGAACCATTGATTTATAGAAATATTATATTCAAAATATATGGAGTATTTTATTAATAAAAAAATAAAATATTACTTCATCCGTCCCGCTAAGATTGTTTCATGTTTTTTTTTCGGTACGTCTCGTTAAAATTGACTTTTTTTCAAATTTGATAAAATTTGTGTGGTTTTAAATCATTTTTTATTTTATTTTTATTTTATCAATTTAATATCAATAACATAAACTCATTTTTCATAATAACTTTCTCACCTTCTCATGTCCTATTGTTACTGAGACGAATATAATATACTCCGTATAAAAGTAATTAATACCTGTATGATCTTTTAAAAAAATTAGTCAATTCAGCTAAAAAGGTAATTAAAGACATTTTTAATTTGATTGCATATTTCAAATTGTATAATTCAACTTGCAGAAAGTAAAAAATTAACAAAAATTGTAAACAAGCAAATGGATTAGCCGGTCTGCTCGAAAGATTGGGGCAAATTTTCTAGGTGACTTTAGTGGTGCATATATCAATTAATTGAAATTATTTTTACTACCCCAATAGAAATAAAAGAAGAAAATAAATTATCTGGGTCAAAGGTCGGCGGGTGTCGTTGTCTAGCTATGCCTAAAATGCAAAGAGAGACATCAATACAGAAATGCATTTACATGCAATAGCTATCTATATATACAGACACACCTCCTCCTACTCTCAATCATATCTTCTTCATTATACTTTCCGGGGGGCTGACTTTCTCAAAGTTCTCTTTTTTCCTCAGCTTGAGATTTTCTTGGCGATCCAGTTTTTTCCCTTCCCTTGAAACGTCCACAAATTTTCATTGTAAGTTCTTCATTTTATTGAAAATTGAAATGGGTTATTTTGCATTTCTCTCTTTATAACGCTCCCCTTCGATTTCTGAAGCTTATGCTCAATGGGTTTTGCCGTTTTGGGTTTCTTGATTTTCTGAACATTTATATGCAATTAAAAGACGCTATCTTTGACTTTCTTGAATTTCTTACATATCACATATGGAATAACACAAATCACGTGTTGTGGAATTAATGACATAGAAATTGATATGCCCTGTTTGTTGAATTGGTCAAATAAGGTCAAAGAATTGGTGTGGGGTTTGATGGCTGTGAAAAAGAAAGGGTGTATTGAAGGGAATCTACCAGAGGGACTGCAGAAGTTGTTGGTTTCTTTAGCTGCAAAATGGGGAGATGTGCTAGAAGATGATGATCATCTAGTTACCACCCTAAAGGTCAAACATTTGACCGGTGCAATGACTAATCAGGTTTATCAGATTAGTTGGCCTGCAAAGATGAGGGATAGTTTGACCAGGAAAGTTCTTGTTCGGGTTTATGGTGAAGGCGTTGACCTTTTCTTTGACAGGGATGATGAAATCCGGACTTTTGAGTGCCTGTCAAACAAGGGTTATGGACCTAAGCTTCTGGGACAGTTCCCCAAAGGCCGAATTGAAGAGTTCATTCAAGCCAGGGTATGTCTGGCTGAAATCAAACATTTCTTTCTTCTTATGTTGAATCATTCTTCTTTACTTTGACTTGTGGATCCTCACTTTGACTCGATAGTTTTTTTTTTGGCAAACTTTGACTCCATTGTTATAAAACACATCAATAAATTTAAAAACACTTTATTCAACATAATTTTTTTATTACGTAGTAATACGCATTAGGACATTGTAAACTTTGGGTTATTTCTAAATCAAAATGATCTTGAATATGGAGTTATTCTTTTAGTGTAATGAAAGTCAAGGGGAGAACTTCATGTACGACAGAGGTAGCATCTAAGTGCTAGGAACTCTCATTATCTTGGATTGTATGGCTTGTACTGTTTTTTTTTTCTTTCAAAAAGAAGTCCTATTAGTCTCTTGTAATTTTCAAGAAAAAACTCAAAAAGGATAAAATTAACATGTTAAAAATGATAAATTTGTAAAAAGATAATTTTAAAAGTACATGTACTAAATACTAATCTGCGAGTAGTAGGAATTGTACATTTGTACTATGCTAAAATTTAATAGTTGTGCTTTATCTAGTCAAGACTCATTTTGCTATAATGCATTTGATCTTAACTGTTTCTTAAAACTTTTAAATCTACAAATTAGCTTAACATCTAGCTTGTTGTTATGCATTTTCAGACTCTATCCGTGGACGATCTCCGGGACCCGAAAGTGTCTTCTCTAATTGCAGCAAAATTGAGAGAGTTCCATACTCTTGATATGCCAGGTTCAAAGAAAGTTGTTCTTTGGGACAGACTTAGGTATGAAGATATATATCTAAGTAAATTTTTCTTCTCAAAGTACTTGGTTAAAATAATTTCTACAAATACTTAATTTGATGTAACTGTTCTCCACACAGGAATTGGCTAGACAAGGCAAAGATTTTGTGTTCCATGGAAGTCGCGAAAGACTTCCTTTTGGACAATTTAGAAGACGAAATCAACTTTCTGGAAAAAGAGATATCGGGCGAATCCGAAGAGGTCGGTTTCTGTCACAATGACCTACAATACGGGAACATTATGCTCAAGGACAATGCTAGTTGCATTACATTAATCGTAAGTTTATAATATAATGTGATCATTTTCTTAACCATCATTAAACACTGTCCTTTAACTAAATAGGCATCTTTCAAATTTTCTGATATAACAGGATTATGAGTATGCCAGTTATAACCCGATTGCTTATGACTTCGCCAACCACTTCTGCGAAATGGCAGCAAATTATCACACAGACACTCCTCATGTCTTGGACTACACTTTGTACCCTTGTAAGTAACTAACTCCTTTATGAATGACTTAACATTCCATTACTTATTTATTACTCTCCTCGTTAGGAAAAGGAGTCATATTTTCGTCAAACGAAGCTAATTTCTATGTAATGTACAAATAGTGCACCTAAACTAGTTACAACCGTTTTAAAACATGATGCGTTTATAATGAATGAACCATGGTTTCATGACTTTTGATAGTTTTACCTTAAAATCAAATTACAGTCCATTACAGCTAATGAGAGTTCAAATTTTGCAAACAGGTCGAGAAGAACGCCATAGATTCATACGGTCCTATCTGAGTTCTGCAGGTCAGTTATTTAGTTTGCAATATTTTAAGTTCTATATTCTGCACAAAAACTAAGGCAGTCTAGTATGACTGATGGTATTGTTACTAATTACTCCATATTTATTTTTACGATGTGCAGGAACTCAACCTAATGAAGAGGAAGTAGAGAAGCTTGCTGATATTGCAGAGAAATACACACTGGCAAACCACTTATTCTGGGGATTATGGGGACTCATCTCGGTAAAGTTATCACTATACCGACGTTTATGACACTCGTACGTTCCATCGATTAATTACAAGAAAGCCTCATAACATTCTTTTTATTGTGTCTGGATTCACAGGCCTATATAAACAATATTGGCTTTGATTATATGGAATATGCAAGGCAAAGATTTGAGCAGTTCTGGATGAGAAAGCTGCAATTGTTCAAATGAATAATTAGTGAGCAGAGGAGATGAGAAGATAAATATTAACAATGACATTTCATCCCCTTTTTCATTCATACAGAAGATATATGTAGCTCCTGCATGGATGATGTATAGCAGTCATACAAGTAAATAAGCAATTGATGAATGTATGGAAATTACTAGTACCTATTGGATTTTACAATGAGTGAAATATTGAATGCTGATTTGGCTAGCAATTAATACTGGCTGGTTTCCATGGCTGATTTAATGTATCTTATGATGTGACTTGGTAGTATAATTACAACTAGATTTGTTTATCACAGTTGGTGGTAAGCCTAAACATCTTTCAAATGTTTGAGACTTGATGCTAATAGTTTCATAAATTTTACCCTCATGTAAAAGAACCATAAAAAGGCCTAGTTAATGATAACCAAGTATCCCTTCTAATGGACAGAAGTTGAAATTTGATCCTAAACATAACATTGAACCAAAGTACTTTATTTATAGATGATATTAATTCAAATCAGGTTATTAAAAGGCTTGACTGAGGTGCAATGTAGCTGGTGTAAACCGAATGAGACAGCAGCCTATTGTGGCATAAATTAATAGAGTACTGTTTGTCCTAACAATTATCAAGGATAATAATGGAAATAACACCCAAGGTAAGGGATAAGCATTGAAGGAATAGGATGCGCAGATACGGGCGGGAGATACGCTGATAAGGAAGCAATATCTGCAACCATTTCCGAATGCAAAAATGCTATTTTCATTTTTATTAAAGAGAATTTTCCGTGACTCCGAAAAGTGAATTATTTGTGCACAAACAGTTAAGGGTCACAGACAGTTTCTTTCACTAAAATGAAAATCAATTGTGTGTGTACGGACAGACAGTTTAAACGGATGTGTAAACTGGCTTGTACAAGTAGCATTTTTGTTCCAAATTTCATTGTCAAGGAGAAATCGTCGGAAAACTGATGAGTTGATCAGAAAACTAGCCGATAGTAGCAATTTATTTTCTAATATAATTAATTTTTTAGACCATTAACCGTTCCATCATGCTTTAGTAATCTAAAATTACTACTGATAAAAGGATCAAGTGAATATACTAACTATGTATTCACTGACAGAATATAATAATAATCTATATGAAATTAAAATATTATCTAATTCATCACTTAGCAACTCTCAAATGTCAAAAGAATAATTCACAATTTACACTGTTCGACCATTTAGCTTAAAATACTCCAGGGATGTAAAATGACTAAGTAAGCGTGTGAACCTTTACTCAAAACCACTTAAATGAGTCATTTACACTTCAATTCAACTCATTCTTCTGAGTAGACCATTTTGTAGTTTATGATCGAATTGAAGTTATTGAACCATTAAGGGTATGTTTGGCAATTGGCACAAGTTATGAAAAGATATTTTATGAACTTTTTAATAACTATTAGCTTTTAGTGATTCAAAAGATCTTAAAATGAAAAAGTTGTAGTTGTTTGATAAAAAACTGATTGTTTGATTTAGTTCTGTTTAGTATAACAATCTATTGTGACTAATTAATGCTAAAAGCTAATGACTTTCTCCCAGATGCTACCTATTGTAGCATCTTAAAAAAGATCTTTTATTTTGTAAAAAGCTCTTGAAAATTGTCATACCAAATATACAACTAAAAGATTTTGAAGACTTTTTAAATAGTACAAAAACTAGAAGGCATGAGTTTATGACTATTTTGGCGGGCATAAGTTCCTGCCTTCTAGCTTTTGTACTATTTAAAAAGTCTTTAAAAGCTTCTAGTTGTATGTTTGGCACGCCAATTTTTAAGATCTTTTATAAAAATAAAAGATCTTTTTTGAGATGCTACAGTGAGTAGCATCTCAGATAAGTCCGTAGCTTCTAGCATTAATTAGTCTTAACAGCTTGTATACCAAACAGAGTTAAATCAAACAGTCTGCTTTTTACTAAACAGCTACTGCCTTTTCTTTTTAAGATCTTTTCAGTCACTAAAAGTTAACAGTTACTAAAAAGCTCATAAAAGTATCTTTTCAGCTAGTTGTGCCAAACATACCCTATGCCTACCAAACATGCACTTAAACAAGTTGAGAGACCAAGGATATTTATAGTTTGATTGGTTTAAGTCTAGTTCATATCAGATCAGACCATATCATACCATACTAATTTAGATCATACCAGACTTTGACAATTTAAAAATACACATATATACTAGACCAGAATATAACATTTTTGACTGACAATAAGTTACTATGAGTACGTTTTATAGTTATTACAATGTAACATTTGAATACAATTAAAGTTACTAAACTCACATTTTTGTCTACTACTTTTATTTTGATTATATATTTGAAATTATTTCAAATAATAATTTACTACTTCCCTCTCTTATATATATATATATATATATATATTATAAAATTTAAGTTTCTTGAGAGTTTATAAAACTTTTGAAGAATTTTCTTTATATATGAATTTTGTTTTATTTTTTATAGAAAATGGCTTCTATTAAACCTTCAAAATTGAGACAAGTTAAGTCAAGAAAAAAAGCTACACTTCAATTACTAGCCCTAAAACTAGACTCCAAGTTAATCACGTTCCAAAAACAATATAACCCGGTGATCCCGAAAAACAGGCACAAATGATCCAAAAGTGATCAAAAAGACTTCTCACCACCCAACCTAAACTGCTAAAGGAAATAGGGAAAAACACACGCAAAACAAAGTCCAACTCCACGCAAAAAACAATAAAAAATACCAACTAAAATTAAAAAGACCCTCCTAGAATACTGAGGAGTTTGAAATTGCATCTTGAGAGAGCGAAATCGTCAGAGTTCCAAAGCTGGGTTTGTTTTCCAAACCCGTCTCCATCCCGTTTTTTATTCATCCAGATCTTCCTCCTTCACCATAGCCAGCGTGATATACTGCGCCTCAAGATTTGCCATCAGAATCGCCCTGCTCTCCCGCTTGCTTGATGTATTGTTGAGCCGCCGCCCCCAACCCCCAAAATACCACACACAGCAACTATTCTTCAACTCGCGCAAAGACGAAATCCCTAGCAGATACTCCTTGTTGCTGCCTTCCAGCCTTGCAATTGAAAAAGCTTCAAAAACCTTGAATAAAAGAGCCGTCATAGACTCATAGTGCGGCGATGCACTGCTCTCAATTATGTGACGGTTCACAGTTGGATGTGTGAGTAATTACCACATTTATTTATAACACATTTATTCATAAAGTTGCAAGCTTCTGGCTATATGAATTTTATTTATTAAACATAATCTTATTATTGACGTGGATCAAGTAACTTTTTGACGAGTTAAACATCGTAAATCGCATAAGATCGAACCCTTCTCAGAGGGAATGATCAGAAATGTACTTGTGACTTGTGAGGAGGAGAAAAAAATACTATAAGATCGAACCTTTCTCAGAGGAAATGATCAGAAATGTACTTGTGACTTGTGAAAAGGAGAAAGAAATATACGTAACATATACTTGATAAAGGATGGAGGACATAAAGTTATAACTTATAAGGATGGGGGACATTGTAATTATTATTAAATAAAAAAGCTAAAGGGTCAAATATTTTTAATTTCATTTCAATCAGTGTTTCATCACTTTGAACAAAACAAATTCAGTTAATTCATTCAATTTCACTTTTATCAAACAAGCTCATAGTCTCTCACTCATTTCATAAATTGTGATCAATTTAAACTTACACATGAAATAATAACGTAAATATTAAAATTAAGATTCGTACAGAGTAAAGAGAAATAACACTACAAATATTTCCTTGAATAAAAAAAATATTGGAACAATTAAAGATTAAAATATCACGATTGTCTATTTCTGAAAAATCTAGCACTAAAACAAAAGTTTAATCTAATTT
Organism: Cuscuta europaea; assembly: GCA_945859875.1. NCBI lineage: Eukaryota > Viridiplantae > Streptophyta > Magnoliopsida > Solanales > Convolvulaceae > Cuscuta > Cuscuta europaea. Next base: position 35,821,546 of record CAMAPE010000010.1, on the reverse strand, counting down.
GTAATTGTATGTATTTATATGGATGCTTTTTATTCTATCGTCCATTACATGAAAGATGGTGAATCTTAAACTTTGTAAATACCTTCTTTGTTGATTTAAAAGAAAGATTTTCTTAATATAATTTGTATGCATTAAAAGAGTTTTTGCCATTTTTGGTCCTTCGACTATTATGTCATTGACACTTTTTAATTTTGATAATCAACTTTGACTTTTTCCACTTTTAGTCCTCGACTTTTATGTTAGAGACATTTTTTGTACCCATTTTTGAATTTCATATTTACTCTTACGACTTTCATAGAAGTGACACTTTTGATCCTTTAAATATTATATTAGTGATATTATCAGTCCTCCACTTATTCTGTCAAAATCATAGTGGAAAGTTTAAAAGTGTCAATTTGATAATACTCAAGGGATTGAATGTGGGAAACTTTGAAATGAAGGACTAAAGTGTCTCCCGCAAAATAGTTCAGGAATAAAAATGGAAAAATTAAAAGTCGAGTACCAAAAGTGTAACTGACAAAATAGTCGGGGAACCAAAAATGGAAAAAACTCGCATTAAAATAACAAAATTGAATTTATGAAGCCTTGACACTCATCTAGCTGATGAAGCTTTCTAGAGCACACGTTTCACTCATTTAAATACATCTGTAGCTTTAATTTTAGTGTCAAGAGTACTAATTGGGAAACAACAACTTAAGGGAGGGAGATGCCTATGAATGAATAGATTGAAAATAAAGAGATGTACCACAGAAGAATCCGCCCAAACCAATTATGCTGCTTCTCACATTCCATAGCTTATAAAGGAAAAGAAATTAGCTAATGTTGGTGCAGGAATTTGACAATATGGAAAGCTTATGATAATCCCATAATACTAACAAACATACAACCACACCAGTTATAGAAGAAGCAGATAGAAAGATATGTAGATATTATACGAATCTGGTATACCGTGTAAACTGGCCGCCGCTCTCCCTGGAGAAGGAGAGCAGCGGCAACCCTACTCTCTATCTTTACGCCTCTAAACTCTAAGCCTCTATCAATCGTTGGGGTTCCCGTAAGTTAGCCTCCTTTTATAGGAGAAGTTAGCTAACTTACGGGTTACAAGGAAGCCCACGGGCTGATACACATTTGTGGCCCATATTACACGTTTAATTGATAACTACACAAATACAAAGATAACTAACTAGATTGAACACCATAAAATATTCCCAACAATCTCCCCCTTGGTGATCAACCGTGTTGAATCAGCATTGCAGCGCATATATCTTTGTCTTTGTTGTTATTGAGCTTCCTTTGTCTTTGAACTCGACTTCTGAGGAAGGCTATCTGAAGAAATCCTTGCAATCTCCCCTTTGATGTCTTCTTGACAATTTGATCTTTGATGCCGGGGGTTGAGGGACCTTCAGTATCTTGCATGTAGTCCTTGCCTTCCAGAAGTTGCTCTTGATCAGCTTGGATGAAGTCCGGTGACGCCTCTAGAATGAATACTCTTTGGAGAATAGGAGACGCCCATGGAATTCATCTTCAGGACACGAGTATTTGACCTCTGTCTCCTCCACAATGTAGTCTTTTTGACTATTTGGAATGAATGCATTTGAGGAGAACTTGTCGGTGGCACAGCGGAACATAATGATGGTTGATTTGTGAGTGTAGCTGACCATTTGATTTGAGTTGCGGAGATAGTAGAGAGGGTGTTGAATTTTGTGATGGAGGAGTGAAGTGTCCCAGAATGATTTGTTCAGTGTTAACAGCATGTGGACCACTCTCCCCCTCATGACGATCCGATGAATTGGGACGTCATGCTTTTATTCTTTTATTCTGCGGAAATAAAAACATGAAAAACAAGCAGAATCTAAAAAAGATAACGTAGCCCCCCGGGGTCGTGAAGACGCCCGTTATCATCACTATAGAGATAAACTCTAAAGCAATGGCCTGAAAATGTTGGTGATTCTTATGTTGCAACAGCAGGACTTCCTCCCAATTATTGGTCTACATCTGTAATAGATGAGCCCTATGGAAGTTCTCGCAAGTCTTGAAGACTAGCAACTGACTCTAAAATGTGTCTGTGTCCTAGAAAATTTCAAAACATTTGGGAAGTGAGTAACTAGACACGACGTGATCAATGAAAATTCAGTGGCATGGGGCTGAGGCCACTGTAGTCAGTATTACTTGCCTCGGAAGGAGACAGTAATGAGAGATGCGGTTCCCCGTGAACTATGATTAAACACCTGTCTGTTGGGAGACAAGTGAGTGGTCTAGGGTAGGGTTGTGCATGCGCCGTTTGGACAAAATGCAGCGACTTCTACCCGGGATCTAAATAAATTCAGTCCTGAACCTATGGGGACAGTCCAGAGTATTTTAGTGGCTAGGAGCAAATGGTCAATTCATAGCAGGCAATTGAGGTAGCAGACTCATCATTGATAATTGTTTCCTTCTCACTCGAGCCTTCTGCTTCCTAATGCTCATAATGTTCACTCACTCACTCGCTCACTTACGCACTTACGCTCGGCTTTGTCCCTTGGGTAGGCTTAGTTGGGTTTACTAAGCCATAGGGACATGTTCTCTCATTACTTTCTCATTTTCTCTCTGTACTCCCCCTCAACTGGAGCACTCGGTATGCTTTGTCATTGTTAGGCACCGGGAAGGATAACATTGATCACTCCCCCTAGAATGTTGCATCCGTTGAGAGATTCCTTGCTTTGTCGGTGTAAGGCGCCAGGAGGAGAAAACTGAAACTCCCCCTCAGAATGTGCAAGGTTTGATTGCTCTCAGCTTTTCATACCCGCTATGTGTGTGGAGCAATCTAAACATGTACCACACATGACGGTTTCCCTGAACTCACCATGTAGAATTTCAGCATATTGATGAACACATAATGTTGATGAGTCAGGGGAGGCTTCAGCAGTTGATTGTTGATTGTTGTAAGATGACCGTTGACGCGAGGTTGATTGAATTATCTACGATTTTCAGACCTTTACATTGAAGTTTAGAAAAGTTTTGACCTCAGGGTTGACAATGAAAGAATTTGAACAGATTTGCCTAAGTTTTGGCCTGGACATCGGTGATTTACAATGTTTGTCGGAAAACTCACGTTTTGACCCTCAAAGACTGCGAGTGAGGGCGCGTGAGATTGGGTTCTGGGGCGTAGCCCGAGAATTAATTTAGATCTTTGCGTTAGCTTTCCAACAAAAAAAAGTTTGCTCAAATCGGATCACCGAGTCAAAAGTTATGGCCAAAACAGTGTGGTGTCGCAGAAAATCTCCAATTTTGAGTTTTTGAGGAAAATCTTCGAGGTTGAGGTTCTCGATGTTGAATTTCGAGAGCAGGTGAATTTAAACAAAATTCTAAGGCAAAAACTCGAAATCCAAATCAGGAGATTTTAATTTCCAGTGTGCCTTGAAGAGTAATGATGAAATCCTCCTGCAAAACAGACCTCAGAATGACGAAATCTTCAGAATTTCAAAATGTTTGGAACCTCGAAAACTTTGGAGTTTCGAAAAATCTCATAATCTCGAAAACTTGCTGTTTGAAAAACATCAGAACATCGAAAACTCCTGAAACATTTATATAAGCAGGGAATCATTCAGAGATCCTTATAATGTAAAGCTTCGATGAACTGCAAAGGATGTCAAGATTCGAATTATGAGTTCCAAGAAACTGCAAACTTTGAAAGATTCAAAACATCGAGAAATTCCGAAAATTCTGAAATTTTTTAGAATGTCGAAATCCAAAACATCGAGTTCCTAAAACTCGAAATAAATTCCAAAACTCGCAATTCTAAAACTCTCAATTTTTTTTAAAAAACTCGAGGTTTTAAACTCGATGTCATGACCGCGAGTTTACAAACTCGAGTTCATGACCACGAGTTTACAAACTCGAGTTCATGACCGCGAGTTTACAAACTCTCGTTCATGACCGTGAGTTTACAAACTCGAGTTCATGACCGCGAGTTTACAAACTCTCGTTCATGACCGCGAGTTTACAAACTCTCGTTCATGACCGCGAGTTTACAAACTCGAGTTCATGACCGCGAGTTTACAAACTCTCGTTCATGACCGCGAGTTTACAAACTCTCGTTCATGACCGCGAGTTTACAAACTCGAGTTCATGACCGCGAGTTTACAAACTCGAGTTCATGAGCGCGAGTTTACAAACTCGAGTTCATGACCGCGAGTTTACAAACTCTCGTTCATGACCGCGAGTTTAAAAACTCGAGTTCATGACCGCGAGTTTACAAACTCGAGTTCATGACCGCGAGTTTACAAACTCTCGGTTTTAAAAACTGTCGAATTTTGAGAATCTGAAAACTGTTCTGAATAGCCCTGAAGGTCGCGATCCCTCCTGTATCTGTTTCAAGTCAAAATCGTTTCTGCAGGCATATAAAAGCATAAACTCGAGTTTTCAATGAGAGTTTTTCGAAAATGAAAATTTGCAGAAAACGAAAAAGAAGATATGCTGTAGAATCGGTTTTGAGAGGCGATTCCAACAGTATAATTTTTTCAGATTTTCGTTCACAAACAAGATTACAGGAGCAAAACTCTATATGAAGAAAAAAAAGAAGAAAAGCAGAGCATTCTTCGTTAGATCCAAGAAAATCGCAGATACATTCAACCTGTTTCACGCCTTGGCTCTGATACCAATTGATAATCCCATAATACTAACAAACATACAACCACAACAGTTATAGAAGAAGCAGATAGAAAGATATGTAGATATTATACGAATCTGGTATACCGTGTAAACTGGCCGCCGCTCTCCCTGGAGAAGGAGAGCAGCGGCAACCCTACTCTCTATCTTTACGCCTCTAAACTCTAAGCCTCTATCAATCGTTGAGGTTCCCGTAAGTTAGCCTCCTTTTATAGGAGAAGTTAGCTAACTTACGGGTTACAAGGAAGCCCACGGGCTGATACACATTTGTGGCCCATATTACACGTTTAATTGATAACTACACAAATACAAAGATAACTAACTAGATTGAACACCATAAAATATTCCCAACAGCTTAACCGGGGCAATTAATGACGTATTTATTAGAATTAATGCTAGATGATTAATTCTAGCAGTTTCATGTATATTATGAGAGTTATTGTTGTAATTATGGCGTAGGTTACTCAAATGGCTGACCAGAATTTATGACGACATAGTGACGATTTTGATGTCGTCGTAACGGTCAAAACCGTCAACAACGGACAAAATGGCATTAAATATCTCTCTTATAAATAGAACCAAGCTCTATGTAATCAGGGGAACCTGGATTCGAATTACAGATCAATATACCTTCTATTTTGCTTACTTGACACCCTTGTTGTTGTTGTTGTCATTTTCCTTACCGTTCTCGTACGAAACTCAATCAATATATAATTTTTATTCTAATTAGTTTTAGTTTATCAAAATTTGGCTAAAACACCTAATTGTTCCCATTTGAGGAGAGAGGATGGTCGCAGAAGAAGGGACGACCCTAATGCTAGTTGTGCGATCTGCCCAAACGATCGTCCCCCAGCCTGGCGCTCAATTTTCATCTCAGGTGGCTTTCAGATGGAGGCCGGATGAATGAACGAAGACTATATGTCGTATACTCCCTCCGTTCCCAAAAATACTTCCCACTTTCCTTTTTGGGTTGTTCCCAAAAATACTTCTCACTTTCCCATTTTGGACAATTTGTGTGGCTCACATTCATTTTACCTTTTTCTTACACAACCACAACCATACATTTCCACTTTATTCCACTTTCTTAATAAGCGTGCCAAGTCAAACCGGGAAGAATTTTTAGGAACGGAGGGAGTATATGACCGTAATTAGTAAATTGGTGGCTTCAAATAGAATTTCTGAACAACCAAACATAATTGACAAAAATCAATGCATACTTCTTATTAAGCACTACTTCAATTCGTGTCTTTATTAGTAGAGAATCGAATTGAGTTGAATATATATATTTGATTTGAGCTTGATAACTTTCTAATTGATTTGAATTTAGGATGTGTTTACATGGATTGTTTTTGGTCCCAAACCAGACCGGACCAGTTCAAATCGGATAAGCAAATTTCAGTCCAAGTAAAAACATCCTTATACTTTTTAGAATTTGAACTTAAAAGAGTACTTATATTTGATTTGATTACTTTTTCGACTACAATTGATTATATTCAAATATTAGATTCGAACATTCATGTTTGAATATATCATTACTTATTTTTCATAATTATATTATATATTATACGTAGTACATAGTACCATGTGAAGAAGTGTACATTACCATTGTGCACCATTTAGTTAATTGTCAATCTTTTAACAAGATTAGTGGTTAGAATTTGTTCTCAATTCTCACAACAAAGAGTGTTCTCATTGGCAGGGTCGGCCCAGGCCAAGTGCCACCTGTGCGATCGCACCGGGCCCGAAAATCCTGAAGGCCCAATTTTTTTGTAGTCCTTCTACCTGATTAGAGCCCAATGAGTAAAATCTCACTATTTAATTAAAAAGTTTTGAGCGAGGGGAATCGAACCCTTGCCAACCTTCTCACACACGCCGGCGGCGAACCAACTCAACCAAATTGGTTGATGTTAACACTCTTTCAATTTTTGTTTTTGTACTAAAGAATTATTGATATAACTCATAAGATTTTAAGCCCAATACCATCCACTACAATTATTGAAATTAATATGTAATCAAAGTAATGACTATTTTTTGTATTCCATGCCATTATTAAATTAATAACCAATTAGATATTTATGAAATATTCATTAGATTTATCAACTATATTTATAATTTTTTATATAAATATTACTTTGACAAATTATCCATTCAATTCCAAACACATCTTACATTTATGAATTCTATTTTAGACAGTGATACATTAATTTTTAATTTAATATTATAAGCATTATTAAATTTTAAATAAGAGTTATTTTAGGAAAATGCCACATTTGTTTTTTGCACTCCTTGATGGCAAATGCATGTAGTTAATTGTATACATTACCATTGGGTACCACTTCATTAATTGCCGATCATTTAACAAAATTAGCCATTAGGATTTATTTTCACTTCTCACAATAAGAAATATTCTCATTGGAATCACTACTTTAAATGTAAATGCATATATATGAGAGATTAAATAAAACCCAATGAACAATAAAACTCTGAATTAAATACTCCTAACAAAAGTAAAGATCCAGTGACATAAATCAGCAAAAGATTAGGAATCTGCTTGTGCAAAGAGAGCTGTGTGGTGCACTCTCAACAACCACATTGACGGAGGAGGAGATCTAGAGTGGACATGTGCTGGATGTCGTAGTCAGCAAGAGTGAGGTTGTCGTCGAGTCTCTTGCCGCCGAACATGAGATACTGATCCTTAAAAGGGATACCTTCCAAGTCCTCAATCTGTTCCTTCAAATCCCGAATGATGTCTGAAGATTCAACCTCGAGGATAATTGTCTTCCCTGTCATGGTTCCTACATATATCTCCATCATTGCACCTGTGGTGGTCCTCGGCTGCTGCTGCTTCCTATACTTAACTTGGCGGAGGTCATCCTCGGGTTCATCGTTTCTCTTCGGAGTAGCAACCGCGTACACATGAATAGGCTGGGAAAGCGAAGCCACATCCAAAAACCACTCCAGTGATTGATCATCCATCAGAGGGATAGAAACAAACAGGACTTTGCCTCCAGGAAGGGTGGTCGGGTACTTTCCAAACAAGTCAAACATTTTGTCCCTGTCATCGCCGTTCATTGCCATGTGCACTTTCCTAACCAGCTCTGCATAGCTGTTGCCCCTTCGACTCAAGAAACACATCGTTTTTGGTGGCTCAGAGTAATCAACGGAGCCGAGATATCCATTCTTTATTACTTGACCTCCCCAAAATAACAATGCAGCAACTTGATCTCCACTACCTTCATTTACAAATATCAGCTATTTGTATGACAATACCACTTATTTAAACGTGTATACAACAGCAACAAAAAACTGTCATAACCCAATATATATCATACCTTCCATTTCCTCTTGCAGTACTACTTCTGTATGTTTAAACAGAGAAACAATGCAACTTCCCTGAAAACGGTCAAGTACAAAAAAAAACAAAGTTGAGATTAAGAGAATTTAATTTAACCTGCCCAAAGGATTGCCTCCATATGAGTACACATCTTAGGAATCGTAGTAAAGTATAGAGTTAAATTAAAAAAAAACGATTTACTGTACAAATTTATCATTATTCAATTCCTTCTCCAATGGAAGCTACTAAGCTAGTTAAATACCTAAACAGAAATTGAACTTAAAACACTTAAAAAAATATTAAAAACACAAATTCCTAGGTATATAAGCAGCAGATGAACGCTCCGGAAGAGGCCAGACAGATGCTATTGAGATCAATCGAATGAAAACTTTTTAATATATTTCATTAACATTAGGAACCATAATAATTTTATATAAAACGAACACTAAATTGATATGAAAGCGAGAAAGAATTCAACGCCATACAGGATGATAATAATATTCGTGGAAGTACCTCAGCAGAGATTCTCGGTGGGGCGTGGGCGTGGGCTTGGAAAACTGAAAACGTGTGTGATGGTTTTGCAAACGGCGAGAGAACACACAACCCGTTTTAAACGAAACCGAAAACGGTTTTCAGATCCTAAGTAGAGGCTGGGCTTTGTGAAAACGGGCCCTTATGGTAACCGCTATTTTCAGTTACCAACTTTATTTGGAGTCTCAAACCAAATCAAACCGACCAAATGAAAACAGATCAGATATTAAAGTAGATTAGACCAAAGCAGATCAGACTTGCACAATTATAGAACACACAAAAATCAGAGATCTATCAGACCAAACCAGACAAATTTAAATCAAACCAGATTAGACTAGATTATATCAGAAAATTTCAGTCTAAATAAAAACATTGTTATTGTGTTAAGTTTTACAATGATCAAATTAAATAAGATTGCAGTTATTTTCTATTTGAAATGACTCAAGTTACAGTAATGATCACTTGAGCTATTTATTCATATAAAATTTTGGAATTTAAACATGATTTTTACATTGTTAGGATCATTTAGTCAACTCACCTTCTTCGATTGGCATTTCATCAGATTCAACATATTCATTTGATTCAATCAATTTCACTTTATCAAAAGGGCTCATAGTCTTCCACTCATTTCATAAAATTTGATCAATTTTGACTAACAAATAAAATTATTAAGTAAAAAATTGAAAGTTAAGATTTGTATAGCATAAAGAGAAATAACACAAAAAGATTATAATAATAAATAAAAATAACAAAATTTCTTGAAACAATCATGAAAATAATGGGATTGACTATTTATGAGAGTATGCTTATGAGACTAGATCTTCGAACAATGTTTGCGTCAATGAAATCTTTTCTTTTAGTTGAGGAGGGGAGATTAAATAAATCTAGTGCGATGGAGGAAGCAAACAAAAAAAAAAGAATGAGCCAAGAATTGGAAGGACTTTTACAAATACCCTAAAACAGAATTTCTTTGACAAAACAACCAAACAAAATTGAATGTATACTTCTTACTGTTGGGATATTGACCTAGAGGCTCAATACCCAGATCGGGAAGGCCCAAGATATCCGGCCCAAGTAATAGGCCCATCACCCTATGATGAGAAGATCCAATAAGAAGACATACCGAACGAGGTTCGGACTATATACTATACTTGGGCCAATTTGACAGCATCTTCAGGATGGACCAACATCCCGTTCGAGCAACGGCCAACCAGCAAGTGGCCAGGTGCAGTTAATGCCAGACTGTGACATCAGCGAGTGGAAGCATGGATGACCAAGTCGGTGCAACAACGGCCAATCAGCAAGAGGCAGCCCATGTTCTCCATTAGTATAAATAGAAGGTTTCAAGTCATTGTAAGGGTTAGCATTTCAATACTCAAGCTCTAGAATAGCATCATTTGCTCTTATTTCTTGGATTAAAGCATAGTTTCCGACTTACCGATCGGGAAATCCCTTGTAATCAGATTGGTTAATTAATACAAGTGAGCTTTCGAGTTTTAGTTAGTTCAGATCTTATATTTTCTTTTACGCTTTGATTCTGGGCCATTCCTGATATATCCAAAGTTCGTGTTGGGCTTTCGGATCTACGGGACTTACCCTCAACATTGGCGCCGTCTGTGGGAAACTTGCAAAAAGTTTCACTTTCTAAACATCCAAAAAACCTCTATTTTTAAAAATGGTCAGAATCAATTCCTATCATACAAACGACGGTTCACACCGTCACGGGAGGAGTCGCACCCCGGGGAGTCAAAACCCCCAGGGACAATCCAGTCGAGGATCCTATCCTCGCGTTAATGGGGATTTTGTGATCCCAGAATCTCTGAGGAGAAATCCCCAGGCCATGCGTGACATGGCCCAATTCATGCAGCACATGGCAAACGAAGAAGAAGGATGTTCCAGCTTTACAGGAGAAACTCCACGCGCGGAAACGACCACAGCGTCATCCCGCTCACATACCCATCGGGAGAATCGACGTAGCGCCCCACCAGCAGCGCATCCCAGTCCCAGTGACCGAACCCCGGTCGGGTCGCAAGCTAGAGGACCCACTCCCGTCGGTCATCATTTCCAACATGCCGAGCGGGGAGATACTAGGGCCCCTCAGCGGCATTGGGACCGGGACTGTGCGGATATGAGGGTTCCACCACCGCCCCCTCTGACGGCCCAGGAGGAAGAGATGGCCGAGATGAGGAGGCAAATGAATGAAATGCGGGACCAGATGAACAGGGTACCTGCACAACCTGCACCAGTCCAACTGGGGATTACTTCCCCGTTTACAAGGGAGCTCATGTACGCGGATATCCAAGGGGGTGCCAAGCCCCCGACCGGCCAAATATATGATGGGGTGGGAGATCCCCACGTACATCTGAGGAGTTACCAAGGCGGACTTATGCTGCTAGGAGCACCCGAGGCTGCCATTTGCCGTTTGTTTTTCAGCACGCTCAGGGGGCCTGCCCAGGAATGGTTCGGGACACTACAGCCCGGGTCAATCAATAGCTTTACCGAGTTATCAACGTTATTCTGGGCTCAATTTGCTTCCAGTGCCAATCCCAAACGGCACTTCAGCTATCTGACCAGCGTGAAGCAAAACGCCAAGGAGACCCTCAACCAATTCCTGAAAAGGTGGAGGGATGAAACTTTAACAGTGGGAAGCATGACGGATGATACCGCCATCACCCTGTTCACGAATGCTCTCCGAACGGGGGAGTTGTACAAAGAATTGAAGAAGAATCCGAGCACGGCGTACGCCGAAGTATTAGATAGGGCGCGCAAGCATGCCGCCCTAGAAGAAGAAATAATGATCAGGGATAAGGTCATTACGTCTGCTGCCCCGATCAGACTGGCTGATCGGCTGGATCCTAGCCCAGCGGCCACTTTACCTCCCAAACAAGGGAGATTTACACCCCTGGTCCTATCAATAGCGGCCATCTATCAGAACGAGAGGGATAATATTCCCATCCCGACTGATTCTGGACAGTTCATGGGAACGGATGACAATGCTTTCTGTAAATATCACAACAGAAAGGGTCATGCCACCAATGCCTGCAGGGCCCTGCAAACGGCAATTGAGGATCTGATCCGAAGGGGCCATCTGGGCAAATATGTGAACAAAGATCCGAATGCAATGGGCACGTTAAGACCGGCCAGGAAACCTAATAGCTGGCGCCGGGATACTCAACGTGACGCCCAGCCTCAGAATGATGTGTATGTTCCTCCCAGAGATGAGCCAGAGGGCTCGGGAGGCCCCGGAAAGAAGCCTCGAATGGAGGTCAAGGTCATATTTGGGGGCAGGGAGACCGGAGATTCGAACGCCGAACGGAAAAGGTTCGAGCGGAGTCTTTATGTGGGATCCGTCTCCGCTCCCCCCCAGAAGAAAGGAAGGACAGACCCGATCACGTTCGGGCCAGCTGATCTACCCAACTCTCCAAGCCCCCACAGGGATGAACTGGTAGTAAGCATGTGTATTGACAATGCTTTAATCCGCCGAGTGCTGGTCGACACTGGGAGCAGTGTGAATGTATTATATCTACAATCATTCGAGAAAATGGGTCTGCAAAGGAGCAACCTGACCCACCTGCGGACTCCACTGGCGAGTTTTACCGGTAACTGCATCGAGGCGGAAGGGACCATCCAATTGATGGTTGAAATTGGAGATGAAACCCACAGAGCGTCACTCCGAATGACGTTCGTGGTGGTAGACATAAAGTGCGCCCATAATGCCATTTTGGGCCGACCGGGATTGGAAGATCTGGAAGCAATAGCCTCTGTCCGCCACTCATGCATCAAATTCCCCACAGACACTGGGGTAGGGGTGGCCAGAACTGACCCAACAACAGCCCGGACATGTTATCGGGAGGCCCTGAAACAGATGAACACTCGTGGGATGCGGGTGAATACAATTGAGGTGGAAACCCACCGAACGGAGTTCGAGGCACATCCGGAGCCCGCCACCCTTCTTGAACAAATCGACCTCGACTTTCCCCCGAACCGTAAGGTCGCTATCGGGGTAGATCTGGAGGCAGATATCCGGGATGGCGTGATTGCCGTCCTCAAAAAGTTTCAGGTGCTATTTGCCCGGGGGCCAGAAGATATGCCCGACATTGATCCAGAAATAATATGCCACAAACTTGCCGTTCGGTCTGATGCAAAACCAGTCCAACAGAAGAAACGATACCAAGCGACCGAACGTCGGGAATTCACCAAGAAGGAAGTGACCACTTTGCTAAGGATAAAGCATATCCGTCGGGTAATCCACGTAGAATGGCTATCCAATGTGGTTCTAGCCCCAAAGCAATCTACCTGGAGAATGTGCGTGGATTACTCCGATCTCAATAAAGCATGCCCCATGGATCCCTACCCAGTGCCGAGGATCGATCTGCTAGTGGATGAGACTGCTGGGTGCGAGTTACTGAGCTTCATGGATGCTTTCCGAGGTTATCATCAGATATTCATGCACCCGGCCGATGCAGAGAAAATGGCGTTTGTTACTTCGGATGGCGTGTTCTGCTACATCGTCATGCCATTCGGATTAAAGAACGCGATGGCAACCTTCCAGAGGATGATCGGGATGCTGTTTAAAGATGTACTGGGTGTCACAATGGAAGCCTACGTTGATGACATCCTGATCAAGAGCAAAAAGAAGGAAAACCATGTCCTGGACATAGAAAAGGTGTTCGGGATAATGCAAAGGGCGAATATGAGGCTCAATCCCAAGAAATGCGCGTTTGCTGTAAGAGGAGGCAAATTTTTGGGGTACATGATGAGCGAGAAGGGGATTGAGCCCAATCCAGAAAAAGTAAAGGCCATTGTGGACATGGAGCCCCCGAGGAATCTCAAGGAAGTACAGAGATTGACCGGTCGGCTAGCAGCCCTGAGCAGATTCCTATCAAAACTGGCCGATCGAGCTATCCCGTTTTTCCAAATCATGAAGAAAGCCAACCCTTTCGAGTGGACGGCCGAATGCCAAACGGCCTTTGAGGATTTCAAGACATATCTGTGTTCCCCCCTGGTCTTGACAAAGCCCGAACCAGGGGAACATCTGTATATGTACCTGGCTGTAGCCGACTTGGCCGTAAGCACGGTTCTGCTGAAAGAAGAAGATGGCATTCAACGGCCAATCTATTTTGTGAGCAAGGCGTTGAACGGCCCGGAAACCAGGTACACCTTGCTAGAAAAGAATATACTGGCCCTAATAGCTGCCATTAAACGCCTGGCCCCGTATTTCCAAACCCACCCGGTAACTGTATATACTACCCAACCATTATCCACCATCTTGAGAAATCCTATGGCAAGTGGGCGCATTACCAAGTGGAGTCTCCTGATCGGGCAGTACGAGGTCGATTTCAAACCCCGGCCTACTATCAAAGGGCAGGCCCTGGCAGATTTCATTGCAGAATGTACCGCCCGGCCCTCAGAAAAAGATTCAGAGAACAACAGGCTGGATAACTGGTGGGAAATGTACGTGGATGGAGCATCTAGTGCTAAAGGTTGTGGAGCTGGAGCTGTGATCACATCGCCCGAGGAGTTCAAAGCATATTATTCCATTCATTTTGATTTCAAGGTGACCAACAATGAGGCCGAATATGAGGCTCTCATTGCTGGTTTAAAGTATGCAAAGGCCCTGGGCGCCGATCGGTTAAAAGTAAGATCGGACAGTCAACTGGTGGTACATCAAGTGAACGGCACGGCTGAGGCCAAAGAAGAAAGGATGAAGGCATACAAGGAAATGGTCGAGGAGCAGATACATAAATTTGAACAGGTGGTGCTCGACCAGATATCCAGAATCGAAAATACTGAAGCAGATATCCTGTCCAAATTAGAACATGCAGCGTTCGACGATCGGGCACAGGAGATCCCGGCTCATATCCAACGTTTTGCCCATCGGGAAACATTGGCAACCCCAGCAATAATGGTTCTCCAGATCGAGGCCATATCTTATGCCATCCCGAGCTGGGTCGTGGATATGACCAACTACCTAAAAGACGGAACCCTCCCGCAAGATAAAAATCCTGCTTATCAAATAAAATGCATCCAGAGGATGGCTTCCATGTTCGAGTTGGTGGACGGGCAGCTGTACAAAAAGACATTTGGGGGACCGTATCTGAAATACCTCCCACCCGATCTAGCGGCAGCTGTAATGGAAGAAATTCATGAAGGTATCTGTTCCAGTCACCAAGGGCCCAAGACGCTGGCCAGAAAAATCATCTTGCAAGGATATTATTGGCCAACTATCCAACAGGACTGCTTCACGCATACCAGGAAATGTAAGGTATGCCAATTATACGCACCGGTTCCCGGACGGCCTGCCACTTTCTACACTCCAATGACGGTGGCCCTTCCATTTGCAAGATGGGGAATAGACCTGTTAGGTCCTCTACCTACTGCACCCAGAAACAACAAGTACATCATTGTGGGGATAGATTACTTCACCAAATGGGTAGAGGCCGAGCCACTGGCCAGCATCACAGATGTAAAATGCTAGAAGTTTGTCTGGAAAAATATCATTTGCCGGTTCGGAATCCCCGAACAGATTATAACTGACAATGAAAGGCAGTTCGTGAGCCGGAATTTTGAGAACTACCTGGTCAAATGGGGGATCAAGCATTCCAGAGCATCCGTCGCATACCCTCAGGCAAATGGCCAGGTAGAAAATATGAACCGGACCATCATGGATGGCATGAAGAAGAAGCTGGAAGAATACTCCTCGTCGTGGCCTGATCAGTTGAATTACATTCTATGGACTTACAGGACCACACCCCGAACGGCCACGGGAGAGACTCCATTTGCCCTTGCCTACGGTTTTCAAGCCAAAGTACCAACGGAGATCCTAGTTCCCACACACCGAACGGTGCATTACAGCCCAGAACAGAATGAAGATAACTTACGGGCCGAATTGCATTTCGTAGAAGAAAGGAGGGATCTGGCAGCGGCACGAATGGAAGAGTATCACATAGCCACGAGAAGATATTTTGACAAGCAGGTTAAAGTTCGTCCGATCGAGGTAGGGGACCTGGTGCTGAGAAAGAGAGAGAAAAGCAAACCGCTCGAAGGGGGCAAAATGGCACAAAATTGGGAAGGCCCCTACCTAGTATGTAAGAAGTATGCTTCAGGAACGTTTGGCCTACAAAATACCGAAGGCCGACCGGCAGGAACCTGGAATGTAGAGCATCTGAGGAGATTTTATCAGTAAAAACGGCTGTTGCCACCTCTAAATATATATATATATATATAGAGAGAGAGAGAGGGAGACATAACTTCCACAAACTCAGCCCATGGTTAACTCGATCATTCCGGATAACCGAATGACGAACGGGTTAACAACATGGAAGGAAAATCAATTCTCAGTTTAGAGAGTTTTTTACCCTAGAATTACGAAAGAATAAAGGGATCAAAAACGGCTTGAAGAATTGAGGCTCAGAAAATCGGTGTCCATGGTTAGCTCGATCATTCCGGATGACCGAATGACGAACGGGTTAATTCCATGGAAGGAAAATCAATTCTCAGTTTAGAGAGTTTTTGACCCTAGATTTATGTAAGAATAAAGGGATCAAAAATGGCTTGAAGAATTGAGGCTCAGAAAATCGGTGCCCATGGTTAACTCAATCATTCCGGATGACCGAATGACGAACGGGTTAATTCCATGGAAGGAAGGTCATTCTCAGCCAAACGACTGGGAGTTTGACGCTCAGATAGTCTCACCTCAGCGGTTAATATGAGAATCGATTCTGGAAAACCGAATGACGAACATATTAGCAGTTTGGAGGGAGCCATACATTTCAGCAAGAGTTTTGACCCTGTAATTACGCATTGATGAAGGGATCAAAATGGCCTGGAGTTCGAAGGACAGTGATTCTCACCTCAACTTGTTAACACGTAGAATCATTCTGGATGACCGAATGACGAACGGGTTAACAGCTTGGAGGGAGCTGAGTCGTCAACTTAGCCAAAGTCGACCCTGTAATTACGTACGGGCAAAGGGATCAAAACGGCTTGGAGATGGTGTCAAGACTGTAAGATATGGATTAACCGAGCGACGTTCGGATAAGGTACGGATTGTCGTCCGGGGAATCGGAACTATGGTTTTGAAAAATCTCGCCTCAGTCATAAAACTTGACTTGGAAGCTAGTCGCCCTTTTAGCTATAAGTAAGAAAGGACCCAACTTCGGCGATCTTGCTTACAGTCCGAAAGAGGGTTACCTCAGACCCCTAATATGGATGTTACGAGCCAGAGAAAACAGTTCGGAATGCATCGGAATTATGGGTTTGGAAAGAGAGAGCCTCACCTCAGCTTATTAACGCATGAAATCATTCTGGATGACCGAATGACGAACGGGTTAACAGTTTGGAGGGAGCCCCTATCCCAGCCGAGAGTTTGACCCTGTGGTCACGATCAAAACAGCTTGGAGGAATTCACCTCAGCTAAGAGTTTTGAACCCGTGCGTCACGAACAGGAAAAGGGATCAAAACGGGTTCAGGAAGGTGTCAGAACGATTATGAAGAGAGTCTCACCTCAGCTTGTTAACGCGTGAAGTCATTCCGGATGACCGAATGTCGAACGTGTTAACAATTTGGAGGGAGCCCCTATCCCAGCCGAGAGTTTGACCCTGTGGTCACGATCAAAACGGCTTGGAGGAATTCACCTCAGCTAAGAATTTTGAACCCGTGCATCACGAACAGGAAAAGGGATCAAAACGGGTTCGGAAAAGGTGTCAGATATAAAGATACATAAGCCGAGTGAGGTTCGGCCATGTAGAAAAGATTGTGGACAAAATCAAAGGAATAGAAAAAGTGCAACAGACAAAGGAAAACAATCCAGTTTATTCTTCGGCGTTACTAGCCTAGTTCATCAGGATCGAACGGCTTGGGGAAACGCTCTAAGATCAGTTCAAGATTTCTATCCAGAAGCAGGTCCTGACTTTGCTTGACGGTTTTCTCGGTCAGGACATCCAAGAACGATTTCCCCTACGGCGTACTGTCCAGGAGGTCGATCCCTGCCTTGATGGGATCTGAGCTCTCACGCAAAAATTGGCCAAGGTGAGGACCTAGGAATTGTCGGGCCGTATTCTCCAGAGCGAGGTTCAGCGCCTTGCCCCGTTGGAAATCCACTACCGATTGCTGAGCAATCTGAGAGGTATTGACCGTGTAGGGTTCGGGCAGATGATCTCCGACAACCTTATCAAATTTAATACCAGCAGATTCAGCAGCCCGCACCTTGGCCCGGAGTTCTTTGAGCTCCCGGTCGCGACGATGGGACATCTCCTGCATCTCGGCCAGGGCAGCTTTTGCTTTCTCGCCCTCTTTGACCTGCTCCTGGAGGTCGGTCGCTAACTTCCGAGCGGCGGAAAGAAGGACCTGGCCGTCATCCCGATCACTGGCAAGGGCTTTCATCTCCTTCTCAGCAGCGAGAAAGGCTTTGTGATAGTACACGCCAGCCTGAAAACAAGGTTACAATGAAAGTCAGAAAAGGTAAAGCACGAGTAATAGAAAGGTACGGGTCGGACTGAAATGTACCTTGAGTGCTTCCTGGTGACCTGCTTCGAAAAGGTCCGACCAGTGAGTCAAGTTAGTGAAGCTCGGGGGAACTTTGATCGCGGTATGACACCACATAGAAGATGGCATCAACCCGAACAGATACCTCCCTTCCGATCTGGGCCCCATATTTGAGAACTCGACAAACATCCGATCATCGATCGGTGTGGCAGTAAGAACCGGAGTTGGTTTGTTGGCAGGTACTGATCTTTTGGGCTCAACCTCCGGCCCGGTCAAGTCAACCAGATGGTCGATCGGGATCAGATGATCGCCATCATTTCCTTTGCGCTTTTTTCGGGTTTGCTCCGCTGAATCACGATCGGCTATCATCTTCTCTTTCCCTTTAGCAGAGGAAATGGGACGCCGGACGGGTATGGGAGAGATCACACCTACAAGAAAGAGAAATAAAAAATAAGAAAGTTGAATTGCGGGAGCGAAGGATGATCGGGTTAAAACCCTACTATGCTTACCAATTCCAGCAGATAACATGCTCGAGGCAGTGACAAAGCTGCGAAGACTTCTGGTCCCTCCCATTCGCAGAGACTCAGCCTGGGAGCGTAGAACGGCATCCACCCTGGGTAGGGAATCCCGGACGGGATATGCGTTCCACCGGTCCGGGAATGGCAAAGAATCACCTACCCGAACGAACAAAAACCGCTCTTCCCAGTCAACCTGCGGGGTAACGTTCTCTGTGAATAGCTGTGTCAGAAAGGGCTACCAGCTTCAAGTACCCGGTCGTCCAGTAGGGCTGATAGCAGTAATGATAAAGAAATAGATCGACGCTCGGGGTGATCCTCAACTCGTGGCACCGGATAATGAAGCCTGTCAGAATACGGTAGGTGTTGGGCACGAACTGAGCGGGCAGTACAGCAACCCGGCGTAAGAACTCCACTATGAATGAGTGGAGAGGGAACCGAAGTCCAGCAGTCAGGGCATCGAGGTGCACTAGCACGTGCCCCGGTCTGTGCCTCATAGGATGTCGAATGAATCCGGCATAATATTCTCTTGGTGGGGGCAACAACTGGCTAAGTTGCCGTTCAACATCTTCTGGGAGACGTTGTTTGTGTTTGCGTATGCGAGTGAAGTGTAGGCAATGCGGGGTGGCCGCTCGGGCATCCCCTTGTTGTAAACCTGGAGGTCATCTCCCGACAGGCATCCATCCTCCTGCGGCTGTTCGGTAGGTTTGCTGACCTGAGTATTGGCGGGTTTGGGTGTTTGGGACGAAGAGCCTTCGGCCTGGTTACCAGCGGATGTTTTGCTCTTACGGATCAAAGGCATCTCTTCAGATTCTGTGCTAGAAGAGTAGTACATAAAAACGCTGGAGAAAATTTGGGAACTCTAGAGAGAGAAGGCTTGAGAGTATGCAAAGGAATTCTAGAGAGAGAAAGCTCGAAAGAAAAATGAGAAAATAGCAGGAGAAATTAGGGGAAGCACCTCTCTATAAATAGGGAAAGTGCCGCACAAATCCCTAATCCATGAGCAACACGTGGCATTGGGTGGTTACGATTAATTTGGGGCATTTATGATTCACTTTTTATGCACGTACTCCGGACGGGCTTACAGAGGATTAGCAAAGATCACAGGGGCTTACTGTTTAGAAAAATGCCAAGTCCTAAATGTCGGCCTGAAGCCCGACCGGCCAACAGTATTGTAAAAGGTCATCTGGGAGAAAAATGCTAAGTCCTAAATGTCGGCCTGAAGCCCGACCAACCCACAGTATTGTAAAAGGTCATCTGGGAGAAAAATGCTAAGTCCTAAATGTCAGCCTGAAGCCCGACCGGCCAACAGTATTGTAAAAGGTCATCTGGGAGAAAAATGCTAAGTCCTAAATGTCGGCCTGAAGCCCGACCGGCCAACAGTATTGTAAAAGGTCATCTGGGAGAAAAATGCTAAGTCCTAAATGTCGGCCTGAAGCCCGACCGGCCAACAGTATTGTAAAAGGTCATCTGGGAGAAAAATGCTAAGTCCTAAATGTCGGCCTGAAGCCCGACCAACCCACAGTATTGTAAAAGATTATCTGGAAGAAAACTGCTAAGTCCTAAGAGTTGACCTGAAGCCCGACCGGCTATCAACGTCATAAAAAGATAGCCTAAGGATTGAACTAAAGCCCAACCGGCTTTCAAATTGTAAGAGATTATCTGAAACCAAAATATGCCAAGTCCTAAAATTTGGTATGAAGCCCGAACGGCTGAGTACCAAGGGGAAGGGGTTTTTTCCTTAAATCATCAGAACTTTCTAATGCCCAAACGGCGATCAACGGCGTTAGGATTATTTGAGCAAGAAATAAGTTAGGAAATTGGTTGCCCTTCAAAATAGGCCGAATTCCGAATGGCGAGTAAATCATGCATAAAAAAAAACAGAAAAGACAGTACGCCAAGTTTCAGGCAAAAAAGGGATATATATTCATCGGTGCTACTGACCGGGAAATACAGGCTGATTGGAAAAAAGAAAATTACAACAAAAATTACAATACATATGAATTATTGATCGGGGGCCACTTCATCTCCCTCTTCATCCTCATCCTCATCATCATCAGACAGGGGTTCAGGCTCTTTTCCCGCAGCCCGATCAGCTTCCCGTTGCTGGGCTCGCAGAAATTTCTCAAACTGCGCCTGGATAATATCATCTGTGGGGAGATCAGAAGCCTGAACCGGCCTCCCCAATTGAGTTTGAAGCTGAGTGACGAAGGGACGCAGCAAGACCTGGACAATTTTGCCATAAAGATCGGAGACAATGGAATCATTCCATTTTTTGGCCTCCGGGTCCTTATCCAAGAGGGCCACCCCTGCTGATAGCCGGCCGGCGCCTTTGGGAAAACCCTTCAAATACGCCCCAAAGGCGAACGGGATTTGGGCCCTTGCGTGTTCATCCTTGATGATGGAGAATTCATCAGAGGATTTAAACGTATCCCGGACGGCGGACAGATCCACGCTCACTTCATAAGGACCGTCCGGGATGCTGGATGGCATTTCTTCAAATTTGACCTGGGCAGCCTCAGCGGCAAAGACCTTCGCCTGGGAAGCTGCAAGTTGGACCCGAAGGGTACCAAGTTCAGCATCCAGCCTCTGCTTTTCCTCCGCAAAAGCTTTCCGATTGGCCTCCAGAGAGGCGATGGCGGCAGCAGCATGTTGCTCAGCAGAAGACTGGGCAACAATCAGTTCCCGCTCCTTGGCCAGGCGGGCCTCCCGCATCTGAAGGGTGTACAAGCCCATCTACAGAATTCCGTTCGAGGATTAGTACTGGTTACGGAGAATAAAATAAAGACAAAGCACAAGAGACAACGTACCTTCAGAGCAGTCAGAGCCAAACATTCCTCAGATTGCTCGACCGGCAACTGAGGGAGGGAAAAGTTGTTAAACCAGGAGGAGGTAGACCAGATCTGGCTCGCAGTAGATCCAGTCCTCTCTAAAACCTCGTGAACAGGGTCGGATAGGGAGATCCGCTCGACCTGACCCGTAATGTGGTCGGTATGTGTCTCACCAGCATTAGAGGATTCCCCCCGAACGGAGTCGAAATGCTGGGAAAATTGGTGCAGTTGGTCAGAACCAAACCGATCATCAAGCAGCATGGCCTCTATTTGATCTTGGTGGACCTGCTGAATTGGCTGAGCTTCTGGGAGCGGTTGAGAAGGGGCAGCCTCCTGAGCGCGAACGATGGTGGGAGTAGGTTGGGGGTTCTTCCGGGATTTTTTCCGCTTTCCCCCCCCACCGGCTGCGATGACTCTGCTATCATCCATGGGAAGATCTGGGTTGGGTGCTGAAAAAAGGCAAAGAACAATGTTAGTATCGAGCGGCCCTAGCGTGTGAGAAACTAAAAAAAAAGAATAAAGGAACGTTTCTCGCACGGGAAGGACCGCTCGGACCAAGGCACTTGGTTTATCAAAACAAGTAAACCCAAGAGAACGGGCAGTACCTATCCCGGCTGTTATAAGTCGTTCGGGGGTTAGATAATTCATGATGTCCATGCATTTATCCTTCTCCACAGCGAGCACGTCCTTGTAGATTTCTTCAGTCAGGACAGGATCAGGGGTCTTGCGGGGAAAAGCATTCCACTTGCGGGGAATCAGACCGTCCGGGATGGACACGAAGAAAAACCGGTCTTTCCACCCTTTGATCGAAGTTGGGTTTCCTTTGAACAGGATGTGTCCCGTTCGGGCACTAGTGGCCAGATAGCCATGGGTTTGTTGGGGGGCTACTTTGAAGAACTGGTGGAAGAGTTCTAAGGTTGGTCGGGCGCCGGCATCTTTGCAACGACAAATGAAACCCGCCATTGCTCGATAAGAGTTCGGCATAATCTGGGACGGTACAATTTCGTAGAAATTGAAGAAAGAAATAAAGAAAGGGTGTAGCGGAAATCTAAGGCCGGCCCTAATTGAGTCAAAGTGGACTATGGTCATTCCGGGCCTATGACGCATTGGATGAAGCCCGGCTTGCAAACGGAAATCCACCGGGTCAGGGATAAGGGCCGGGATTTCGGCCCTATTGTGAGAGGTCAATTTTTGCCTCCTCTCCCTAATCAATTTTAGGTCAAGAGTATGGCGAGGAACATCGTTGGGACGTCCGGCCGCCATGAAGGCCAATTCGTCCTCAGACTTGGTGTCGTCAGAATCCTCACTGGAGGAAGAAGAAGTGCTAGAGAGGTCCTCCGCCTCAGCCCTGGTATTCGTCGCCGTCTCGGTAGAAACACCGGCAAACGGAACTGGGATGGCATCTATCATGGCGGTGTCACGGTCATCCCCATGAGAGGCCATCTCCGAATCAGAAGAATGCTCTGTGGGGCTCATCTCGATCGAAGCCAGAAATGAAGATGGGGAATCCAAGGTTGGGAAGTTACCTGAGCAAGGGAAGCAGGGGGAGATTTGCATAGAAAACAACGAAGGCCAAGGAATTGCAGAGTCGAAACCCGGAATTGAGGAATTAAGGGCTAATTTATAGCCTTGAAACCGCCGTGTTGAGAACCAATCAGAGAGCGACACATCACTAGGGGCATTTAAGCTAGACACACGTCTAATGAAAAGACTAAACGACGGTTATCATGATGAATATGGGGAAATGAAGCGGCAGCCGTCAAATCGCAGCATGGGGAACTGGTTACTTCTGTACCTCGATCGCCATTCGGGGTATTGTGACATTGGTATACTTCCTGATGCACTCACTTCGTTCGAGACATCGGAAGTGGGGGACTTGTGTTGGGATATTGACCTAGAGGCCCAATACCCAGATCGGGAAGGCCCAAGATATCCGGCCCAAGTAATAGGCCCATCACCCTATGATGAGAAGATCCAATAAGAAGACATACCGAACGAGGTTCGGACTATATACTATACTTGGGCCAATTTGACAGCATCTTCAGGATGGACCAACATCCCGTTCGAGCAACGGCCAACCAGCAAGTGGCCAGGTGCAGTTAATGCCAGACTGTGACATCAGCGAGTGGAAGCATGGATGACCAAGTCGGTGGAACAACGGCCAATCAGCAAGAGGCAGCCCATGCTCTCCATTAGTATAAATAGAAGGTTTCAAGTCATTGTAAGGGTTAGCATTTCAATACTCAAGCTCTAGAATAGCATCATTTGCTCTTATTTCTTGGATTAAAGCATAGTTTCCGACTTACCGATCGGGAAATCCCTTGTAATCAGATTGGTTAATTAATACAAGTGAGCTTTCGAGTTTTAGTTAGTTCAGATCTTATATTTTCTTTTACGCTTTGATTCTGGGCCATTCTTGATATATCCAAAGTTCGTGTTGGGCTTTCGGATCTACGGGACTTACCCTCAACACTTACTAAACACTACTCAATCGGTTATTGTCTTTATTAGGCTTGTTATGAAACAAATCGAGTTGAATATATAGTTATATATAATAATGTTGAGATAAATCTAACATGAAACAGTAATATCATATATCCGTATATATATATATATATATATATATATATATATATATATATATAGGTTTTGGTTCAAATAAGAACATGATCTCATGAGAAAAATGAGAATGAATGTGGATCTTTAGATTTGTTATATGTGAAATTCAATGTGCATTAGATGAAGTTGTAATGTGTATTAGCTGAAATTGACATGTGCAACACAAATGGTACAATGTAGTAGCATTATGTGAAGCTAAATTGTGTATTAGGTGAATTTGAAATGTGCACTAGATGAAACTAAAATGTGCAGAATAAAAGGTAAGATGTGATGCTATTTTTGTACCTTTTATTTTGTACATTTCAGTTCGACCTAATGCACAATTCAGTTCCACATAATTCAATCCAACGGTCCAGATTCGTTCTCATTTCTCTCCTAAGATCTGTTCTTACCGAAACCGCTCCCTGTGTGTGTATATATATATATATATATAAAGGGCAGTTCAGGTACAAATTGTCTTTAATCTTTATTGTACAAATATTTGTACGATGATGCATCTTGACGCTTTTTGTATTGCATATCAACGTTCAAAATGTTGCATATTATTTGGCAGTGAAATAATATTTTGTATATTAACATACAAAGTGCACCATACGAGAAAAGTTTGATTTTATAAACAAAATGCCACCGCACGTCTATACCCTTTAGATCAACTTATCGAATGACTAGACCTGTCAACGGGTCGGGTACGGGCCGGAACGTAGTATCCCCGACCCGGACTCGTTAGCCTCTATAGGGTTCCAGACCCGACCCATATACCCGACGGGTCTAGAACTAATGTTCCGGACCCATACTCATTGGGTCTCGGAACCGGGTCGGGTAGGCCCGACACGTCTCACGAAAATCCAATTTTGATTTCTTAAATAAAAAGCAGGACCTCTTACTACCGAGTACTTTTCTAGCAACAATATGGCACATGAATTGTAATCACTTGTCTGTAATTACTCAACCAAACGCAACAATTGTGAGGATGTTTATAATTTGCAAGATACGTAGTGCTAGAATAAAGAGTACAATTAATGGTTTTGGAAACTGAACAGGCTTTTTCTTGAATCCTCTGCGGTCTGCAAACTCTAAGGTCTCTAGGAATCCTTCTTCGGAATTATTAAACTAAATCATAATGTGGGCGACAGCTAATGTAATACGTATATTAGACTAATTTATATATATATAAATAAATAAATATTAACGGGCCGGGTCCTAAACGGGTCAGAACTACATATACCATTACCCGACCCATTAAACAACGGGTCCGGATCCGGGTCCGGGTAACGGAATTAAATTTAGACCCATACCCATTAAAAAAGACGGATCCGGGTCGGGTTTGGGTCTGGACCCGACCCATTGACAGGCCTACGAATGACCAAGACGAGTTTGTAGTTTGTAAAATATTAAAAGAGACATGTACTTGATCCTTTATTTATATGTATACACAGAGAAATATTCATGTCCGGAATTCCAGATAGGAACCGCCGTCCGGACGGCGGCGCTTCGGCTTCTTGCCGGTTGAACTTTTTGATAAAAGCTTTATGCCATGTTCTTCATCAAGTCTAGTTTACCCACAAAAAATCAGCTAACAATTCAATTGAGAAGGCCGTCAAATAATTTTTGGAAGATAACTGCGCTTTATATGTATACTTTGGGGGCAGTCATCTTCCAAAAATTATTTGATGACCTTCCGGATTGAATTTTTAACTGAATTTTTTGGTGGATAAATTATCTTGATGAAGAACATGTCATAAAAATTTCATTAAAAAATTCCACCGGGAAGGGTCCTAAACACCGTCGTCCGAACGGCAGTTCCGGTCGGGAAGGCCTGACCGGAAGATTATTGTGTCTACAAATACATTTGATTTAAGTTTGACAACTCTCTACTTGATTTGAATGTATAGTTATTTAGAATTTGAAATTAAATGAGTTGTTTAGATTTGATTTGATTACTTTTCGACTATAATTGGTTATATTCAAATATTCGATTCCAATATTCATATATTTGAATATATCATTATTTATTTTTCATTATTATATTATATATCATACATTGTATATACAGTGCTGATCCTACCTAGACTTGGGCCTGAGTCGAGGTTCATAAAAGGACCCTATGTAGTATTTGTTTGTAATATATACAACATATTTGAAAATAAAAATATTAATATCACAAAAAATCAACACTTAAATAAAATTCTTACATTATAACATAACAATAATACTGAACTAATTAAAACAACTAATTAAGTATAACTTGCCAAACAATTTTAGATGCAAAAGTATTAATCAATTCGGCATAACCAATGTCTTTAGTAAATTCCTTCAATTCTCAATTTGTCGATAACATAGCTAATGCATACGGAGTATAACCTTTTTTAGACATAAATGATTAATCGTACAAATGTATTTCTAAGCTTCAACTTTGAGAAACCTCCTTCTACACTTGCTAAGCTACTTTCACGGGCGTAGTCTCGAAGATTTTATATGCAATTCACGTATTAGGAAAGTATCTATCCATTCTTTCACTTAATCCATAGCATTTATTGGGAAAACATTTATCCATTCTTTCACTTAATCCATAACATTGATCACATATTTTGTTTTCTTTAGCATATAATACTTTAAATAATGAATGCTTTTACACTTTTCTAATTTTTGTACCAACACAAAGCATATAGTTTGATTAATTGTGAATTGAAAATTACACAATTTTTTATCTTGTTAACTGATGGAGTATATGGCCCAGGGACCCCGGCCCATAGACTCCTACTACTCTAATCAAGGCCCAATAGGCCCAGGAAGCACAACAGGCCCGAATCGCAGCGCCCTGAGTACCAAGCAGCCAACAATGCACACTGGGGTGCCTTCGGCCCCTGGGCCGAAGACTCCAGATACTCACAGAACGGCTTTTTCAGGCATACGAAGACACTAGGAGAAAACGGCGAAAACCAGTAGCCCTCGGCACCTAGAGACCTCGGCACTTGGAGGCCCCCGACATGAAGAGCCCCCGGCTAATCATCTACAGTCGAGGGTACCTTCCTCGACAAGAATATCCTCTCCACATGCGTCTGGGTCACTGTACCAAGTACAATGTCACATCCAACCGCCGCATTAAATGCGGCCACATGCGAATGCCAGTGACACCCGGTTGATGTGACCCCTCGGCCGTTGGATGCTTGACACGTGTCACTGTCTCGCATTTATTACTACTATAAATAGCACCACATTCCCCCTTTGTAAACCAGATTTGGAGTACGCTTTGAACTCATATATTCAATACACTTTCTCTCTCTTACTTGCTCTGACTTCTCTCTAGTTCCTCCCCGCATTAACCCCTCAGATAGATACCCCCCGGGTAGGCTATCCATCATTTGGTGCTCTCGTTGAGAGGTCGAATAATCAAGTAAGGAACCCTCCCCCTCTCCAAACACAAAACATCTACCAAAATGGTGAGAACGACCCGTGCTAACTCCAAGAACGTTGATGACAAGAACCTGGCCCTCGGCGATGTCAACGCCCCCGAAGCCTCTAATAAGGCTCTCGAGGGCGGCACCCTCGCTGGGTTGGAACAGGCGGCTGTCGACCTACGCCTTCAAATTCAACAAAATGCCCCTGATTCCCGCCTCGACATCGAGGCCAAAAAGAAAGACCGGAGCGAAAACCAAGTTAGCCCTCTGGTCCTCACTATCGACGTGCAATCGACGTTCTCCGCTTTCATCCAAACACTCACCCAGAACCCGGGTGCCTTCGGCACTTTGGTTCCCCTTCAACCTCAGGTCGGGGAAAACATCATGCCTCCCCCTCATCCACACCCCCTCGGGAATCCTGTCCTTCGGATTGGGAACGTCGAGGGGATCGTGGCCCAAGACACGGCCTCCCAGGAAGTCCAATCCCGGGACCGCCATAATGCAAACCAAGAAAGGCCCCGAACCTCCGCCCTCAACAGGCTCGGAGGGGTGCTGGACCACCGAGGGGTCCAAGACCGCCTCGGAGGAAAAGTGCTCCAAAGGCCTCAAGAGAGTGGGGGTTCCGTCTCTAGGGCAGACGAAAGGCGTCCCTCTCAGGACAAGGGTAAGGCTCCCCTCCATGCCGACAATGCCCGTCACCACCTCAACCAGGCCCACTCGGCGCGTGTCCGTTCGCAGGGGGCGGAGGCCCTCCCGAAGGACCCGCGGGACGAAATCATTACGGCCCTCCAGCGCCGACTTGACGAGATGGAGGCCACCAAAGCACACGCAACCACCTCTGCCCCTCATACAGATCTGAAGTATGAGGCCATGCTGGCCAAAATGGAGGAAATGCAGAAGAAGATGGTCAAATGCTCCGGGGAACCCACCATACAACTCCGGACCCGGACGCCATTTACCCCAAGGGTATTGGCGGCCCGGATCCCGGAAAAATACCGAGGGCAACTCATCAAGCCCTACGACGGAAAAACTGACACCCAGGAGCACTACAGTAGGTACCAAAACAGTATGATGATGGTGGGGGCATCAGATGAGTATTTGTGCCGCTGGTTCCTCTCCACCTTAGAGGGACCGGCTTACGAATGGTTCAAACGATTGCCCGAAGGCTGCATCGACTCATGGCAAGAACTCGCCCAGTGATTCTTGACACAATTTACGGGAAGGCGCCGAACAAGAAAACACTTCTCCCACCTTCTGACGGTGAGGCAAAGGAAAGAGGAGACCCTTCGGGACTTCTTGGAGCGCTGGAGAACGGAGGCTGATAAAGTTGATGGCGCAGACGATGGGACCCTCATGGCCCTCCTCCAAACAGTGCTCCGCCTCGGAAACTTCTCAAGGAACCTCATCATCGAACCCCCCCCCCCCCCCCGCGCGATTACATAAAGGCCCTACAGCGGGGGGGACCGATACGCCGAGGCCGAGGAGGTGAAAAAATGCCATCACAACCCCGATCAGCAACGCCCTCGGCCAGATGATAAAGGCAACCGGGGGCTGTGGGCTCCTCATAATCAACCTAAGGGTTCGGCACCCCCCGGTGATTGCCCCCGGCACGGCCAAGCCCGAGGAGGTTACAAGGGTAACCCGAAGGCTTGGGCACAACCTGTTCTCCTGGAACACCCTCGGACACCTTTCACGCACCCCGTCAGCGTCATCCTCGACTTCGCTGAGGAGAGGGGCCTCGTGGAGCGAGATTCTCGTGCACCCCCGGAGGTATATGCCATCAATCCAAACCACCCCTACTGTCGCTTCCATCGACATCAAGGGCACAAAACCGATGACTGCCACCAGTTGAAGACATCCATCGAGAGGTTAATACAGGTGGGCCATCTGTCCCAGTTTGTCCAAGGCCCTCAGCAACAGGGTCCTCCCTACCAAGGGCCACCCCGAGGACGCCCAGCGAAAGCAAACGCTTGGGTTAACCCAAACACCATCCCCCTCGACAGGAAGAGGGAGATCGGGAATTTGGAAGAGGAAGAAGAAGAGTGCCCCCACGGCCTGGAGAAGAAGCGCCACATCCTCATGATCACCGGTGGCAATACAGGGGGGGACTCCACCAGCCAACGGAAGAAGTGAGCTCAATCTCTATACGTGGGGGAAGTCACTCATATGCCCCCGGTAAAAGCGGCTGAGGGAGGAGCCCATCACATTCATGAACGCCGATCTCCCCTTTGCTTCCTCTCCGCACAGGGATGCCCTCGTCATCCGTACGGAGATCAATGATACTATCATCCACAGAACTTACGTTGACACGGGCAGCTCCGTCAATGTGATGTACCTCAGCACCTTCAGAGAGCTGCATCTAGAGAGGGGGTCCCTTCGGCCAATCAAGACCCCTCTTGCCGGTTTCACCGGCTACACCATTGATTCCGAAGGGGTCATAACCCTCCCGGTACTATTTGGCGACGGACTCCATAGAGCCAAGCTCGAAGTGGAGTTCGTCGTCGTCAACATCGATTGCGCCCACAACATCATCCTCGGCTGACCTGCCCTCAAGGATCTCGAAGCCATCATCTCCATGAGGTACCTTTGCCTCAAGTTCCCAGCTGAGGGGGGCATCAGCTACTCAAGGGGAAATCAAAAACTCGCCCACGCCTGTTACCTTCAAGTAACGAAGAAGGTAAGCAAGTCGGAATTCCGCGTTGACACCATCACCGGAACCGTCGAAGAGGAAGAAAAAAGGCCGAGGGCTGAACCAGCCGAGGACGTAGAAGACTTTGTGCTTGATCCGGCCAAATCGGAGAGAGTTGTGAAGATTGGAGCCCACCTCCCCGAAGATTTGAAGACCGGCATCACTGAGGCCCTCCGCGCCTACTCCATTGTTTTTGCATGGGGGCCGGAGGATATGTCGGGGATCGGTCAAAGGGTCATCACCCACCGCCTCTCGGTGGACCCTTTGGCCAAACCTGTACAACAGCGGAGAAGGCCCCTCTCGGCCAAGAGGAGGGAATTTGTGAAGAAGGAGGTCGCCATGCCCCTTTCTATCAAGCACATCAAGGAGGTAAAATACCCCTCATGGCTAGCAAATGTAGTCCTCGCACATAAGCCTCCCACCTTCCACATGTGCGTGGACTACACAGATCTGAATAAGGCATGCCCTATGGACCCCTTCCCCTTGCCAAACATTGATCAACTAGTGGATGAGACCACGGGTTGCGAGATCATGTCCTTCCTCGATGCCTTCCGAGGGTACCACCAAATTTTCATGCACGAGGAAGACGCCGAAAAAATAGCC
Organism: Cuscuta europaea; assembly: GCA_945859875.1. NCBI lineage: Eukaryota > Viridiplantae > Streptophyta > Magnoliopsida > Solanales > Convolvulaceae > Cuscuta > Cuscuta europaea. Next base: position 35,790,893 of record CAMAPE010000010.1, on the reverse strand, counting down.
TTCATGACTCCCGAGGGCATCTTCTCCTACCTTGTGATGGCCTTCGGCCTGAAAAACTCAGGCGCCACTTACACCCGGATGTTGGCCAGGGTATTTCAGGCCGTCCTCGGGCGCACCATGGAGGCATATGTTGACGACATGATCGTCAAAAGCAAGCAATCAACAAGCCACGCTGACGACCTCAGGGAGATCTTCGCCATCATGCAGAAGTTCAACCTTCGGCTAAACCCGAAGAAGTGCACCTTCGGCGTGCAAGGAGGAAAATTCTTAGGCTACATGGTGAGCCGAAGGGGTATCGAGGCCAACCCCGAGAAAATTCAGGCCATCATCAACATGGAGCCCCCGCGCAACGTGAAGGAGGTCCAACGGTTGACGGGCCACCCGGCAGCCCTCAACCGCTTCCTGTCGAAATCGGCGGAGAAGTCCTTACCCTTCTTCCAGATCATGAGGAAAACCGCCGGCTTCCAATGGACTTCAGAATGCCAGGAGGCTTTCGACGAACTAAAATGGTATTTATCTTCACCCCCTGTGCTCTCCAAACCCAAGGTAGGGGAAACCCTATACCTTTACCTTGGTGTTAGCCCGGCGGCCATCAGCTCAGTACTCATCCGGGAAGAAGATGGCGTCCAGCATGCCATCTTCTATGTCAGCAAGACCCTCAGGGAAGCAGAACTCAGATATTCCCGTGTGGAAAAAATGGTGTTGGCTATCGTTTGGACCATCAAGAAGTTGGGCCACTACTTCCAAGCTCACCCAGTCCAGGTCCTCACTCACCAACCCCTCGGCGCTTTAATGAGGAGCCCCACCAGCTCCTCCCGAATGGTAAAATGGGCTATCTTTCTGAGCCAATACAACATTGATATCCGTCCGAGGCCCGCCATCAAGGGCCAAGCCCTAGCGGACTTCGTGAAGGAGTGCACGGCAAGATCGGCCACGAACAAGGAGCCCTCGGCTCCCTCAGACGATTGGTGGACCCTCTACACCGACAGCTCCTCCGCTATCAAAGCATGTGGAGGAGGAGTGGTTCTCATCTCACCCGAAGGCTTCTGGGCCTATTATGCAATCCGCTTCTCCTTCAAGGTCTCCAACAACAAAGCCGAATACGAGGCCCTCCTCTGTGGCCTTCGGCTGGCAGCTAACATGAAGGCCCGACAGGTCCACTTCAAGTGCGACTCCAAGTTAATCGTCGGCCAAATTTACGGGGAGTACGAAGCCAAGGAAGGGAGAATGAAGCAGTACAAAGAAGCGGCCAAGGAGTTGCTTAAGGTATTTGAGGCACACTCTCTTACTCAAATACCGAGGGCTCAAAACTCTGAGGCCGACATTTTATCGAAGCTCTCGGCTGAATCCCCTCCGCATATCTCAAAGATTGCCAAAGTCGAGGAGCTCAGCCTCTCCAGCATACATGCTAGCCCCGTCATGCACATGCAACAAAGGCAAGAAGACTGGATCTCAGATATTATCGCCTTCATCACCACAAGGCAACTGCCCGAGGATGAGGCCCATGCCAAGCTAGCAAAACTGAGGGCTCCCAGCTACACCATCGAGGACGGAAGGCTTTACAAAAGATCATACAACGGGACGTTACTTCGGTGCCTTCATCAAGTTGAAGCCGAGGTTGCGATGGAGGAAGTGCACAGTGGCACTTGCTCAGCTCACCAGGGACCCTTCTCCATGTCCCGGAGGCTCATAATCCAAGGCTACTTTTGGCCTACAATGGCCCGGGATTGTGCGGATCTCGCCCGAAGGTGTACCGCATGCCAACACTTGCCAAAAGCCCCCGGCAGGCCAGCGGTCAACTATGCCCCCATCAGCACATCCATACCCTTCGCTCGATGGGGCATAGACCTTGTGGGCCCTCTGCCGAGGGGTACCTCCAACAACAGGTACATCATCCTCGCCATTGACTACTTCACCAAGTGGGTGGAAGCTGAGCCCCTCGCAAGCATCACTGAAGCCAAATGCCGTCATTTTGTTCTCAAGAACATCCTCACAAAGTTTGGCGTCCCCCAGCAAATCATCTCCGACAACGGGACTCAATTTGAGGCAGCCCCCTTCTGTGCCCTCCTAGAGGCATGGGGCATCAAACACACCTTCTCCTCCGTTGCCTACCCTCAGGGCAACGGCCAAGTAGAGAACGCCAACCGGATCTTGCTCGAAGGCCTAAAAAAGAAGCTGGAGGCCGGAGAGAGAGGCTGGGTAGAAGAACTCTATAACATCTTATGGGCCTACCGCACCACCCCTCAGCAAGCAACAGGTGAAACACCCTTCTCCCTTTGCTACGGGTTTGAGGCTAAAGCTCCTACGGATGTGACCCTTCCTACCCGAAGGGTGATCCAATATGACCCTGAAGTCAACGACGCCAACATGGCCCTCGACCTACACCTCATTTCAGAACGCCGAGAGCAAGCCTTCGTGCTAGCGGAAAACTAGCGAAGGCAAGTCAAAAGCTACATCGATTCCAAGGTTCGCTCTCGAGAGTTCCAAGTGAGGGACTATGTCCTTCGAAGAAAGGAAGCTAGCCAACCAACCGAGGGAGGCAAAATGGCACCAAAATTTGAGGGCCCGTACATCATTGCAGCCGTCATCAAACCAGGGACTTACAAACTCAAACGCCCCAACGGAACCGAGGTCCCTAGGCATTGGATTGTACATCACTTAGTTAAATTTTATCAATAACATTAGAGCGGCCAAGCCCTCATAGCTAGTGAATGTATTGTTCCATGGCCCAAGACCTCCAATTTTTTAAAGAATGAAAGCATGTTGAAGACACCAAGGACAAGAAACAAGACCCTTGTGAGCGGCCAAGCCCTCGCACGAGTTCCTGGCCCCAGGCCTTATCACATGCAAGACCCCTCGGCATCAAGTGCCAAGGGTAGACACTACTATCACCTACAACGGTGGAGAAAACACCAAGTGTTTTCAAAAGAAGACCCCTCGGCACCAAGTGCCGGGGGTACCCTCTCCCGCTACCTACAACGAATGAAGAAAAACACCAAGTGTTTTTCAAAGAAGACCCCTCGGTACCGAGTATTTCCTTTGAAAGCCCTTCGGTACCAAGTGTCGGGGGTATGCACTCCTGTCAACTTTCATCAAGCGGAAGAAAAACACCAAGTGTTTTCAAAGAAGACCCCTCAGTACCAAGTATCGAGGGCCGTTCACCGAAACAAACACCAAGTGTTGTTTTAAAAGTCGTACCCCTCGAGGACGCACTATGCCGAAGGCGCCACCTATTGGTGCTGGCGGCACATAGTGCCCCCGGCCATTTGCAACCAGTGTGCAAATGAAAACCCTTCCTTGAAACGCTTTCCGCGTCACTACCCCAAGGGTATGGCAGACAAGTAATATGCCCAGGATTCGACTTTCAAAAACGGAACGCTTTCCGCGCCATTTCCCCCAGGGATGGGCAGGCATCTAGTATGCCCAGGATTCGACTTCCAAACCGAAATGCTCCCCGCGCCACTACCCCAAGGGTGTGGCAGGCCACAGACTATGTCTGGCGCCGAGGGAACGACTTTCAAAACTGAGGCGCTTTCCGTGTCATCTCCCAAGGGGAGGCAGGCTACAAACTATGTCTTATGCCCAGGAAACGACCCTCGATCCCCTCGGAACTCAGAAGGTTAACCCGAGGAGGGAGCTAATGGTGTATTCTATTGCCTCCCGATAGGCCCAGCCTTACCAAGAAACCAAGTTTCTTGAAGCCTTCCCTTCACTTCAAAAAAAAACGAGGGGTTGATGGGGAGTAGACTCAGCGAGAAATCAATGAGTACACAACTTCAACAAATCACAACAGGAAATCCTTCGACATTACAAGGAATCTCAACATCATACTGATGGCTTCCCCACGGGAACACCTCCGGTGCATGGGAGCTACTAATCCCCGAAGACTACTATTCAACAGATGTCATCAACAAATGGATAAGTCATTGTCGCCGAAGGCTCTAATACAACTAAAGGAATAGAACTGGCCAAGTCCACTCAACAACATTTCAAGCAACAGTTGCCCCCAGCTTTTTCACTAAAACACCGAGGGAATGCGTCCAAACATTTCTTGAGGGCGTCTATCTTTTCGTATTATACTCTGACAAATCCCGAAGGCCCATATGCTACTCAAGGAGCGAAGGCACCTCCCACATATCACTGAAGGCCAGTGCTCACGGATCAAAGGAAACCATCCTAGGGTGGGTGCCCCCGGGATTACCGAGGGAGGTCCCATCATCATTGAATCATTGATCACTGACCTCTCCTCGCCTGGGAGGAGGGGAACTCTCACGTCCGGCTGCAATGGGGGTAGGCCATATATCGACGGGTCAAACTGCTCGAGGGAGATGCTGAAGTGCCTGGCAAGCCTCCGGTAGATTAGATGCTGGGTGAAGAACTCACCCCCCTGGTTGTAGCAGTCGTCTCTCTCGGTCAACCATTTCTTACCAGGGCCTTCAACCCAGGCATTTGTCCTCTTCTGCACCACAGAGGAGACCCATTCTTCCCTCTCAGCAGCCTCCCAGCCCTCGGCGACGAAGGCGTCAACAACAGCTCTCTCGACTGCAGCCACGGCCTCGGCCTTGGCCTTCTCCGCCTCGGCAGCAGCTTTCTTCGCCCCCTCCGCGACAGCCATCTCAGCTTCAGCTTTCCCCTCGGCCCGGGCCTCCGCTCTGACTGCCTCTAGCTTCAACTCCATTTGCCGAAGGGCCTCCTCTAGCCTGCACGTCTCCCGAAGGGAGGCATCTTTATCGTGAATGAGTTTCTTCAGGGTCTCCTCCTGTTCAGCCTTATGAAAGCGCCATGCCTCCAATCTCCGGGCTTGCTCCCCAAGGGCTATGCAAGCCTGTAACACAACAAGCAAAGGGAGTGAGACAAGCACATGCTAAGTATTGAAACAGGGACGAAGAAAAAGGACTTACAGTAAGCCAAGACCGGAGGATCTTGTTCTCGAGGGCCTCATCATCAAATGTCCCGATGGCCTTTCTATCCAGGTCCGAGGTGATGCCCCCCAGAAAAGCCTTCGGCTCCATCGTGTCGTACATCACTGCAGTCCCTTTGAAAAGAGGAACCTGCAAGATCTCCCGAGGGAGTTCCCCCGAAGGGTCGTTGAAAGGGGCCATCAGTGTGGCCGAGGTCGGGGGCTCAGCAGAGGATCGATCCTCTATAACCACGATGGGGGGCACCTTCTCAGCAACATCCCCGGGACCTTTTTGCTTCTTGGCAGGGGGCTCTACCCCCTTGCTGCCCTTCTTCTTCTTCATGGCCCCCCCGGCCACATCAGCGACGGCAACCATAGCAGAGGGCTCCGGTATCTCCTTTTGAAAGAAGGCCTCAACGGGCTGCTGGCACAAAGGGTCCTTCTTCTGAGCCTGGGCCTTGCCCTTCTTCTTCTTCTTCAGAGCGAAGAGGGCGTTCGCATCCATACCGATACCTGCAAAGCAACAACAAAGAATTAAGCCCGGAGGGTAGAAAGCATGGGAATGTATCAAAAGTACTAAGAAAATTTCCTAAGTGTAAAACTCAGGGCCCTCGGTAATCACCTCCGGCGATTTCGATGGCTTGATTGAGGAGGGAATTTTTCATCTATCTCCCCCAGGTAGCGGTACCGCCTGAAGCCGAGGGCATACAGATCCTCCTCAAGGGTGCACTCCTTGATCGTCACGTTCTTGTTGCGCCCCTCTGGGATCTTGGCGAGCTTCAGGCCATCTTTCTAGAGGGCGGCACTTCTTATCTTCTCATGCCGGCTGAAACGGTCCCGCAATTCCCTCGGGAAGGGGCTCTCAGCTAGCCTGACGTAGCACCATCGCTCCTTCCAGCCTTTGTTTGAGGAGGGCGTCTCGGTGAACAACTTCCACTGGGCTACCTGCTGCAGATTCGCAAACCCCTCGGCGTTTGCATGGCCCCCTCGGCAGAGATTGAAGCTCTGGAAGAATTGGTCCAAGCTGGGGGCCACCCCCGGGTTCGGCAGAGGTGAAGGAAGCCGGTGATGTAGGAATGGCTGTTGGGCGTGAGTTGGCAAGGAAGCAGACCCACGAACCGGAGGTACTCACGAAGAAACGGGTGCAAGGGGAACCGGAGGCCCACGACGACCGAGAGGATATGCACCGCTATACACCCTTCGGGAGCCCGGGAGAGGAGGTCATCTGGTCCCGACATTATTACAGTACTTGAGGGCCCCACGTGCAATTGTGTGACATAACATTCCGCCATATCAGCCTTCGACTTGATTTCGAGGGCGGCGGTATTTAAGAAGGAATGGCCCTCGGGCAGATCGATGGGCCTTCCCTGGTCAGCAACGCTACCCTTCTTCTTGGGAACGACAACCTTCGTTTTCTTCTTCTTTCCCGGAGCAACCCTGAGGGGCGTCGGGTTCAAGGGCCGAGAGGTGCTGGCTTCACCTGCATCGCGAGGGGGAAGAACAACAACAATGACCTTCATCCTCTCTTTTTGCTCCTCCTGCTCAGCTACTTGAACGGTGAGGGCCAGCTCTTCATCCTCGTTTACTTGTTCAAAGTCCTCGACCTCGACCTCGGCCCTGAGGTCCTTCTCCACCTCCATGACCACAACAGCGTCATCACCCGTCGAAGGCTCCTCGCTCGAAGGCTCAACGTCAGAGTAAGTTTCTGCCTCAACTGAAGGCTCCATCGAAATGTCTTGCGAATCGCTTGCAGATGACATTCTCGAAACTAAAGGTCGGAGGCTAAAACCCTAGCACTTAACCTAAAGCAGGAAAAACTAAGTATGCAGTAGGAAGGAGAAACGAGGGAGGAACTGACCTTGAACACTTGGTTTGACCGAAGGGAATTTTCTCTCTCTAGAAATCAAATGGCCAGAGCTTCGCTACAGTATGATCGCGCAAGGAAAATGGCCCTGGCCATGGGGTATTTATAGGCGCCTAGATCCGGGCTTGGGCCCAAAAACCGGGCCTCCAGTTACAAAATCATCATTACTTACCGTCGTTTCGCCCAATCGGTGACGCCCGCCCGCGGGCAACCAACGACCACGTGCCACGTGTACTTCCCCTCCAACGGTCATATTACAACGGCTATATTCTGGGAACCCGGACTTTCTCCTTCACTCCACTTCATCAAGAGGAGCTCCCGAGTACACTTACCCAGAGGTGCTCCCGACCTGTGCCCCTCATACTACATCACAAGTGCCTTCGGGCTCACTCCTTCAGAAGCCCACGGATTCACAACGGGCACACCCCTCGGGAACACTCAGCCCTCAAACAAATTGAAGACCACGTAACCCCCGGGGAGCACACCTTCATCAACAGTTACCCCCGGCTACGCAACAAGGAAACCTCCGGGGTACCACGGCCCTCAACTTATCAACAAACAGGGGACCCCTCGACAACACAGGAAATATCACCTACATTCATCGCGCCCTCATTCCCATGAATTGAAGGCTCCCCTCCGGCATCTCCCAGGATATCAACAGCGCGCCTCCGGCAGAGCAACACACGCGCCCTCAGACAAGGATAGCCTTCAGCAGGAATACTGCCACACATTTCAGACCAGGGTTTCACCTTTTCGATTCATCATTGGGGGAATTCAGTGCACTCTTTTTCCCTCATTAGAATTTTTTCCCACTGGGTTTTTTCTAAGGAGGTTTTTAACGAGGCATCCCCTCAAAATGAAACGAAAAGCGTCACCCCTCGACTCCACATTGCAGGCAAGCACTACTCTACTCCTTTTCACCACTTTACAAGTGCCTCAAGGAGTAGGGGACTAGAGAACCCCTTCGGGGAAAATCTCAAAATACAAAAATATCAAAAAAAAACCACAACAACAAACATGATCCCTCAAGTCCCGAAATGTGGGCAACTGAGAGACTGCCCTCGGCAAAAGCATGCAAACAACGAACTTCTCACAACTTTACAAACTACAACGGAACGAACACAATTACTCCTTTTCCCTCAAGTACCTTTCGTCAAAAGGAGTGAGGGACTCTTGATGGAGTATATGGCCCAGGGACCCCCGGCCCATAGACTCCTACTACTCTAATCAAGGCCCAATAGACCCAAGAAGCACAACAGGCCCGAATCGCAGCGCCCCAAGTACCAAGCAGCCAACAATGAACACTGGGGGTGCCTTCAGCCTCTGGGCTGAAGGCTCCAGATACTCACAGAACGGCTTTTTCAGGCACACGAAGACACTAGGAGAAAACGGCGAAAACCAGTAGCCCTCGGCACCTAGAGCCCTTGGCACTTGGAGGCCCCCGACATGAAGAGCCCCCGACTAATCATCTATAGTCGAGGGTACCTTCCTCGACAAGAATATCCTCTCCACATGCGTCTGGATCGCCGTACCAAGTACAACGTCACATCCAACCGCCGCATTAAATGCGGCCACATGCGAATGCCAGTGACACTCGGTTGATGTGACCTCTCGGCCGTTGGATGCTTGACACGTGTCCCCATCTCGCATTTATTACTACTATAAATAGCACCCCATTTCCCCTTTGTAAACCAGATTCGGAGTACGCTTTGAACTCATATATTCAATACACTTTCTCTCTCTTACTTGCTCTGACTTCTCTCTAGTTCCTCCCCGCAGTAACCCCTCGGATAGATACCCCCGGGTAGGCTATCCATCATTTAACCTTAACTAAAAAAAGAAATCTCAATTCTCAAGTATAAATATTTCACTAAGGCACGACTCAGCTTGACTACTTCGTAAAATAAGCTAATCAACTTGCTTTTAATTTTTAAATAGCATTTGTTTATGCAGATACTTCAAATCAACCAATAATATAAGAATTAGTCAATAGTTATAACAATTAGAAACTAGAAATTAATAAGTTAGTTCAGTTCATTCGATCACTCACAAACTAATAATTCATCAAATTAGCAAATCATTATAAAAGCTAGATTTTTTTTTAAATAATAACATAACAGCAATTTGGGGGCTCAGTCTGTAGCGGACGGTTTAAGCCAAACAATCAATGTAGCCCCTGTTTTTTAATTTAAATATATAATAAAAAGGTATTTAAATTTTGGGCCCCTTAATTTTTAAAAATTTTGGGGCCCTGAGGCCCAAGCCTCACTGACCTAAAGGAAGGCACGATCATGAGTATATAAACAATGCTAGAATTGTAATTTTAACTAAAATTAAAAATAAAAATAATTGAACAATCAAATAATGTAGAATTGCGTTTCTTTCTTATTGTTGCCAGATAATTTTCACAAAATAGACATTATGTTGTCCAAAAATTGCTTTAAAAATCTAAATTAAGAAATGTATGGATTATAAAACAATCGTAATTAATTACTAGAAGACTAAAGTCCGAGAATCAACAACAACAACAACAACAACAAAAACATCTAAGATTTATTCCCAAAAGATCTTTTCGAAGAAAGATAAGAAAAGTAAAAAGATAAGGACACATTAAATGAATAGGATAAAAAAAATATAAGATTATAATAACATAAGAACATAAGAAAGAAAAAAGATAAAAATATAAAAAACATAAGAAAGATACTTCCTACGTCCCTTAAAACTTTACCAACTTTTTTTGGATGTCCCATTAACTTTGTCACTTTTCCTTTTATGTAAGTAACTTGTGGTTCCAGTTAATTTTCTCTCCTCTTTTCTCTCCTCTGCACAAGCTTCAACCACACAGTTTTTTCCTTATTAATCCACATGCCGATCAAACTTGGCAAAGTTTTAAGGAACGTAGGGAGTAAAATATAAAAATAACATAATAACATAGTGAGTCTCATAGCGAGTCTCTTCGTGTCATGGGTTCCTGAATGGAACCTATATAAAAAACATAGTTCTTTTCAATAATTATTTAACTGACTTTCCAATTGAATTAAAAGATGAAACTTTGTGAACATAATCTACATTTCATGAAGAACATTTTCATAAAGTTCAATCAAAATATTCCACTGGGAACCACCTCAAATGGTGAATTACGCATGGCGGTTCTGGTCAGGAGCTTCTTATATATATGAACTGCCATCATAACATAGAAAGATAAAGAAGATCAAAGAAAATGAGAAAGAGAAGAGAGAGGGAAGAGATCAATCGTTCACTCGAATATGCGCCCTCCAAATCCTCCAATTTACTTTTTCTAAAGTCATATTCTCATCCTACCCAAGAAGAAGCATATCAATTCATATCACTCTAATCCAAGTCTGTTTGATTCTTCCTCTCCATATCCTACTCGCCTCTTTTCCCCACCTCTCAACTTGTCTACCTCTCAACTTGTCTAATAGGTGCATCATTCGATCTTCTAAGCACGTGCAAGCCTGAGAAGTATTTTACAACCTAACACTTCGATATTTATTATTGTTATACCATATATATGCATGCACATGTAACGCGCACATGTTCACTCACTCTCTCTCACACACACATACATGCACATAGTTTAAATAAAAAAATGACTTAACGTGTATAATGTGAATTAATCACAACCGTCCAAATTATCCATTTGATGCACAATAAACTTACCTGATGCACTTTTTGAAAAGTACATCAAATAAGATTTTGTTCGAAAGTTCATTAGATCGGGTTATTGTGCATCAGATTTAAAATTTGGACAGTTGAGATCAACTATTATTTTACATGTTAAGCCTTCTTTTTATTTGAACCCTCCTTTACACGCGCGCACACACACATATATAGTGTAAATCTCTACAATATTATAAGGGGGAATAGTGTCAAGGATTAAACTGTAACACTTGAGATTTAATTTAAATGGATTAATAGTACTACTCATACAAACAAGGTGCATCTCCTTTTAAGGGAGCTCATCACCCAAGAACTCCAAAGTTAAACGTGTTTGCACGTGAGTAGTCTTGGGATGGGTGACCCCCGGGAAGTTTCTCACGGCGCGCACGAGTGAGGACAAAGTGCGCATAAAAGGCTAGTGACGGTTTGTGAGGACAATACTAGAGATCTGGAGGTTATGTAGGAGTAACTACCTCGGGCCCTATGGGGCAGGGTGTTACAAGTGGTATCAGAGCAACCCTGCGACAGTGTGTTGACCCGTTGGATATCGGGTGAGCACTTGGCGGGGGAGGATTCTGGGATTTGATTGAAATTTGAGATTGGTTTGTGGGCGCAACGAGGACGTTGCGTTCCTAAGTTGGGGTGATTGTAACACTTGAGATTTAATTTAAATGGATTAATAGTACTACTCATAGAGATAAGGTGCATCTCCTTTTAAGGGAGCTCATCACCCAAGAACTCTAAAGTTAAGCGTGTTTGCACGAGAGTAGTCTTGGAATGGGTGACCCCTGGGAAGTTTCTCAGGGTGCGTACGAGTGAGGACAAAGTATGCGGAAAAGACTAGTGGTGGTTTGTGAGGACAATATTAGAAATATGGAGGTTATGTAGGAGTAACTACCTCGGGCTCTATAGGGCGGGGTGTTACATAAACGGTCTTAAAAAAGTGTTGGTGTCTCTTGGTGCATAAACTGATTGTATTTATATTCACTTTGTTGTACATCTGTAAGGTGTTCGCACCTTTCAACGTTATATCCTTACGGAGGAAATCCTCACCTCCTCCGTAGTATTGGCTTCAGGACAGTTTGATTTCTCAAGCGTCCTTGGTTGGTCGATTATAAATACTGTGTCGCAACTCTTCGGTCTATTTTCGGCTTCTTCCCTTTTATACTCTGGTATGTTTTTCCTCTATTCAACCATTTTGCATTCTATAGTTGCTTTACTTGCGCATTTGTATGATTAGCCATGTCTTCTTTGCATCTATGTTTCATTGTTTATTTACATTTCCCTCATTTTCGTATAAAAGGTTCCCCGTCCAAGGAGTTTATTTTGGGTTTTCCTTTATTCCATTCTGCTGCCTCCCAAATTCCTCTGTGGTTGTATGTACGGGCTCCCATATTTGTTTATGATAGTGGTTTGGGTGGCTAGAGTTGATGATTCCATCCTCCCATTGTGTAGTTTCCCCTTTTTATTTGTGCCATCTATGTGTTTGTTTATATGTCCACATGAATTGAAGTAATACTTTTCTCTCAAACCTCTATTTTTACCTACCCTTTTTTATTTAGGCTTTTTAAATAAATGTTCGCATCTATGCAACCAAGTAGAAAAAAGGGTAATGCTTATTTATATGCATAGTTTTAATTTAGAAAAATGACTCTTGTAGCCTATAGACTTGTGTGGTATGGATCCTATTACATACTTATCATTTAAGCGTAGTAAGGAAAGGGTTCTATTGACTCCAATGTAGGTCATTCTGAATTGGATGATGTGAAGCTATTAATTTAGAACATGGTTCTGCTGGAAAAATGATTTATATTGAAACATGCATCGACTTTTTCCATTCTAAGAATTGGTCGGCCAACCTTTCACAATAGCAAAAAGCCAGGTTCTCTAAAAAGAAAACATTGCAGTGTGCTTAGAAGGAAAAATAGAAGTAATCAAACCCATTTGTTGGAGATTGGAGAGAAAGAACCTAACTCGTTATAGAAATGTGCTTTGTGCATGGAACCCATTTATGAGGTTTTATGATTACTTTGTAAGGTTTTATGATTTCTTTGTAGACTAAATTTGAAAAAACAATTTTGTTTGGAACGTGAATGTTAAAATTCTGCATTCAACTATCTCTTGCTAAAATTTCACACATGACTACTATTGATTTTATTGTACTTTGGGTTTTGGAGACAAGTTTCACTTTTAGAATGTAACAGGAGATTATGTGTCCTAAAAAAGTATCGAGATTAAACAGGTTTGGTAGCAGTTAGTTCCCAAGTTCACTAGATAGTCGAAACACCAAGTTGAATAAATTTACTCTATATGGGTAGTTATTAAGCTGAAACTATGGATACAACGGTTAAGTTGAAGCTTTAGCTTCTCAGAAGCACTTTTCTTCAATTATATCCATTCTAATTACTTCTTTGTGATGTCAAGGTCTGCAAAGAAAGAATTTAATATTTAGTTTTTTATTAGTTTAGAGAGAATTCATACTAAAAAAGTAACACTTCGTTTCGGTGATTTAATGTGTTTTTTTATTTGTCTACTTAAAATATTTATGCGGAACTCTTTGCAATTAGTTTCTTCCTCTGGGACATTACTGTTTTTTAAAGGTCAGACTATTTGGAGCAGAAAAGAGGCCAAAAACTTCTTTTACTTGGACTGGAAGGCTCTAGAACCAGCACCATATTCAAATAAGCAAGTAATTCATTTGTAATTTAAAAAAGTATTTTTTAGCTTTTGTGTTTGTTAGTATTTTGCAAATCACAATTTGCATACACAAGATGCTGGTCCTTCAAATAACATAATAAAAAGTTCTGAATCTTGTGATGTGTGAATTTAAGCACATGAAAAGCATATGAAATGAGACTACCTACGATCTTGTGATGTGTAAATTTAACAGATTGTATATGAGCATTTTTTTGTATTACTCGAAACTACATTGGAATGAGGATAGTCTGGTATGTATTTTTCAGTTGAACTTAAAAGTATAATGTTAGCCAGTTGAAGGATAAAATGGCGTCCCTTATCAGTTACCACTTCTTACTATCTAAATTTAACATGTCATATAGTAGTGAAGTAAGCATTGAAAAAAAGACAGATTCTAAAAGTAAATGGAAATCAGCACAAGATTCATACTATATGCATAGTTTAATTTAAAAGGATATTATATGCATAGTTTAAAAATGAGTCAAAAGCTTGGCCAAAACCCCAAGTATGAAGAAGGTTATTACCATGGACTTTGAACCCCTCTTAAAGCATCTTCTTGTGTCTTTTAGCTATAGAACTATTATTCTACCCGTGCGATGCACGGGAAAATATATTACTCATACGAAAAAGTAAGTTTTTGAACCATGTTAATTATTCATGTAATTTAATAATTTGTCACATATAAATTAGATTGTCATAATGTAATAATTGTAAATATAAATGAACAGAAAAAAATCTAAGAAACAAAAAATTTCCACAATAATAAAAGCATATTGAAGGATGAAAGTTATAAATGTTTTACAAATTTCAAAATACTTGCATAAATACAACATTTGTTGTTACATTGATACTTTTGCGATTTTTGAGACATATAATTATTTCAAACCACCGATATTAGAGTCAATGGATATTAGACAATCAGAAAAAATTGTGTTCTTTGAAACTTTAAAGACAACCACAAACCGTCTAGTTCAAGGACATTCTTGTTATTCACTCCTTTTCACCTCCTTTCAAAAAAAAACTCCTTTCAACCTATGTTAAACAACCAGTCCGAAAAGCAACCCGGTCACATAATTGATATGATTTTCTTTGTTAAAAAAACAAATAGTACTCCCTCCGTCCCGGAAAATTAGTCCCACTTTGACTTGGATCGGAGTTTAAGAAAGTGAGAATAAAGTGGAAATGTATGGTTGTGGTTGAGTAAGAAAAAGGTAAATGAATGTTAGCCACACAAAACTTTCCAAAAAGGGAAATGAGAACAATTTTTTGGGACGGCCCAAAAAAGAAAATGGGACTTATTTTATGGGACGGAGGGAGTATATAAATATATTGCAAGTGATTTTCACTTGCACTTTATCGCGTCAAATTTTTTGCTTCCAAAACATGTTTACTTAATCTGGTAATAACCACTCCGGGGAGAATTCTATATGGCTAGAATTAGGGGGTGTTTGGAACTGATTCTAATTCTGCTTCTTTTTTAAAGCAGAAGCAGAATCAGAATCAGTTTTCAGAAGCTGGTACCTCCCAGCTTCTAAAAAAACTGATTCTGAGAGTAAATTAGAGCACCAGAAGTGTTTCTGGAATTTCACCCAAACACTCCAGCTTCTGTTTCTGCTACCTGAAGGAGCATAATCAGTTTTGAGAATCAGATCCAAACACACCCTTAATACTATTAGTATTGATTCATTACATGAATTTACTCCAATCTAATGAGAATGTATTTCATATCTATACTACCCATGTTTTATTTAAAATATTTTTAATAAATGACAGATCGAGACCAAAATGCAGCCCAAAAGTCCACAATCCAAAGCCCAAAATGTACATGAATTACTCTCCAAACCCAAATTTCCTTCGCCAACCTAGCGTAACATTCTCAGCCACCGCCTCACCTCCGCATCTGTACGGTGTAATCGTCTCACCAACACCCGCCTCAACATCTTCGTCGACCACAACCATAACCATTGGCACTCGCCCCTGCGTCAACCGATCATCATTTTCCATCTTCTTTTGGCATCACTTGCACCCTCTATGTTCGCCGGTCGCCACTATTAAGCTAATAGACCGATCGCCACTGTGTTGTCCTCACCGACAACCGGTCATCATATACATTCGACGCTTTCGACGACTCTCAGCACCTTTACTACGCCCAATCGTCAACAAAGTTTTCATAGGTAAGTTCTACATTTTAATGACTTTAATTAATTTGTTTTTCATGCAATTCTGAAGTACTTTAATATACTTTCTTTTTCATTTAAAAAGATGTATTTAGTTCGTACACTTCATATTCATTTGCTTGAAAAAAATTCCGTTCAAATTTATATTTTATTATATAAGAACTCAAAAATTGTGATTCTTTGAGTTATATGATCCGGAATTGCTTGTTAACTATGTGAATGCTTGCATCTAAACGTGCTGCTTCAGAAAACATATTACACAAGAATTGATTTGTGAAAAATAAACTGTGATGATTATCCAACTATTTCGTATATCCAAATTTATACTCCGTATTTATTACAGATTTTACCCCAAACACTTATACACACATTTAATGAGTAATTATTGTTGAATTTGCATTGTGAGCATCATAGGATAGATATCAGAAATTCGTTTTAAGCATAGTAATGGGGACATGGAATATATTAACAAAGGGATGAAGGAAGCATCTCAATGAAGTTTTTTCTTGAAATACATTTCTCTTCTGAATACAAACCCAAAAATAGATAAAAGCTAGAGAGAAGAGAATGGTGGTGTGGAGTTTTTAAAAATAAGGAAAGTTTTGCATTTCTGTTATATGCACGCATGTAGAGTAGTCATCTTTCATGATTCAAAATTGTTTACTTTGTTTTACATAATTTCGTATGTGCATGTGGGATATGTTGAAAGATTGTTTTTTTACTTCAATTCAAAAACAACAATGCCACAAATCCTTCTTAAAGCTAACATGTTGACTAAATTTTTATTAGAACTCAACTCTAAC
Organism: Cuscuta europaea; assembly: GCA_945859875.1. Classification (NCBI taxonomy): domain Eukaryota; kingdom Viridiplantae; phylum Streptophyta; class Magnoliopsida; order Solanales; family Convolvulaceae; genus Cuscuta; species Cuscuta europaea. The sequence goes on along the minus strand of CAMAPE010000010.1, from coordinate 35,774,771 downwards.
TTGGAAATTATGAACAAACTGAAATTAATTTGAAACCTTGTTTGATATTACGACATGATCAAACTGAAATTAATTTGAAACCTTTTTTCTAGATAAAGATACTATACATCTTTGTTAATTTTTGACACAGATTCTTCTCTATTGTGCCTTTTGTTTTTATTTTTACTTATTTGGTTTTGACACCAAAGTTGATGCTCATAAAGTGACTACTGTTTTTTAATAAAAGATTAATTACTACATCATACTCGATCATAATGAATCAACTTTAAATAATTAACCCTATTTTATTTTTTATTTTTTAGAACACAAAGAGGTATATATGCAATTACTAAGACTGTGGTATTGAGTTTTGATAGGACTGTAATGTTTTTTGCTTTGTTTGGGAGTTAATTTGGATAGTTCTTCTCTGGTTTATTAGTAGGACAAAAGAAAGAGTGTGGTTCAATAAGCGTCTTACGGAGTATTTGAGAAAAACACCGAAGGAATGTAAAATTGTCATATTGCATTATTTTAACCACTTATCTAGATATTTATTAATGCTGCTTAATCTAATTCACATTAATGGCGATTTATTGCTAATTATATGACACTTGTGCGGAAGAAAAAAAACAGTGAAATTTAGAGTGATATGTACGGTCATGTGCACATAAAAATTTAGAATGAGATATTATTAATCTTTAATATAACAACAAAATAAAAGATTATTGGGATTTAGTGTGATTTCTACATTCGAATATTCAATGTGATTTATACATTCTGCATGTGATTTAGACATTCCGCATTTTAGTTTCTTATATGTTTAAACTACAATTTTCATGAGAACGGTTAGTTTGAACTAAAGAAAATGTGTTTGACGATAAGAGAGCAATTCACGAGTTGACACCGTAATAGTTTTTGATAATAACAAACAAACATTTGAAATTCTTAAAGTAGTTCTATAAATTTAAATGTATGAATCTTATTTTACCTTTACATGTGATAGATTTCATGTGTATTTTACCTTAATGCCCAATGCATGTCTGAAGAAGTAATCTACAAACCAAAAGTTGGGACATCTAAACACCAATCATGTGTAGAAATCAGATTTCTTACAATAACTATGAGAACAATAATATCATGGTTTGTGTTAGGCAAAGATCTAATGGTTCTATACTGTCCTACAGAAATGTTGATTTCATGTTTTTGTTCTTTGTAGCCATTTCTTTGGGCTGCAAGCAATGATGAAGTTGTAAAAAGGTGGAACCCCTAATTATTTGTATAAGCAAGGTTGTACAGAACTGTTGATCTCAGGGCTTTGTTGTGAGTGAACAGTTTGTCCAGCTTCGTTATACGAGGTATGTCAGTAGAGGAGTAGAAAAGTTAGCTCGTATTTATAGTAGAAAGATTCTGGTAGCTTTATGCTAGAATATGAAAAGCCACATTTTGGTAGCAAGCATTAAATGTCCACGTGTTGAACAATGTGATAGCACATTCAATGCATAAATGTTGAGCAACGTGAAACACATTCTTTCATACACACCTTTTCATGGAGAAGATAAACAGCCTCAAGCCGTCATAATTACTGCATTGTTTGCTAATCCTTTAGATGACCAATATAACATTTCAAACGTATTGAGCTAATCCTGCCCAAATTCCCTCCCAAACTTTCCCACACACTTCTCCGTTTTTATATATATATATATATACTTCCTCCGTTCTTTAATAGTTGCAACACTTTGACTTTCACGTTTACCAACGTGCAACTTTGACTTTAATTATATCTAATTACGCATTAGTAAAAATTATAAAAAGTTAATATTTTGAAAATTCACATCAATAGAAATTTAATGACATTTTATACATAATAATTTGATTTTATATATTAATCGAAAATCGTGGTCAAAGTAAGGTGTGTGAATAGTGCAAATATCCTAATGTTGCAACTTTTAAGAAACGGAGGAAGTATATATATATATATATATATATATATATATATATATATATATATATATATATATATATATAGATTTCACTACTTAATCATACTTCTTATGTCTTTGAAAATCGCTTTAGAGAGGTGTCTACATAAGGCTAAATCAATCTTTCTTTTCAATCTTACTGAATATGAATAGTTCGTAGTCTCTGGTGTGATATTACATGCACGCACACTTAAGATTGACCTTATCTCAACATAATACAGACTGCATAAGAATCTAAATGTACTTGAGGCGAAGAAAGTGCCAGCAAGAAGTATTTACTTACCTAGCTTACAATAATAATTTACCAAGTTGAGGGTCGGTTCACCGGTTCAAACAAAATAACAAAAAGGAACTGTTTGTTCTGCGGGCGGAAATGTTTATCGTGAGAGGAGGGTGTTTGTGTACCCTGTTGGAATGGGGACACTAAATTGCTAGGGGTGGTGGTAGTGAACTATGCGGTTTTAGGATCCGAAGGGGTAAGGGCAGCAGACCGATAAACTCTCTGTGATAAACTCAAACTTACAGCCATTTATGCTAATATAACAATTAATTTGCAGACCTTGTATACTAGGTAGCCTTATTTGGGAGTTTTAAGCACCGAGATGTTCATTGTGTACTACGGAGTACATTTTACTATCGCAGTGGTTACCCATGTTTAGATACACGGTCCAAATGAATATGATTTCTTCTTATATTATGATGATTTTTAAGGGAAAAATATGTATGCAAAGAATTCATTGTTGTCCGTCCAAGTTTCCCTCTTTTTGTGTATGTTGATTCTTCCCATGCAATTTGCCTTACAAACTCACTTAACAGACAACATAGTATTGACATGATTAGATAACGGGTTTGAGTCCCTGTACTTTAAAATTGTAATAGGGTCAAAGTTCTTTTTGGATTGTTTCCAACTTGCTATTATATAAAACAAAATCAGATTAAGCAGCACAACTTGCTATTATATAAAACAAAATCAGATTAAGCAGCACAACTTGCTCTAACCATTAGACTAACCTGTTAACTATCTATACCTTTATGTAAAAGTTTACTGTGAGCTTTAAGAGGACAGATTTGCCTCGCTAAAAAAAGAATAGATTTGGAAGAGCACGCATTAAAGAATCTTTTATATAAATTAAGAGAGAAAAGAATGCATTGTAGTTTCAAAAGTAGTGAAGGACCTTTATAATCCAACACTCAGGTTTCGGTTTTTAGCAATTACCTCCAATATTTGCTTAGTTTTTTTTAATTCAACCAAGTTAATCATACAAAGTTTTATACAACTAACTTGGTGTTGTTGTATAAATTGTTGAATTTGTTTAGCGTACTTAGAAAGGTGCTGCTGAGCTGCTATATATGAACTGTAAAAGGGAGGTACCAGATTGTATAGATGTTAAAGGGCATTCAGTCCACTTTGAAACACTCTTAAAGAATCTTTTTATGACTTTTAGCTATAGAATTTCACTACTTAACCATACTTCTTATATATTCAAATATTGTAGAGATATTACCCGAAATAGGACTAAAACAGTTTGAAAATTCCAAAATAGGATTGTCACATTTTTATTCCCAAAATAGGACTAATTACTGCCATGTTTTGGCATTACCTGACTTCAAACATGTCAGTATTTTCTAAACATGTCAGTAATTAGTCCTATTTTGAGAATAAAAAACATGACAGTCCTATTTTGGAATTTTGAAACTGTTTTATCCTATTTCGGGAACTTTCCCAATATTGTATTCATATTACTCACATATTCACTCAACCTAAACCGAGAAATTAATGTCCCTACAATGGCTTTGGGCATTACCACGAACGCGTAACGCGCGTTACTAAACTAGTACTTGTGATAAATGTGGGATTGTACTTTGTGGAAAAAATGACATGTATATTACTAATAAAGTTTTCCTGGATAAAAATATACTAGTTAATTTTTTGTACAAAAACATGACTAGTCACTATATACGAGTAATTGGACAAGAGTCTACTATAATGTATTTCAGAATAACAAGTCATTGTTAAATGATAAGTCACCGAGAATTAGTCACTAAATATGTCTCTTTTTTGGAAAATTTTAAACTAAGTCATATTTTTTATCTTTTCAATTTAATTTAGTAATATTAATGGAAAAAGTCCTAGTTTGTGTGCCTGTCAATATAAATGATTATGTCTAGTTTAAAAAGTGATAATGTTTTCTAAATGGTACGGAGTATAAATAGTTGCAAACACACGTGTGAAAAGTGGCCCAACACAAATGATTATTGTTTGTCGATAAAAATGTAATATGTTTGGTGTTTTTGTTGTTATAACTAATGTAAGCCTCAAGGCATATATGAAAAGCCTGTAAAAAATAGATCACGGTAAATTTAGTTGAATTAAAAATGTAAATCACTTCAAATGAATAAACATAAGTCAGTTCTCAAGTGAAAGTTGAAGGGCAATCAAATAAAAACTAATTATTGAGATGAGAAAAATTTAAGTTGTAGATTGATGAAGAGATATTCTTATATTGATTCGTAATTTAAACTGAATAGGGAGGAAGAAAACACATCTAAAATATTACAAGACAATGAGAGTAAAGGTGTTTTGGTCTCTTGGATATGAAAAATGTGTTGGTGTAACAATATGCTCATATGAAGTTGTAATTGCCCCATTGAGATGTCTAAAATTATACTCCTGTGCCTTAGACGACCCATTAGTTGCTTTTAATTAACAATGCATTTCAGGTTATAAGTGATAATATATCGAATGTAAATATGCATACATATATATATAGATTAAATAGATCCCAATGCATAAATAAAACCTAAATTAAATACTCCTAGCAAAAGTAAAGGTTCAATGGCATAAATCGCAAAAGATAAGGAATTTGCTTGTGCTGAAATAGCTGGTTGGCGTGGGTAATGGACTATCAACAAAAACATAAAAAGGGGCGGAGGTCTACTTTAGACTTGTTCTGGATGTTGTAGTCGCCAAGGGTGAGGGTGTCGGAGAGGCTCCTGCCGTTAAACAGGAGGTTCTGCTTCTCAACAGGCATACCTTCCAAGTCCTTAATCTGTTCCTTCAAATCCCGAATGATGTCTGAAGATTCAACCTCGAGGATAATTGTCTTCCCTGTCATGGTTCTTACATATATCTCCATCATTGCACCTGTGGTGGTCCTTGACTGCTGCTGCTTCCTATTCTTAACTTGGCGGAGGTCATCCTCGGGTTCATCGTTTCTCTTCGGAGTAGCAACCGCGTACACATGAATAGGCTGGGAAAGCGAAGCCACATCCAAAAACCACTCCAGTGATTGATCATCCATCAGAGGGATAGAAACAAACAGGACTTTGCCTCCAGGAAGGGTGGTCGGGTACTTTCCAAACAAGTCAAACATTTTGTCCCTGTCATCACCGTTCATTGCAGCGTGCACTTTCCCCACCAGCTCTTCATACCTGTTACCCCTTCGACTCAAGAAACACATCGTTTTTGGCGGCTCAAAGTAATCAACGGAGCCGAGATATCCATTCTTTATTACTTGACCTCCCCAAAATAACAATGCAGCAACTTGATCTCCACTACCTTCATTTACAAATATCAGCTATTTGTATTACAATACCACTTATTTAAACGTCTATACAACAGCAACATAAAACTGTCATAACCCAATATATTTCATACCTGTCATTTCCTCGTACTACTACTGTATGTTTCAACAGAGAAACAATGCAACTTCCCTGAAAAAGGTTTAGTACAAAAAAAAATCAAAGTTAAGATTAAGATAATTTAGTTTAACCTGCCCAAACGATTGCCTCCATATAAGTACATATCCTAGGAATCGTAGTAAAATGTAGAGTTAAATTAAAAAAAATCGATTCGCTGTACAAAATTATCATTATTCAATTCCTTCTCCAATGGAAGCTACTAAGCTAATTAAATACCTATACAGAACTTGAACTTAAAACACTTAAAAGAATTTTAAAAACACAAATAACCTAGGTATAGAAGAAGCAGATGAACGATCCAGAAGAGGCCACACAGATGCTATTGAGATCAATCGGATGAAAACTTTTTAATATATTCCATCAACATGAGGAACCATATCATATAAAAATTGATATGAAAGCGAGAAAGAATTCAACGCCATACAGTATGATAATAATAATCTTGGAAGTACCTCAGCGGAGATTCTCGGCGGGGCGAAGGCTTGGAAAACTGAAAACGAGTGATGGTTTTGCGAACGGGAAGAGAACCCACAACCCTTTTTAAACGAAACCGAAAACGGTTTTCAGATCCTAAGTAGAGGCTAGGTTTGTGAAAACGGGCCCGTATGGTAACCGATATTTTCGGTTACCAACTTTACTAGTATTCTACCCGTGCGATGCACGGGAAAATATATTACTCATACGGAAAAGTAAGTTTTTGAACCATGTTAATTATTCATGTAATTTAATAATTTGTCACATATAAATTAGATTGTCATAATGTAATAATTGTAAATATAAATGAACATATAAAAATCTAAGTAACAAAAGATTTCCACAATAATAAAAGCATATTGAAGGATGAAAGTTATAAATGTTTTACAAATTTCAAAATACTTGCATAAATACAACATTTGTTGTTACATTGATAAAGCCTCTGCCCACAATCCTTAAATTATCCTTTATTTAGCCTTGGCTGCATATGTCGTCGATAAAGCCACTCTTGTCATTGCCAGAGCACCTCAACACAAGTCGTTACTTCTTTGATGGGTATTAGGTTCCACATTGAAAATTAATATTTGGGGGGGCCATTTGGGATTATTCTTCATACTTTCAATTTTAAACTGATTTCACATGAAGAAACAAAAAGAATTTACAAAATATAATGAATGCCCCAAAACATACATATGATAATTCCTTTAGCCTTTACGGTGGCATCTTGAAGTCATCCTTTATGGGCACAATGGACTCGTATGTTTCTGCCATCCAAAAACTGCATGGAAGGCACAATACAACCAGTCAATCAAACAAAAATAACTGATGATATGCAATGAAGCACTTAAAAACTAGTATAATGCTACAAAGACACCTCTTTAACAACAACGGGTATTAAAGTAATCCATATGTCTGTTAAGTATATACACAGTTTCATTTTCTGCGTGTCCCAAAAATATTAATATTTCCTTAAGGATAGCAATATGCAGTTTCGAATAGATCTTTTCCTACTAAGCAAATCTCAATTACAATATTTTTATCTTCTTAACTCTGGGTCAAATTAAATTGGGCAATAAAATAGGCAGAAATGGAGATCATTTTTCATAAAAGTGTAAAGACTATATATCAAAGTATTTCACAAAGACAGCATTTGTGCACTAACTTTTACATCAACATCATTTTTTAAGATACTCTGACCCCAGATAGAACGACAATGGATTTGTGTGTGCGCTAACAGAAAAATGGTTTAGGTGTCAAAACTTTCGTTGAAGTACCTGACCATTTATTTCCTTTAATGCCTCATTTGCTGCAGTTTCTGAATCAAATTTCACAAACCCATAGCCCTTCGACTTGCCACTTCTATGGTCACATATTACCTTCACTAAAACAGAGAGAATATGTTGTCTTATCAGACGAAGCTAATTGCAGAAACTAAGCAAGATCACTGAGTTTACTGTAAAGTGTTACCTTCAATCAATTCACCATGCTTCTTAAAAGCTTCATTCAAAATAGTTTCATTTGTATCATATGAAAGGCCTGAAACATGGGTTTGAAATATAGCAAGAGCAGACATAGATAGCTTTCAAATTATTGGAAAGATAAATTAAGAAGTGTATACTTTGAAGTCAATTTCTGTGTACATATGATGCAAATGATTATTCGTGAAGACTACTCAAATTACACCATTAAAAGTCATGACATCCTACTTATATTTTTGTTCGGTTTAACTAAATTTATTAGCTAGAACTTGTTTGTATTTGGATTTTTTTGGCAAATTACATCGTAAATGGGCTCCCTTTTATGAATGTCTTTTCTTTTGGACAAAACAAACTTTTGAAACCAAACTTCATTTTTTAGGATATCAAGTAGTTTTGTTCGAACTTCTAACATCAACCGATGGATATGCTTCTTGTTCATCCAGCGACACAAACAACTTTGTACAAGAACTCAAATCCATCCCAAAAGACCTCCCAGCCCCATAAATAACAATAGAGAGACCTCCAATGAACAGATTGCGGCAAAGGCTGCTTGATGACATTTGCCTTCTAGTTAATATTGTTGTTGCTTCAGAGTAGTAGTTGTAAGCAGTGAAAGCCTTTTGGCATCTCATTTAGGGGAGAATGGTTTTTATTGCAGATGGCGTCAAATCCCCTGCGAAAAAGAAAAATGACACTCCTTAATATTTAAGAATAGGCCTAAATATGTTTTGAGTCCCTGCAAATATGACACACTTAGTTTTAGGTTTCTTCAAAATAATTTTTTTATTTTTAATCCATGTAATATGCATTATTTTGTTTTTAGTCCATCACTAACTCCGAAGCCACTCTATTTACAAAAAACATTATTGCTATTTGCCTAAATCTACTAAAACATTTAAATTATCCTTTTATAATTTTTTTGAGGCAAATATGAGAGTTAAAACAATAAAAAACTAATTATTCCCATTTTAAAAATATGTATTAAAAACCTTCTAAAATATGGAGTATAAAAGTAAATAGTTTTTGAATAACATCACAAAGAATTAGAGGAATCCTATTGGTTGAGGTTATTTTGGGGTAAAATGAAGGTTATTACAATTTGTGTTGTACTAAAAGAAAAACCATCAGAAAAACAAAAAATAATTTAGACACGTATGTAAAACAAAATGTACTATATTTAAAGAGACTAAAAACATATTCCTTAGCAACATCATCTTGATCTTTGGGATGTTTTTGCTGTAAATATAATGGTAACACTTGAGACGTATCATTATGCAATTTCAGAAAGAAATTTATACATGACCCGATATCCCAATACTCAGACAGTAAGGGCCTGTTTGGTCCCCTGTCAACTGGCAGTAGGCCCATACACCCGTGCACACCAGAAGCCCAGCTTTATTTCAAGTTCTGTGACCTCCACCACTCGATCAACTGAGCGACCCGTGCGGGCGACTTATCTTTTTAAAAATATGTCTGTATGCTATCGCGATAAATTTGTGCAAACGGACGGTTGAGAAAAGATTGAAGAGATTTCTTATGTTCTTTTTGCTTCTTAGGAATCTCAAACCTTATGGCCTGTTTGCATTGAGTCTTAGGGAGTGTTAGTAATGGAAGTGTTAGTAAGTGTTATATTAACACTTATTTGGGAGAAAAATTAAGAGATGTTAAGAAGTGTTAGTAAATGTTAGTAAGCGTTAATAATAACCATCCCAACACCTCAATTGTACACTTTTTTAACACCCCGATTTAGAGTGTTTTGAGGTCCCGATTTGGAGTGTTTTGAGGTGTTAGACAATTATTACCCTTCTCATTTACCCAAAAAACATAAAATGCTTTGACATCTCACTTCGAATCTCTTTGCCGTAGGGATGATGGTCTTCCTTTTTCATCTCTTGTCCTTACATGTTTCTTCTGACTCAAGTTAAAATTATGAACACTTCCATTATTAACACTTTATTCATTTGACTCTCCCAAACAAGGTAAAATTATGTCTAACACTTACACTTCCATTCCCTTTTGGACCCTTACTAACACTTACTAACACTTCCAAACACTCCATCCAAACATGTCCTTACTGTTTGAGTATTGGGATATCAGGTCATGTATAAATTTCTTTCTGAAATTGCATAATGATACGTCTCAAGTGTTACCATTATATTTACAGCAAAAACATCCCAAAGATCAAGATGATGTTGCTAAGGAATATGTTTTTAGTCTCTTTAAACATAGTACATTTTGTTTTACATACGTGTCTAAATTATTTTTTGTTTTTCTTATGGTTTTTCTTTTAGTCCAACACCAATTGTAATAACCTACGTTTTACCCCAAAATAACCTCAACCAAGAGGATTCCTCTAATTCTTTGTGATGTGATTCAAAAACTAATTCATTGTGATGTGATTCAAAAACTATTTACTTTTATACTCCGTATTTTAGAAGGTTTTTAATACATATTTTTTAAAATGGGAATACTTAGTTTTTTATCGTTTTAACGCTCATATTTGCCTCAAAAAAATTATAAAAGGATAATTTAAATGTTTTAGTAGATTTAGGCAAATAGCAATAATGTTTTTTGTAAATAGAGTGACTTCAGAGTTAGCGATGGACTAAAAACAAAATAATGCATATTACATGGATTAAAAATAAAAAAATTATTTTGAAGAAACCTAAAACTAAGTGTGTCATATTTGCATGGACTCAACATATTCAAGCCTATTCTTAAATATTAAGGAGTGTCATTTTTCTTTTCCGCAGGGGAATTGACGCCATCTGCAATAAAAACCATTCTCCCCTAAATGGGATGCCAAAAGGCTTTCACTGTTTACAACTACTACTCTGCAGCAACAACAATATTAACTAGAAGACAAATGTCATCAAGCAGCCCTTGCCGTAATCTGTTCATTGGAGGTCTCTCTATTGTTATTTATGGGGATGGGAGGTCTTTTGGGTTGGATTTGAGTTCTTGTACAAAGTTGTTTGTGTTGGTGGATGAACAAGAAGCATATCCATCGGTTGATGTTATAGAAGTTTGAACAAAACTACTCGCTATCCTAAAAAATGAAGTTTGGTTTCAAAAGTTTGTTTTGTCCAAAAGAAAAGACATTCATAAAAGGGAGCCCATTTACGATGTAATTTGTCAAAAAAAATCCAAATACAAACAAGTTCCAGCTAATAAATTTAGTTAAAACCGACCAAAAATATAAGTAGGATGTCATGACTTTTAATTTGAGTAATTTGAGTAGTCTTCACGAATAATCATTTGCATCATATGTACACAGAAATTGACTTCAAAGTATACTATTCTTAATTTATCTTTCCAATAATTTGAAAGTTATCTATGTCTGCTCTTACTATATTTCAAACCCATGTTTCAGGCCTTTCATATGATACAAATGAAACTATTTTGAATGAAGTTTTTAAGAAGCACGGTGAATTGATTGAAGGTAGCACTTTACACTAAACTCAGTGATCTTGCTTAGTTTCTACAATTAGCTTCGTCTGATAAGACAACATATTCTCTGTGTTTTAGTGAAGGTAATATGTGACCATAGAAGTGGCAAGTCGAAGGGCTATGGGTTTGTGAAATTTAATTCAGAAACTGCAGCAAATGAGGCATTAAAGGAAATGAATGGCCAGGTACTTCAACGAAAGTTTTGACACCTAAACCATTTTTCTGTTAGCGCACACACAAATCCATTGTTGTCCTATCTGGGGTTAGAGTATCTTAAAAAATGATGTTGATGTAAAAGTTAGTGCACAAATGCTATCTTTGTGAAATACTTTGATATAGTCTTTACACTTTTATGAAAAATGATCTCCATTTCTGCCTATTTTATTGCCCAATTTAATTTGACTCAGAGTTAAGAAGATAAAAATATTGCAATTGAGATTTGCTTAGAAGGAAAAGACTATTCGAAACTGCATATTGCTATCCTTGAGGAAATATTAATATTTTTGGGACACGCAGAAAATGAAACTGTGTATATACTTAACAGACATATGGATTACTTTAATACCCGTTGTTGCTAAAGAGGTGTCTTTGTAGCATTATATTAGTTTTTAAGTGCTTCATTGCATATCATCAGTTTTTTTTGTTTGATTGACTGTATTGTGCTTTCCATGCAGTTTTTGGATGGCAGAAACATACGTGTCCATTGTGCCCATAAAGGATGACTTCAAGATGCCACCCTAAAGGCTAAAGGAATTATCATATGTATGTTTTGGGGCATTCATTATATTTTGTAAATTCTTTTTGTTTCTTCATGTGAAATCAGTTTAAAATTGAAAGTATGAAGAATAAATAAAGGATTGTGGGCAGAGGGTTTGCAGAGGTCGGTGTAAAGATACACTGTCGCAGTGCATAACGAGAAAGTAAAGATAACCACAGGCAGGGATTTTGGATGGCATAAAACTTGTCGTGGATTTAGGATGTGTTTACTTGGACTGTAATTTTCTGGTCTGGCTGGTCTGATCTGGTCTGGTTTCTTTGTATTTTTATATCTATCTAAGTCTGGTCTGAACTGGTTTGATCTGGTCTGGCATAACTATTTGACTTCAAAGTATACATCCTTAAATTAACGACTTAAGAATGCTAGAGGAACCAATGACTTTAGGTTACCATTACTTCCATTGGCTCTTCTACTATTTTAGATGTGTTTTCTTCCTCCCTATTCAGTTTAAATTATGAACTGATATGAGAATCTCTTCTTCATCAATTTACAACTTAAATTTTCTCGTCTATTTTTTTGGTAATTTTTTCTAACCTATTTATATAGTATTTGTTAAATGTTAAGCCAACATCCTTGAACAAAGATGAGATTTGAATTTGTGACTTCTTCTTTGGGAGTTTCACAGACCACTTTCACTTGAGTATTGACTTATGTTCATTCATTTCAAGTGGTTTACTTTTTAAATTCAGCTAAATTTACCGTGTTCTATTATTTACATAAAGATACATCACATCACACATTTTTCATATGTACCTTAACTAGTTATAACACCAAAAACACCAAACATATAACATTTTTAACTACAGACACTAATCATTTACGCACTAGTCACATGTGATTACAACTTTCAAGTTTCAATATCAATTAGAAATTAGTATTCAATTTTTAACTGAATGAACTTTTAAAAATTTGTGACTAATTCCTAATACAAAACACTACCCTTAGTTCCCCTCCTCCTCGTTCATTCTTATTAACAGAAACGGGCCTTCATAAATGGGCACTGTGTCATTGGGCTGGGTGCCCTTTATGTGGGCTGTCCCTAAAGATATCAGGGACGGGTAGGTCTTTTTTTCTGTGCTTCTCCAGACCACAAATGTTTTAGGCCCAAAAGGGAGCCGGAAGTGAATCTTTAATAAACAAAGGCACAAAGATTAGTTGCACGAAAGTAATCGGCCGTTCTTCTCAGCCTATCGCCCTGATTTCTCCGAGTTTTCTTCTCTTCTTGATTTTCAGTATTGTTATTGTAACTCATTTAAAGATCTACTTTTTAACAAATTTTGATAATTGGGAAGAGGGATCTACATTAAGATGCATGCTACCATAAAATATTATGGAAAGATAATCCAGGCACATAACAGATTAGTAGTGGAGTTTGGTGATTTTTTTGTCGAAGGCCCTATATGTAATGAATTTTATAGTTTTATTCCTGGACGGGCTAGTCAAAAGCGCACACTTTTTCGCTTAAGAGCACCAGGCGAGGCACTCTAGAGGTGCAGGGCCTTATACTCTTCCACGTGAGGCTGTCTCACTGAGGCACAATATAAGCACAAGAAGCACAGAGGCGCAGAAGCGCTAGAAGCGCACGCATGACTCGCCTGCAGCCCTGGACTGGTAAAGGGTTCTGATTTTATTAAAATAAGATTTGGGCCTATTATAAATGAACCCATATCAATAATAAAAATAGCCCATCCAACTAATAGGGGGAAAACAACTTAAACCGTTGAACTCTTATTACCTGTGTTCGACCCACACCCTCCACAACATGCACAAGGCAACCTCCTTCTCCTACTATTTTTTTTTATCTTCTTTCTGGTCTTTTTAATTTCTTCTTTTCTTATTTTTCACCTTTTGAATGTAAAATCTATATTTTTATCTCATCATTTAAAAGTCTATATCTTTATCTTTTTTTATCTGTCATTTTCTTCTTCTTTTTCTTCTGTTTTATACTTTATCTCCTAACCAATAATAATTTTCTTCTTCTAGTTTTGTTTTTTCTAACTTTTTTTATATATTAGAATTATAACTATGGTATATATTTTATACTCCGTCCGTCCCGAAAAGGTTGACCAAAGTTGACTTTCATGTGGATTAATAAAGTAAAAACCGTGTGGTTAAAATCTGTGCAGAGGAGAGAGAATTAATTTTAGCCACATATTCCTTACTTTAAATGGAAATGTCAAATCTTTTTGGGACATCCAAAAAAGGAAATTTGGCCAACCTTTTGGAGATGGAGGGAGTTGTATATAGATGTGAGCTTGACATGAGTATAAAAATAAAAAAACTTCAATGTGCCTCCAATGCGCCTCAGGACTTTGACTACCTTGTTCCTTAAACATAAGGTCTCGTCAATAAAAATAAAAAAACTTCGACCTTATAGCTATGTATTGTGTCATTACTTACAAATTGTTATGTCATATCTAAAATATAGGTGCTTGTCATACGTTGGATGTCAGCATACCTCAATTAAGAGTGATTTTGATTATAGGTTGATGCAGTGTCATTTTAATGCATGTTCATTTAATACTGTCTGCCACGTATTTTTTATAGGGTTAACCTAATGGCTGAGTTGTCTGCACAAGCTCAGCATGTTCACAGTTGAGTACCTAATACCTTAATACCTATTACTTATCCTCTTCATCCGAATTCCTGGCCTTGACATAACATGGTGCACTCTCATTGTTAGTAATTTCGTTGCCAGTTTGCCTCATGTTGTTTTGCATGTTTGTTCATGTGTCATGTGTGGATGCTGTATTTATAGTTTTGATATTTTAGGCTTAACTCAACTGGTGGGCGTCGGATAGGTGCTAAGAGACATGGCTGCACTTAAGAGGAAACAATCCAAAATTTTGAATTAAATATAGAGAAAGAACAAAGATGGCATCAGACCACCCTTTAGAAAAAATTTATTCTGGCTCACAAGCTATTTTTTTTAGAAATATTCCAGTACTCTTCTAACTAGACCATCCTTCTGCAAGAGTTTCTCACCAAATCTCTGCTCCATCACATTGAGATCTGCCATTCTGCCTATTGATTTGATTATTTTGGCAAATCAACGTTTTCCAAATCCCCCCCCCCCAACCAATATTTATGTATGATCCATGGACCCACAAGCCACATATGAAAATAGGTTGATGCCATCAAAATGAAACACATCAAATAATATTTTCAAAAAACACAAGAAATGTGGGGAACTGTTCAAACATTAAAATTGGAATTCAGTCTGTCTTATTTTTTTTCCAAATAAGATAGTCCAATTCTCTAAGTTTGACCAAATGAATCTAATTTTTCATGTAATTTATCTAACGATTGGCAAAAAGGAGTCACATGGAAATTACCAATGATAGTTTTTAGTTTAACCAACTCATAGATTTTAAAATATAAGTATTAGCATATTTAACAAATGAATACATGATTTTTCCACAATTAAAAGGTACACATTTTTTAGACATGAATACATGATTTTTCCCCGATGCGGGTAGTAACATTCTTTTGTGCATATCACATAGTTCTAGGAATGCAAGTGGAGCTTTTCGTGCTTGTTGCGCGTGTTGCTCCTGCTAGTCATGCTTTATTCCTGCTTCTTGCCTTTCTCTTGACTCATTGTAGTCTTCATGTATAGCTTTTGATGCCAAGTACTTGCAATAACTCTATGAGCAACATTGCTGGATCTCAATTTGTATTGTCTGTTGAAATGTTCTGCATCACAATTCAGGTACATCAGAAAACAAAGATGGGATCAGAACAGACTCCAACCAAGATGTTGTACATAATAATACTTCAGATGCTGCAAAGCCTGAAGAAACTGGTATGTTTTCATAGTTTTTGCATTCCCCTATTAAATCTGCTAAACTTTCCCTTTCCATAAAGCAAACGAAGGTTTACCTAATCTCCCCTTCTATTTTCTGTTCGTGGACTGGATCGACCTAATGTTAATCTTCAATATGGTAATTGATTTCAGAGAGGAAAGCTAGGATTGATGTTGTTTGGCAGCAGATGAACAAAGGAGTGCCTTCCAAAACTCTTATTTCCATGTTAAAGAAGCATAGTTCACCAGTCAAACCAAGTATGACTAAGAGTTCAAAGTCATCCACTGTGAGTAGTAGTTGCACATATCTGTTTCTATCAAGTCATTTTTAGCATGAATGAGTTTTCCTTTGATGTTTAATGTCTGTGTAGAATTGGATGACAGTACTGGGGTTGGCACCAAAAAAGGCAGCATCCCCTGTCCAAAGTGCAACTGAAAAGCAGCCAACTAATATCACACAGTTGGAGACCAGTGAAGATGCAAAGAACCTGGCTGCTGCTGCTCTTGCTGCGGCGAAGGATGCTATTTCTACTGCTGCAGCATCTTCCAACAGGGGCAAAATTGAGGTGATTTTGCCGTTTTTCAATTTACTCTTGCAGAAATAATTTTGTAAATAATATATTGAAATATTATTCCTTTAACTAGAGCACTTTCAATACCAATTTCTTAGTTTCATAAGAAGTGCTTTTGATAAAATGGGTCTAGTAAAACTGCTATATTGTTAGTCGATACAATATTTATTTTTTGTCTGTATGACTGAAAAGCACTTTAGGGAGAACCATCTATCGAGTATTACTCCCTTTGTCCCCCTATTATTGGGACGGAAGGGAGTAATGTGGTTTTTAAGAAAAGTAGAATTATGTGGTTGATAATGAGTTCATAAGTTGAGAATAAAGTAAGAATGAATTAGAGTCACACAAATGTTACCAAATAATAAGGGGACATCCAAAAATGGAAATATGAGACAATTATAGGGGGATGGAGGGAGTAATTTAAAAAAGCTTTAAATGAATTTTCAAATGTTTAGAGGTACCTTGAAGATCATTCATCAAGTGCATAAAAGCCATTTTATTGGCCGCTGCACAAGTGTATTTCCAATCCTTTTAAGGACCGAACATCATATAAATACACATTGAATGTGAGGGTAAAGTATATACTTCGTATATACTTGCACTTGGACTTTTATCAAACCATATAATGCAACTCTCGGGGAACTTTGCTTTTTTTAGAATGACACTTTATTTCCCTGTACATCTCATTATATAAAAAAATTATTACTTGGGAAGGTTTCAGAAGTTAGGGACTTTGCTGGAGAACAAGTAGAGGTAAAGAAGTACGTGGATGCCAGCAGCTTAAAAGAGGGAGTATCAGACAAAGCAAAAGGTCAACCAGCAGGGACTGTTTCTGCAGTTGATGCTGTTCTTGAACAAATAAGGAAGAAACAGAAACTTAGTGTGCTGGATAAGACAAAGAAGGACTGGGTAGAGTACAAGGGAGAACACAAAGGTGTTGAAGAGGAGCTGGATGCTTACAAGAAGAGCTCAAATCAGTATCTAGATAAGGTTTCTTTCTTGCAGCGTGCCGATTACAGAGAATTTGAGAAGGAACGAGATGTCCGGCTTGCAATTCAGGCCAAGAGGAAACCTGATATGCGGGAGGACTAGTGAAGGTGGATTGTCGGTCATAGTGTATGTGTATGCTCCCGTCTAATCTGCTTTTCGGCTATCCACGCCCTTGGATTCTCTGACAGTTTTGGAAGAAGGAAGAGCAAGGTGTGATGATCTACATATTCCTTGGACCAATTCATTTTCATTATGTACCAAAAAAGTTGCACTAGTAATCGGTATCCTCTATTCTTGTCATTCCCAGTATTTCCCACCATGTACCAATAAAATTGCACTAGGTCTCTATTCCCCCCACCCTAACAATAACTTTTCTATGTCTTTATGCAATGTTTGCAATACTGCACACAATTTTGAAACATCATTTTGTTTCATTATGATAAATTCAAGCAATGCTATTTACTTGAGGCACGCCTCTCTGAAGGTAGGATATGATTTGTTCCTTTGTATTCAGCACATGTCAGAGATATTTCAACGATATATCTGTAGTCATTTTTGCCCACCTGATTGTATCTCGAAAAGGACCAAAAGGAAATGAGAAATCTTGAGTTTTCTGACATTTTGTCATTATTATTAGCAAACTTGTTAAAAGCGGAAAAAAGCGTAAAAAAGCGACAAATGCGCAGGCAAGCGATGAACCTGCGCCTCGCTTTTGAGAAGCATCCTAGCATGAGAAAGCTGCGCTTTTCCTTCGCTTTTCTGGAGCTCGCTTTTCCGAAAAGTGACCGCTTTGCCCAACTTCTCACAAAAAGCGGCTTTGACAAGTCATTATTAAGTTTTAGTCGCTTGTCGTTACGTTATTAGGGTTATCAGGTTTAAGTTCGACTCTTTCCACAATCCCACTGCGTTGAAGAAGTCGCAGCTTGCGATTGAAGAAGACAGTGAGTGAGCTACGGAAGTCTTCTCGTCTCTGTCACCTGGTTCAGTCTGAAGAAGCGGCAGTTCTATTTCATCCAGACTTTGTGAGCCACAATTCTATTTCATTCAGATTTCAGATTGTTCTCCATACTTTTCATTCAGATTTTCTTCAGACAACCAGTATTTCATTAAGTTTACTCTGCTTTAGTTTGTGCCAAACTTCTGCAGCTCTTTGTTTTCTATTTTTATTTTTGAAAGTTTTGCTCTTACACAGTTTCTATAAGCTTCTAAAACAGCCTATATTATATAGATATTATTTAATGAAAGAAATCACGATTTATCATTTTCTTGTTAGTAATTATAGTTTTAAACATGTGAATTATATATCATAATGAAAACATAGATAGCTAATGCCTTTTGTTGAAGAAAGAAATCATTTTCTTGGTAGTAATTGTACCTATTATTTTATCAAGTATTAATGTAGAATTTTTTTTACGAAAACATCAATCTATTTTCTTGATTAATTAAATATTAGTTTATTGACTTTATTCCAATTTATTCATTTCAGTTTATTGATTAATTAATTTGTAGTTTATTCCAGTTTATTCTACTTTACTTCTTTTAGTTTATTGATTAAATAATTTTTAGTTTATTACTTGATTTACTTCAGTCCAGTTTGTTCCTTTCAGTTTATTGATGAACTAATTTTTAGTTTATTCCCGTTTATTCCCCTAAGTAAACGGGTCTTATGTGTGACTTTTCAAAAGTAAATTGTACCTTATAAGTCTCAATTGATCTTTGTACACTTGCTTGATGTCTTGACTAAATATTTGTGAAACATGTATATGTAGAATCATAGACAATTATGTGAAGGATGTTTTTATCTTTATGCCGCGCTAGTATTACCCTTATGACTTTTATGATTAGTTATGCGTAATTGTGTGATGCATGTTTTGAAACTTTATGCCGCACTAATCGTATTCTTAATGACTTTTATGAATACTTATGCATTTTGCCATAATTATACAATATATATTATATTTTTTATTATTTTTATAAGCATCGCTTTTTGTGAGAAAGCTACGCTTCGTTTAGCGCTTTCGCTTTTAAGCAAAGCTCAAGGTCATCGCTTTTGGATGCTTTTCGCTTTAAAAAAGTTTGATTATTAGCCAAATTTATACACCGATATACATTATTAAAATCAATTAACGGTGCTAATATTGAATTTCATTAGAAATTTTGACTATTATATATAGGGGTGGACGTGGTCCGGAACGGTCCGGGAAGTTAGTAAAACCTGTAATGTACCTGTGAGGTTTATAACGGTCCGGTATGGTTGATTCTAAGGATGGAACCATTCAGTACCATGTCATTTCGGAATAGTAGAAAATGGTACGATATAATGTCAAACACATTTAACAAATTGGACAAATATGACAATTAGTAAATAACATCACACCAACCAACTCACATTAAGTGTTGATATTAATACAAGAAATTGCCTACGTAGTACTAAAATTCACAAATACACAAATAATGCAACACAACTAAGAAAAAGTATAGCAAAATGATGATACACGAGATATTTTCAACGTTCTTCTTTGTTCTAGGTCAAATATTAGTTCTAATTTAATTTATAGTTGATACGTGAGAGCTAAAATTTAAACCATATTAATTAAGTTGTACAATTGCACAAACATGATATAACAAAAAGTCATATACACTACATTACTAGAAATGAATAGTCATTAATGATTTTTAAAACTTTAAGATTCTCTCAATACATACCAAAATATAACATAAAATTATCTTAAAAGAGAACAACAATATACATATAAAAACCACACATTTAGTTATTTTAGGGACACATGAATGCATATTTGGGTATAAAATTGTTGGTCTATAAACTATATTTATCGGTATGGAAGAAAATATAAATCAAATGCATTATTTTTGAACGGTCCGGTCCGTTATTTTTCGGTTCTCAAAATCTAGGACCGATCCCGTGCCCGTTTCAAATTATACGGTTTCGGTTCGGGATAAAAATCTATAGAACCGTTTAAATACCCGATATTCGGTTCGGTACCTTTATGGTTCGGTTCGGTACCAGTTCGGTTCGGGTTTTATGTCCACCCCTAATAATATATAGAGATTTTTTCAAAATTATTACTGGGATGAACTTCTTTATAAAAATAAAAATATGATTAATAGTATAGTTTCGTGGTTACTTAAGTATAAAAATTGAGTATAAGTTACTACTATAATTACTACACTTAAGATGTCAAAATTTTGTAAATAACATTTATTTTAGTCATGTACTTCGTTTATATATATAATTATTTTATGTAAAATTTTAACATCGTATACTATTCAAAAATGGCAGGTAGGGCTGGCATTTTGGACCGAAAAATCGAAAACCGAACAAAAAAAACCGAACCGTTTTGATATCGGCTGCCATTGGCAGGTATGTTAAATTAAATGGAGAAAAACGAACTGATCAAATATAACATTGTAGTGTAACTGTGTAAATACTGGATTTGAGTCATTTGACAAGATATAAACAAAAATTCAGCAAAAGGTGACAGAGAAAGAAAGAGCACACATTTTTCTCAGGTGTTGAGCCTTTTTTATCTGAACCCAAAAGTTATTGCGCTTCATAATTATGATAAAATAAAGTAAAACTAATGAGAAGTAAATACAGCTGTTACGAAATAATGCTGATATTTAAATCTAAAGTTGCTCCATTGCTATAGAGATACAATGTTTGTGCCTAAAGTAGCCAAATAATCTATCAATAATTACAGAAGTTACAACACCAACTTATGCAATATACAAATCAACAGTGGATCAAGAAAAGAATCGGAAGAACAGAAGCAGAGCAATAGTTGCATTTGGTGACATGCAGCCAGCCTCTTCATCCCTCCATCAGTCCCTTGGGTTACCCTCTCTTAGAGTCTTAGAGCCTCCATAAATAGCACTCTATACCACCAAATCAATATGATGAATTTAATTACCATAAGTTTTGATATAAGGCATAGTTTTGTCATTTTGAAATTTAGTGGTCAAGATGTCAGAATTCCATCCTCTTTGTCAATCTCTGCATTAGTAAAAGCGAGGGCGCGCTGCAATTTTCTTGGACAGAATATCTCAACCTCTACCATGTAAGACGCAGTCACTGGCCGATGATCAGAAAGTCTAATGTCAGATCTCCCGTAGTTAAGAAGCCGCATTCCTTTCCCATATGAAAGAATACGGTCACACCTGAGTGAATCCGTGGGGAGTCATGTTAAGCCAATCTTACATTGCAAAAATATTATAGACAACACAACATATTAGTCTACTCTTACCAATACTCAAAAGGATGAATTTTTAGATCCAACCTCAAGTCTTAATGACATGGTATAGGAGTATATTAAATTCCAGTGAGCAATTTTAAGAAATACACATACCAGGCTGGAGTACGCTTCCCACACTTTGCATCCTCTCCAATGTAATTCTCTGAGTTTATGTCATACTTATAAGTCGGTGGGAAATTTAAAATACCTTCAGCCCATCCATCAAAAGTGCGTCCTTTCTTCAATTCTTTTGTAAGCTGCACAAAAACATGATGATGTACTCATCTGCAAGGTTCAATAACATATACTTCTATACACAGAAGGTTACTGCTTCACCACAAGGGACAAACATCGCCTAATAGTTCAATTCAAAAGAGTTGATTAATTTTACCTGATCACTTTCAGTTAACTTAGACCACTCTCTTTTGGATATTAGCTCCCGCGTTTTCTCATATGACAAATCCATACGATAATTTAAATCACCTAGCCAGATTATCTTCCTGCACCAATTCAAATGATAAACCTCAATGATAACAGCTTAAAGCATAATAAAAGAAACTACTTCAAATGGGGTTAAAAAGTACGGAGTATAATTTAGTTTAACAAAAAACTGTAAAATTATGCCTCATGGACACCAAAAGTTAATGAATAGGAAAAGATCTGTCATACTCACTCATGCTCACTGATGCTTCTAGGAAGCCCAATAGTAGAATATGCACTAAAGTGTGTCCTCCTCTGAATTTCGTGAACATCTGCATTTCTTTTGACCACATCCGAATCTTTTTCCCCCGATGTTAGATGAGTACAAACAAAACAGAAAAGGGTCTGGTGTATAGACATGCTAACCGATATTGATCCCTGGAACGCAGAAAATGTATATGTTATAGAGGAGTAGATTTTGCAATCCTCCCTATCAGCCAAATGCCAAAACTAGCTTTATAAAAAGCAATCGAAAGAGTGCACCCCAAGCCTATAGTTGGAGTTTGAAAGTGAAAGGGAAACGGGAACAGAAACAGAAACTACAGAAAGAAAATCAAATTTCATTAAAACTTTTATAGTTTTACATACATTTAGACTTTTGAATTCATATTATAGAAATATATACTAAAATAAGTTTAAACAAATATCCAAATCTGACATAAGGAGTTCGAAGGAACTTTTCATTTACCAATGCAAATTTTTCCCTTCCAAAGTTTCTCTTTTTTACTTTCTGTTTTCATCCCTTGGTATTTCCGGAGATCCAAATGAACCCAACTGTCTCAAGAGTGATATAAATCTAAAATGATATTTAAATAATATGTTTCTGGATATAATGAATGCAAAAGTTCCTTCTAGTGGTAAAACGTTGAGATTCAGAACAAACCTTGTTACCTATGAAGCCCATTACACCAACACCAACTGTAGACACATCCAAATTCTGGATATGTTTTCGTAACCCTCTACGAACCCATATGGTTAAGAAAATGCCAACCATTTGCTTGCTAATAATCCTTACATATGTTGGCCTTCTTTTCCATTTTATCATAGATTCAAGATCGATGTCTCCAAGAAGAGCCAAATCAGGTTGCACTTTATTTTGACTATTAGAAGTCGAGTTGAAGGATCCATATGTTCTGAAAGACTTCAGAGATTTGAATGAATTAGATCTTTCAAAAATGTCTTGGGGCAGACTATCTAATTGTGGTTCTGGCCAGAAGAGGCCAATCTTCTGTGTAGCACTAAGTGTTTTGGTTAATTTCTTTCCACATTGTAACTTCGGATCATCTGCATTTTCTTCACACTCTTCGTGTTTAAAGCAATTTAATCTGTCTATTCTTCTTGGGAAAGAAGACTCCCTTTCAGTGAAAACCATATCATTTCTATCATTGACTTCACCCAACGGAACAACTTCTTCCTCTCCCTCATCACTATCAGACTCTAATATAGCTCTCTGTTCGTTATCATGGATATTTTCAGAACGCTTAAACCTTGAGGGAGAAGAAGGACCAGTAAAAGATTTGAACTTATTCCCCGATGGAATTTTATTGAGAGATTCTCGAATTATGTTTTCCCATTTTGAAACTGGGCGGCTGTCTTCAGAACCAAAGATATTACCAGCATTTAATGGAATTATTTCTTGAAAGCTGCAAAATAAAAGTATAAATAAGAAGTTGCTTTCAGCCAGAGCAATGTATCAAAGTAATCATATGATTCATAACTAATTGATGGGTACATGGAAAGCTGAATTGGAACTTGATCTTTAGATTAGATCACCATAGAACAGAAAGAATGTAACTAACCATCTGCCAGGTCAAACCTTCTCAAACAAGAAAAATACAAAAGGCATTAGCAAAAATCTATAACCTACCCGAGCACATACATATCCGCGGGTTTGCCAATATTTAACCAACCTTCAAGATCTAGATCATCTGAAGGAAGTTTTCCGCCAACATTCCATGTGCCAACACATACCCTAGTAAAGTTATAATAAAAAGAGAATCAATTCTTTCTCTCAAACAAGCTCTAAAATGTAACCAAATAATTTGCATGGTGCACTAGGAAAACTAATATATTTTTGCAATGGAGCCAAACATTCATTATTTTTTGGCTTGAGATTATGATGGAATAAAGCAAAATGGCTCACTAAACTGTCTGCGCTTCTTTGTTATGAAGCAGCAGTAGGTGGGAGCCTTTGCGGCACGGGGTAAATGAAAATGAAAATGAAATGACTAGGAAAACTAATGCAGGTATGCATAATAGTTTTTAAATTCTTTATCTATCCAAAATCAGTTTTAAAAAGGAAACATACCTGACTTCTTTTGAACTTATATATTGTGCTCGGAATGTCTCTGATTTCCTTCTTCTTAGTCTGGGAAACGTTTCTATAATCCAAGCACCAAAGTTATAAAAACAAAAGGTTATTTTTTATAGAAAACAAAAGGTTATTGGTGAAAGACAGCCACAGTTCTAAAACTTCCATTTTGGCTGAACTTTTTATTTTTTTCAATTTAATTCAAAATGCTATAACATTTAACTTTGTGCAGCTTCCCCGATTTAGATATGTGACCCGATAAAATATCAACCAAATGCTACCTTGCTGCCATATCTTTTGAATACTTGAAAATGTTAAACAGATGCAAGCTTGAATGTTGCATTTGGACACCATTTTATGAAGGATCAAGTATATTTAACTGTGTCTTCATGATCAAAGGTTTACATTCTTAAAAAGAATTGTGGTATACCACAACTAGAGCGGAATGAATTGGCACCCTCGTCTGTTATTATATACAGAGTAGTACTTTGTATGAATGTAACAAAAGTACTTGTGGGAA